>OX463298.1:3630000-4122500 GCA_949820665.1 Scrobipalpa costella
TAAATCTTATTCCGCGATAAAGTTTGTTACTTACGCAAAAATACAAAACTACAAATCCTTCATCTTTATACTATTACAATATATTTATAATCACGCCTTTATCCCTAATGGGGTAGGCATAGCATAAACGACCCAAACAAAAGGTGCCACCACATCTGACAAAGTTTTGAGGCTTTATAAGATAGGTTTGTAGGTATATTGCTGTAGTGACAGGTTGTCAGCCCATCGCCTAAATTGCAATAAACTGAAATCTGCTGATCCCGTAGCTGGTTTTTACAGCATGCCCAAGAGGACATTCACCTGGCACGTTCTTTGTCTTTCTCTCGTTCCCAGTCCAGCAAGTAAAAATATAATAATGGAATAGAAGTAAAGATTACCCTTTCCGTATATAATTTAAAATAATGATTATTAAACCCTTTAGTACCGCGATGCGAACTCCGAATATTACAACTAACTAGTTAATATCATCTCCCAACTTCACATGCCATTAAAATTAAGATCATAATCTCTATAAAATTACGCATTAGGGCCCGTAAAGGCTACATAGAGATGTAAATTAGCCGTGTTTCATTAAGTTCGGACATAAATTTCATATAATGTGTATCGTTAATAGTGCTGACCGGGTGGAGCGTTCGACAAAGGCCGAAAATGTTAGGCGTATTCGGCTGTGGAGCCGAGTTATGATTATTTTGTCAAAACTAGTGGTTCTTATATTATTTTTGGATGGTGTCTATGATGGTTTTTGATAACCAGCAGCCATTTTGTTTCTCTTTTTGCCTAGTGAATGTGAAATTTGTTAGGAAGTATCTTTTTTGCATTTTTCTATCCTTTTACCCATTTTATATTATTTTACAAGGAAGGATTTTTTCCATTCTGGACTGGGAGCGAGAGAAAAACATAGAATGTGCCAGCTGCTTTCCTCCCAGGCATGCTGTAAAAATCAGCCAAGGGATCCGAGGGTATATTCTGTATATTGCAATTTAGGTGATGGGCTCACAACCTGTCACTACAGCAATTTATCTACAAATCTATCTTAAATAACCCTCAAAACTTTGTCAGACGTGGCGGAACGACCTTTTTTAGATCGATTATGCTCTGCCTACTTCATTAGGGATAAAGGCGTGATCATATGTATGTATACGTATGTATGTACAAAGAAGGAAAAGATTTTCAGTTTTATCAGTAGTACCATCATCCATGACCTTTCGCGGTTAAATTAAAAACCATATTCACTTATTTTGTAATTCTGAAATTTTATAATCTTGTGGTGTGGAGGGGATGAGTGGGCGGCGAAGACAAACGACGAAATATAACACACGTATCGTTTATTCAGTAATCCGAATACACAGGGCGGAAAGAGAGAGAAAACCGTGTCTACACCCTGCGATTTTACAACCAAGCAGGTCCAATTCAGGACGCAACTTAGTTTGCCAATCGTATTGTGTAGGCGCAATTAAGGTTGCCTTCAAGTCCAGTTCCGTGAGTGGAAGCAGGACCTTGCAGCTATCCCTAGTCGGATACAAAGTCAAACCAGTCGGAGGCCTATATAGGTTCGCCGTGAACACAACGATACCGCGTTTGAAAAACCTACTAGCGACATCTGTTGTTAGCTAATGGTACTAAATTGTATTCTTAGGTTGTTGTGTTACAATCTTAGTTTATTTTTCTTTCTCTTTTTAAAAATCTCTGATACTAGAGTTCCACGGTTCGTTCGACCTTACTACAGAAAAAGAGTTTCGGCTAAGTAAAGTAAACTCTAGACCGGACACTAAGCGTTATGTTTACCTACGAACCTTTATAGGCTCAGCGTTACCTTTTATGATGTTTACGTAAAGGCGGAAGTTAATTAATTCTAAGTTTAAATTTTTCAGGTCATAGTATTTTTTTTGCATTGAAATCACAGAAAATGGCCACTATTTGGTAGTTAAAAATCTCTGAAGCCGGAGTTCAAAGAGTCATATGTACGTCAACTCGAAAAATTATCGACGAGAAAAAAAATATGGACGCCTGGCCTGCAACCACCCTTCCAACCATCTTGCCTCACTTATTATTGTTCCTTCGCTGTGAAGAAATATTAGAAACTTGTTTTATAACAGAAAAAAACTATACTATTTATTTACTGTTTATTGTACACAAGTAACATGAGAAAGACAATACACAATGAATACCGACACAACAGGTACAGCTTATTTCCACTAAGAAATTTCTTCCAGCTGACCTACGGAAGTGAGACTTAAAATGAGAGGCAAATTAGGCGTGCACAAATAAAGCATAATCACGCGGCAGACCAAAGAAGCGCTGGCTTGTCGTCGTGAAAGCGGACATGAAAGAGAACGATCTCACACCAGTGGATGCTGAAGACCGGGCAAAGTGGAGTAGGAAAAGCCGGAAAGCGGACCCCAGCATCAAGCTGGGAAAACGCTAAGCAGAAGAGAGATTAAAATAATACCAGAAAATTATAAATTACATAAATAACTAATTATATAGATACTTAAAATCAGAATAAATATATATACATAAATATATATAAATACATATATATACATACTAATACTATACGCAAAGTGAAAGGTAATGCTTTTTTACCCTCTTTTTAAAGACAGCTACAGAAGGACTGTCACGGACCGTGTGCCGCAGCGAATTCCATTATCCCATTATGGATAAAATCGTGATCATATGTATGTATGTAAAAGACTATAAATAATAATAAAAATAAAACAATTATAATAGGCATTAAAGCAATCGTAATAATAGTTTCAGATATATTCATGTTTACTGGGTTTTGAAAACCTGGGTCCTTGCGGCCCGTGTACAAAAAAAATCTTAAAGAACCTTTCAGGGCGTCTCAGTGGGGTCACTGGTGACCGTAAGGCCGGTAACTTCCTGGCACAACGCATCAGCCTCGCTATCCAAAGAGGCAACGCTGCCAGCGTCCTCGGCACCATGCCCCAAGGGGACGCTCTAAAAGCCATTTATTATTTATAGTTATATTTACATTTTGTTTTGTATTCTTTATATTTTTGTAATTAAAAAGCTTTCATGGTTTTAGAAAACAATTCTTCAAAAATATATAATCTGTCCAAACATTTTGTAATATCTCATCGTATGTGAAACAAACACAATTTGAAATCCTCGAAATTGCTATTTACGTGATCCGACAATGGTCAGCTTTGCATAATGTATGCTGAAGTTGCTTTAGTTTTGATATTAGGGTCTGTTCACACTGGTAAGTAATGCGACACGATACGGTACAAAACTGTAACTAGTAGACATTTTGCACGGGTTCTTACGTAGACTGTCTAATAGTTATAGTGGAAATGACCACAACAGTTTAAAATTAAGTGATGCAAAACTGTTTGAAGATGCATCTGGTTGCTCCACACAGTGACAGCATATTGCGCCATCGCACGGGATTTTGGAGTTTTGTTATTGAAATGTTTATATTTTACATGTAAATAAATACTTCCATGCTGGCCTGGGAGCGAGAGAAAAACATAGAATGTGCCAGCTGCATTTCCTCCCGGGCATGCTGTAAGATCCAGCTAAGGGATCCGAGGGTTTCAGTATATTGTAATTTAGGCGATGGGCTGACAACCTGTAACTACAGCAATATACCTAGAATTATATCTTAAATAACCCTCAAAACTATGTCAGACGTGGCGGAACGACCTTTGTTTAGGTCGTTTACGCTCTGCCTACCCCATTAGGGATAAAGGCGTGATTATATGTATGTATGTATGTAAATAAACTAAAGTGAGACATTGATACTCGTACAGATGTCAGCGGAACTACACTGACAGTGATGAAGCAATTACAACTGCTAACAGATGCATAGATATTAAAAATATATATAATGTTAAAATCTAATTGTCACTTTCAGACTAAAACATTGGAAAAGGACAGGTGATCTATTCTCTTTTGTTTTTGATTTATCGGTCGGTGGTTATATGCGCTATCTGTCATTTTTATCCGCCGCCATATGATATGGCGGATAAAATTGATAGAAATACTGGGGAAACGTGTAAAAGCGCGTCAAAATCTAGCTGACAAAGTGTAAAACCATAGAGTATAAATCACTTGTCTTTTTTTAATTGTATTATTTTGCTCGAATCGAGCCCATTATATTTTCACTCTATACCGTAGATACCACCGGCTAAAACTAAAATTATCTATCTGTAATGGTGCTCCCACATTGCCGTTAGAAAATGTTTGTAAACATTTTATAACACCAAAACATTTACTAACAAATGTTAACAATTGTTGCATTTTGTTAGAAACTGTTACATGTTATAAGTGCTCCTACATTGATGGAAAATGTTTAAACATTTTATAACATCTAGTATTGGCTCGCAGTTTGGTTTCGCCTTCTGAGGGCCGAGGACGTCTACACGAAAATGGAAGAAGATTTGCTCATTGGAATAGCTTTTATTTTTTGTTTAAAAAAGAAGAAAAAGCGCTCTTATTGGATGCGCCAAACGCTAAAAGCTAGAGGAAAATATAGTGCCACAGACTATCTCAAGGATTTGGGTATTGACGGTTGCTTAAAAGATTTTATAAGAATGAACAGTTCCGAATTTGAATATCTACAAAATTTAATTGGGGCAAAAATAGGCAAACGAGACACTAAATTTAGAAAATCTGTAAGTGTGACGGAAAGACTTGCGGTAACGTTAAGATTTTTGGCAACTGGTAGCAGTTATAAAAGTCTTGGAAATGTGTTCAAGTTGTCAGACCAAGTGATATCTATTATCGTACCAGAAGTGTGCGAGGCTCTCAATGAGGTTTTAAAGGAATATATACAGGTAAGTCAAACAACATTTTTAATTATTTTTTTATTTACTTTTAATATGATCTAATCTAATCATACTTTAGGTAGGTACCTACCTTACCTTACTAATATTTTATTTAATAATTAACAAACCAAACATGTATTTTTTAATTTTTGATTGATTCCAACAAATCGTTTAATGATTGGGTCGAATCTTGGCTTGATTCCGATAAATTAGACGGACTCTGTGTTCTTGCGCTGGTACGAGTATGTGTCCTGAAGTTATCCGAAGAACTGGTTTCAAATGAAGCCGAGGGACTCGGTGCGGTGTTGTATCCTCTCGAGCTACAGTCAGCATTATTTTCCGAAAAAGTGGATAGATTTGGTTCAGAGTTGTATCCCCAGGAACTACTAGCGGTTGGGTCTGTGGTTGTTGGAAAATCATATTGTCCCATTGACGCATTGTACAAAATATTGTTAATGTAATGTTGAGCAGTATTCTTAGCATGACTGTTTTTTATTTGTTTCAGTTTCATCGAGACATACTCTCCAAATGCGTCATTTTCATCCCTGCTGTTTCTAGATTCGTACATTCTTTGTAAAATATTTACAGCTTCTTGTTGTGTTGTATCTTTTTCTACTTCAGGCCGTCTTCTTTTCCGAAATGGTTTTGGGGTGGCGAAAGGCGTGCCCGTAGTTTCATTTACAGTGACAGTATTTCCTGTTTCGTTCAAACTGAGAGTGTTTTCTGAAGCAATTCTGTTTTCTTCGTTACCCTGAAAGAATAGAATTAAACGATAATTTCAAGTTATAGGCGCGTCAAATTAGCTAAAATTGTAAAAAAATCTATAACCGCGATTTTCTTTTTCTATTACTATTATAGTGTATCCTATTAATATTTCATACTTAATAAAAATATCCAATAAAATTTGTTAGAATAACGAGTTATAGATTTATTTTTCGCGCCTATTTCTTAATCTTCTATTTTTGTTCCAGATACCAACAACACCTCAAGAGTGGCTACACGTGGCAAATTCATTTGAAGAAAAATGGAATTTCCCAAATTGTTTAGGAAGTATCGATGGAAAGCACGTAGCCATACAAAAGCCAATTGATAGCGGCAGTGAATATTACAACTATAAAGGATTTTACAGTGTTGTACTTTTAGCGATAGTGGACGCAGAATACAACTTTCTGTACGTGAATATTGGCTGCCAAGGACGCATAAGTGATGGCGGAGTTTTCACAAACACAAAATTTCGAAATAAAATTAACGACAATAGTTTGAAAATACCCAGTGACAGCTCACTACCAGGCAGAAACAAACCTGTTCCTTATGTGTTCGTAACAGATGATGCGTTCCCTTTAGAAAAACACTTATTAAAACCTTTTCCAGGACCACAGGATAGCAATTCTAAGGAAAGAATCTTCTACTTTAATTATGACATGCGTGCTACTGCATAATTTTATAAGAAAAACTGAATCGAGCATGATTTACGCTCCATCTCAATACTATGATGGAGATGACATAGTAACTGGTACACGTATCGATGGACAATGGAGATTAGAACAGCAGCAATTAACACCACTTGAAGCATGTGAATCCCTGACAGATGATGGGAAAGAAATAAGAAAAGAATTCGCAGAATATTTTTCAAATGAAGGGTTTTTGGACTGGGCATCTAAATATTATTAAAAGACGTTAAAATAAAATTCACCTGCAACCCTCCATCGACAGTTAAACTTGGAATATTTTTGCCTTTAAGGAACATGAGTTTTTTAAATGCAAACCATTTACTTGACTCATTAGCTCCTGCACCAGATTTATTAGATTTACATTCTCGGTTAAATTGACCTACGAGTGATCGAATCTTTTTTTCAATTACTTTTTTATCCATATTAAATTCACTGGCAATTTCCATCCAAGCATCGTGTTTTTTATTTCGGTCTTTGTAGCTCTCTGACATCGTGTTCCATAGTACTTCTCTTGCTTGAAACATTTCAATCAGTTTGTAAACATCATCGTTATTCCAATTACCGGACATATTTTATTGCTTGGCGCACGCGCAACCACTAATACACACGCACAGCGATGCACGCTGACACAAAGGGACTGACAAGCGAGACACCACGCGCAGCGACCTGCGTACTCTAACCCCCACCGCACCGCACCGCCTATCCCGCCATTACCCTTATAAAATGTTTACAAACAAAAGATAACACATGTTTTATTTTGTTATAATTTGTTTTGTTATAAAATGTTTACTAACATTACTAAACATTTTCTAACATGAAAATTTATTTTAACATTTGTGATTAAATGTTTGCTAACAAATGTTTACTAACGTTATTAAACATTTTCTAACGGCAATGTGGGAGCACCATTACTATCAAAATAATACAATTTAAAAAAGACAAGCGATTTATACTCTATGGTTTTACACTTTGTCAGCTAGATTTTGACGCGCTTTTACACGTTTCCCCAGTATTTCTATCAATTTTATCCGTATCACGTTCCTGAATAGTGCACGCCGCGTTGCTTCGCGTCGCTTTACGGTGTGAGCTGACCCTCAGTTTTAGTATTAACCCAATGCTAGTTTCTTTATCATAATTTACCATTTAGCTATTGTATATGTATAAACTCGGTTTTGAATACAATAAATAACAGTAAATAAGTTATAGATAATAGTGCAGTCTTTCGGAGTTTTTACAGCTTTCACAAATAATTTCAGAGCTCTGTTTACCCCTTTAAATTATGCAACACACAGAAACCTTCGAATCTTTTTACTTACTCACTTTAACCAGCTTCATTTTACCCAGGGAAAAGTCTGTTTTTTTTTTCTTCACTTCTGTATAGAAATGTGCGTAGGCATGACGTCTTATAACCACGAGCGCAAGAGGTCTGTCTTCTGCAAGGATATTTCTCACGGGGCGTATGGCAACTAATCTTCCCACTAAAATAAATAAATAACTGCCTCCGCTGTCTAGTGGTGAGCCTTGGGCTTATGATCCGGAGATCATGGGTTCGATTCCCAGGGGGGAAACACAAAGATGATATTTGTCAATTTATCGCTTTGTGAGGTTTTTCCCAGTTTGGTCAGGACATTCCAGGCTGAATCACCTGATTGTCCAAAAGGAAAAAAGATTCCGTGCTTCGGGCACGTTAAGACGTCGGTCCCGGTCGCTGTCTTTGATATATGAAAAAACTCTGACACCAGGGTTCATCGGGTCCATAGACTGGATACCCACTCGACAGAAGTAGAAGAAAACTAAAATAAATTTATTGGTTTCCCGCTTGTTCCGCCCTGATGGAACAAATGTAACGTGGTCAGCGTGTAAGAGCTTCAGATGATGCAGTGACCATTATGTTTACAAATTCACCTCCGCTCCATTTTATCGCGTTATTTCCAACACTCGGACACACTTTGCACTGTCAACAATGAAAATGAAAAATGTGGGACTGCGTTTAGAAGCAGTAAATGTGGCACTGTAATTAGGAGGATCAAAAAATCTGACGTCAGAGTTCATTAGGTGTTTTAGACATACATACATTAATGTCATGATTTTAGTATTTTTGAAAGGATTTCAAGACACAAATAAATAATTTCAATTATTTATTGACTACTCTGATCGTTTCCAGTGTTCAAATAGGATTAATCTATATAAAGGCTTAAAGAAATATAAGTACTATTCTACAATATATATTTTAAATATTATTGATTTATGAACACATTTAAGTTTAAATAAAACATTGTAATTAATAAATCTATAACAAGGAAACGGAAACTTCTATACGTTTAGCGCCCTCTGGCGGAATGGTAAGTAGATTTCTTAATGAGTGAATTCGGCGGGACGCGCATTCTGCCGGGAACCTTCAGTCAGACAACTTGTGCTGGAAAATCTATGTCAGTCAGTGCGACAAAAAAGTCTTCAGTTCCTCTTTTACTAAGTGTTAGTTTCGAGTTTGAAAATTCAGAAGTGTAATCGCGTTCTACGCTCACAAAAGGAAGTGATCATTGTTTTTACGTAAGTACTTTTTATTTAATTGCATTATAGTCGTACATGAAAATTGAATGATAATGATTGAGTCGATGCACGTGATATTTTTGGTCGGGGCAACTCTCCGATATTATTGTCGCTGTATTGGGCTTATTCATTATCAATTCTAATACACATTTAGAAAGAGATATTTTCTGTGTTATTTTTCTTTATGAAATTACCCTCACTATTTGCTAGATGTGGTGAAAATTCCTTTTGTCTTTTGACGCTCTGCTCATCCCATAAGTTTTCGTTTTAAACATTTAATGAAATAGTTAGAATCAAGAGAGCGTTGATAATTTTTCATAAAATGAAAAGAAAGGCAGCCATGTATGTGAGCTGTTATGTAGTAACGAGATATTTTTAAAATTCGAAAACCATGTATGTGAGCCGTTATGTAGTGTTGAGTTATTTTAAAATTAGACAGTCGTGTATGTGTACTGTTATATAGTATTGAGTTATTTTAAAATTAGACAGCCATGTATGTGAGCTGTAATGTAGTTTTGGATTATTTTAAAAGAAGACGGCCATGTATGTGAGCTGTAATGTAGTTTTGGATTATTTTAAAAAAAGACAGCCATGTATGTGAGCTGTAATGTAGTTTTGGATTATTTTAAAAGAAGACAGCCATGTATGTGAGCTGTAATGCAGATTTGGATTATTTTAAAAGAAGACGGCCATGTATGTGAGCTGTAATGTAGTTTTGGATTATTTTAAAAGAAGACGGTCATGTATGTGAGCTGTAATGTAGTTTTGGAATATTTTAAAAGAAGACGGCCATGTATGTGAGCTGTAATGTAGTTTTGGATTATTTTAAAAGAAGACGGTCATGTATGTGAGCTATAATGTAGTTTTGGAATATTTTAAAAGGATACAGCCATGTATGTGAGCTGTAATGTAGTTTTGGATTATTTTAAAAGAAGACGGCCATGTGTGTGAGCTGTAATGTAACAACGAGTTATTTTTAAATTTCGATAGCCATGTATGTGTGCTGTGATGATTCTTTAGGTTATTTTACACATAATTCAGCCATGTATGCGTGCTGTTATTATTCATTAGGATATTTTATTTATCATTCAGCCATGCATGTGTGCTGTTATGATTCCTTAGGCTATTTTACACATTAATCAGTCATGTATGTGTGCTGTTATGAATCTTTAGGTTATTTTACACATAATTCAGCCATGTATGTGTGCTGTTATGATTCATTACATTTCTTTTTACATCATTCAGCCATGTATGTGTACTGTTATGACTCATTAAAATATTTTATATATGATTCAGCCATGTATGTGTGCTACTATGAATTTTTAGGTTATTTTACACATAATTCAGCCATGTATGCGTGCTGTTATTATTCATTAGGATATTTTATTTATCATTCAGCCATGCATGTGTGCTGTTATGATTCCTTAGGCTATTTTACACATTAATCAGTCATGTATGTGTGCTGTTATGAATCTTTAGGTTATTTTACACATAATTCAGCCATGTATGTGTGCTGTTATGATTTCTTAGGCTATTCTACACATTAATCAGACATGTATGTGTGCTGTTATGAATCTTAAGGTTATTTTACACATAATTCAGCCCTGTATGTGTGCTGTTATTATTCATTAGGATATTTTATTTATCATTCAGCCATGTATGTGTGCTGTTATGATTCCTTAGGCTATTTTACACATTAATCAAATATGTATGTGTGCTGTTATTAATCTTTAGGTTATTTTACACATAATTCAACCATGTATGTGTGCTGTTATGAGTCTTTAGTAATTTTACATACCATTCAGCCATTTATGTGTACTATTATGAATCATTACGCAATTTTACACTTTATTCAGCCATGTATGTGTGCTGTTATACATTTTTAGTTTATTTTATGCATCATTCAGCCATGTATGTGTGCTGTCATCGATTATATGATTATTTTACACACTATTCAGCTATGTATGTGTGATATAATGATGAATCATTAGGTTGTTTCATTTGTAAGTGAGGTATTTATTGACATAGCTATGTAGATCAGCCGTAGTGTCATATGATATATTGACAGCCATGTATGAGGGCAGTCAATCATGAAACAACAAATAAATAAGCTGAACTTTTTCAGAATGAATTCTGATGATGACATTAATACCACTGGTCACCGTGGTAACAGACGTCGGCGAAGATGCATGGTGATGTCATCGGACTCTGAAGAAGATACAGTCCCTGAAAAGGATCAGAAATTAGGAGATGATGGGTATACAAAAGCTGATTTACTTAAAATTATTTCTTCTCTTCGAGAATCAAGTAAGTCGAATATTATACCTAACCAACAAAACAATGTTATACCTGAGTTTGACCCAAACAACAAGGCGCAGACCGTGGACAGATGGTTGATTAAGGTGAATGAGTGTTCATCAATTTATGGTTGGGACGAAAAACAGACGATCCACTTTTCTCTGCAGAAATTAGTAGGATTAGCTAAGAAATGGTATGAGTCACTTTCAACTCTGAACTTTTCCTGGGAACAATGGCAGGTAAAATTGCGCAAATCTTTTCCTAGTGACGAAAACTATGGCAAAATGTTAGAAGAAATGTTAACTAAAGTAACACGACCGGGAGAGAGTCTTAAAGAGTATTTTTATGAAAAGCTTACTTTAATTAGTCGGTGTGAAATAACCGGACGGAAGGCAGTTGATTGTGTAGTACATGGAATCACAGATTTAGCGATCAAAAACGGTGCCCAAGCTCTGCAGTGTAAGGAACCAGAGGAGTTGTTGTCTTACCTGGCTTCCCAACAGGTGAAAGAAACCTTGCCGCAAACTTCAGTACCGAGCAGGAAGAAGGAGTTTCGCGGTAATAATTCAAATTTTATTCCACGTGGTAACGCGAACGCAAGTAATGTAAATTCAAGTAGTGCAAATCAAATGCAATGTTTTAATTGCCACGAAAGAGGTCATCCTTACACGAAATGCCCGAAACCGATACAAAAGTGTCGTAAATGTGGTCGTATAGGGCACGATTTGGATTCGTGTTTGAAAAAACCACTTTTGTCGCATGTACAACCTCCAGAAACAAAGAAAGTTTTAAAGATTGTTGTGGAAGAGCCTGAAAATGTAAAACCAGCCGAAATGTTAACAAAGGTTAACGCTGTCACAGCCATATCCCCTGATTACAATGAGAAATACTTTAAAACTATTACAGTTAATGGTGCCAATTTTCAAACTTTCATTGATTTTAGAAGTGACGTTACTCTCATTCGCTTATCAGATGCAAAGAAGTTGAACTTGAAAGAAGCATATACAGACTTGCCAACTCTAAAGGGTTTTGGAAATTCTGCTACTAGTCCTATTTTCAAAGTTGATGTTACCATTAAAGTCGATGAGGTTGAAGCAAGGATTGAGATGTTGGCAGTAGAAGATAAATATTTGGACACTTCTATTCATCTCGGGAAGAATTTCACGGAAATGCCAATACTAACTGTTATTAAAGACAAAAGCACACTCTTTTTCTATTCTAGTCCAGAAACGCGTGATGAAGACCAGGCTAAGACTATTAAACTGCATGTGCTTAAGGAAGTTACAATTGAAAAGGGTGGGTTGTTGGAGGTTTATACTGAAGAACCTTATTCAGGAGATGTTTATTCTGATGGTAGGACCAGGAGAAACCCAAACCAAGAGTATCATTTCCATCAAGGTTGCTATAGGTTGGAAAAAGGAAAAGGAGTAGTTTTCGTAACTGTTCTGAGCAGTTCGCCTGTTACATTCAAATCGGGTACCTTATTAGCTAGAGTATTACCTGCTAAAGAGCCTGATACTGTACAGGTTAATTTAATAAAATCTAATACTCCTTTAGCACCTCTTGACAAAGCTGAGATAAAAGTTGGGCCTGAGCTGGATCCTTCCAACTTTGAGAAATTGTATGACCTATTGCAAAAATATCGATCCTGTTTTGCAACAAGTTTGGACGAACTAGGTTGTACAACTGAAGCAGAAATGCATATAAATTCAAATTTTATTCCACGTGGTAACGCGAACGCAAGTAATGTAAATTCAAGTAGTGCAAATCAAATGCAATGTTTTAATTGCCACGAAAGAGGTCATCCTTACACGAAATGCCCGAAACCGATACAAAAGTGTCGTAAATGTGGTCGTATAGGGCACGATTTGGTTCGTGTTTGAAAAAACCACTTTTGTCGCATGTACAACCTCCAGAAACAAAGAAAGTTTTAAAGATTGTTGTGGAAGAGCCTGAAAATGTAAAACCAGCCGAAATGTTAACAAAGGTTAACGCTGTCACAGCCATATCCCCTGATTACAATGAGAAATACTTTAAAACTATTACAGTTAATGGTGCCAATTTTCAAACTTTCATTGATTTTAGAAGTGACGTTACTCTCATTCGCTTATCAGATGCAAAGAAGTTGAACTTGAAAGAAGCATATACAGACTTGCCAACTCTAAAGGGTTTTGGAAATTCTGCTACTAGTCCTATTTTCAAAGTTGATGTTACCATTAAAGTCGATGAGGTTGAAGCAAGGATTGAGATGTTGGCAGTAGAAGATAAATATTTGGACACTTCTATTCATCTCGGGAAGAATTTCACGGAAATGCCAATACTAACTGTTATTAAAGACAAAAGCACACTCTTTTTCTATTCTAGTCCAGAAACGCGTGATGAAGACCAGGCTAAGACTATTAAACTGCATGTGCTTAAGGAAGTTACAATTGAAAAGGGTGGGTTGTTGGAGGTTTATACTGAAGAACCTTATTCAGGAGATGTTTATTCTGATGGTAGGACCAGGAGAAACCCAAACCAAGAGTATCATTTCCATCAAGGTTGCTATAGGTTGGAAAAAGGAAAAGGAGTAGTTTTCGTAACTGTTCTGAGCAGTTCGCCTGTTACATTCAAATCGGGTACCTTATTAGCTAGAGTATTACCTGCTAAAGAGCCTGATACTGTACAGGTTAATTTAATAAAATCTAATACTCCTTTAGCACCTCTTGACAAAGCTGAGATAAAAGTTGGGCCTGAGCTGGATCCTTCCAACTTTGAGAAATTGTATGACCTATTGCAAAAATATCGATCCTGTTTTGCAACAAGTTTGGACGAACTAGGTTGTACAACTGAAGCAGAAATGCATATAAATTCAAATTTTATTCCACGTGGTAACGCGAACGCAAGTAATGTAAATTCAAGTAGTGCAAATCAAATGCAATGTTTTAATTGCCACGAAAGAGGTCATCCTTACACGAAATGCCCGAAACCGATACAAAAGTGTCGTAAATGTGGTCGTATAGGGCACGATTTGGTTCGTGTTTGAAAAAACCACTTTTGTCGCATGTACAACCTCCAGAAACAAAGAAAGTTTTAAAGATTGTTGTGGAAGAGCCTGAAAATGTAAAACCAGCCGAAATGTTAACAAAGGTTAACGCTGTCACAGCCATATCCCCTGATTACAATGAGAAATACTTTAAAACTATTACAGTTAATGGTGCCAATTTTCAAACTTTCATTGATTTTAGAAGTGACGTTACTCTCATTCGCTTATCAGATGCAAAGAAGTTGAACTTGAAAGAAGCATATACAGACTTGCCAACTCTAAAGGGTTTTGGAAATTCTGCTACTAGTCCTATTTTCAAAGTTGATGTTACCATTAAAGTCGATGAGGTTGAAGCAAGGATTGAGATGTTGGCAGTAGAAGATAAATATTTGGACACTTCTATTCATCTCGGGAAGAATTTCACGGAAATGCCAATACTAACTGTTATTAAAGACAAAAGCACACTCTTTTTCTATTCTAGTCCAGAAACGCGTGATGAAGACCAGGCTAAGACTATTAAACTGCATGTGCTTAAGGAAGTTACAATTGAAAAGGGTGGGTTGTTGGAGGTTTATACTGAAGAACCTTATTCAGGAGATGTTTATTCTGATGGTAGGACCAGGAGAAACCCAAACCAAGAGTATCATTTCCATCAAGGTTGCTATAGGTTGGAAAAAGGAAAAGGAGTAGTTTTCGTAACTGTTCTGAGCAGTTCGCCTGTTACATTCAAATCGGGTACCTTATTAGCTAGAGTATTACCTGCTAAAGAGCCTGATACTGTACAGGTTAATTTAATAAAATCTAATACTCCTTTAGCACCTCTTGACAAAGCTGAGATAAAAGTTGGGCCTGAGCTGGATCCTTCCAACTTTGAGAAATTGTATGACCTATTGCAAAAATATCGATCCTGTTTTGCAACAAGTTTGGACGAACTAGGTTGTACAACTGAAGCAGAAATGCATATAGAATTGAGTGACAACCGGCCTGTTATTTATCGGCCATACCGTATGTCAATCCATGAACGTGAGAAAGTTCGGGGAATAGTCGATGAGTTAGTTCAGAATGATATTGTTCAAGAATCGCGATCTAATTATGCTAGCCCGGTTTTATTAGTGAAGAAGAAGTCTGGTGAATCTCGACTTTGTATAGATTACAGGACTTTGAATAGTAAGACTATAAAGGATAAATACCCTCTGCCGTTGATCGAGGATCAAATCACAAATTTAAGTGGAAATATGTTTTTCACCACACTTGATTTGGCCTCGGGATACTATCAGATCCCGATGGCACAGGACAGTCGACATCTTACAGCGTTTGTTACTCCAGACGGCCACTATGAGTTTAAACGGATGCCGTTTGGACTAGCAAATGCTCCAGCTGTCTTCCAAAAGATGATGAATAAAATACTTGGTTCGCGAAGATTTTCATCAGCTCTAGCGTACATGGACGACTTACTTGTGCCATCGATTTCAATTGAGGAAGGATTTCGTCGGCTTGAAGATATACTGAAAGTGCTTCAGAATGCGGGTTTGACACTAAAACTGTCAAAATGCAGTTTCTTTGACACAGCAATTGAATATTTGGGTTATGAAATTTCTGCTGATGGCGTGAAACCAGGTGAATGCAAAATTGTTGCAGTTAAAAAAATTCCCGTACCACGGAATGTCCATGAAGTTCGTCAATTTCTAGGATTGGCGAGCTACTTTTGGAGTCATAGCGAGACCACTTACTTCATTACTAAAACAAAACACTCCGTGGCAATGGTCAAATGTAGAGGCAGAGGCATTTAATACGCTGAAACAAAAATTAGCAGAACGCCCTATTTTAGCTTTATATGACCCAAAGTTAAATACAGAATTACACACCGATGCCAGCTCCTTAGGACTGGGTGGAATATTGATGCAGTGGCAAAACAACCCAAGGGTTCTAAAACCGGTTGCATACTTCAGCAGGCAGACGGCTGCTGAAGAAAGACATCTTCATTCATATGAACTGGAAACCCTTGCGGTTGTTTGCTCACTGAAAAAGTTTCGTTCATATTTGCTTGGGTCGAAATTTAAAATTTACACAGACTGCAATGCGTTAAGACACACTCTGACAAAAAGAGATCTTATACCCCGAATCGCAAGGTGGTGGTTACAGATCAGTGAATTTGACTTTGACATTGAATATCGACCGGGGTGTCGAATGGCTCATGTGGACGCACTGAGCAGAAACCCAATCGAAACCAATTCAACTGAAAATGTAGAAATTGAGTTTCCTAAAGTGTGCCCAAAATTGGCTACAATCTTTACAATTAGCTGATCCAGAACTCGTACGAATTTCCAAAATACTTCGACCTGACCGGGATGAGGAAACAAAAGAAATAAAGAATAATTACACCGTTAAGGACAACATTATATACAGAAAAGTCGAAAACAGCTTACGTTTAGTGGTTCCTCGTAATGCTCGTTGGCAGGTATGCAAAAACAATCATGACGATATTGGTCATTTTGGTTTCACTAAAACGCTCGAAAAGATACAATCCCAATATTGGTTTCCCAAATTGCGGCGTTTTGTAAAAAAATATGTTGCTGCCTGTATTGAGTGTGCTTACAATAAGGATACTGAGGCAAGAGTACGTACGGGTCATTTGCATCCAATTGAGAAGAAGGAAATTCCGTTCCATACAATCCATCTTGATCATCTCGGACCGTTTGTTCGGAGCAAACAAGGTAATAATTACATCCTAACCATAGTTGATGGGTTCACTAAATATGTATTTGCAAGATCAGTAAAAGACGCAAAAAGCAAAACGGTTATCAGAGTGTTAGAGAATATTTTCAATGATTTTGGAACCCCTACTAGAATAATTTCAGACAGAGGAACCGCTTTTACTTCTTCACAATTCCGGACATTTTGCACGAAAAATGGTATAAAACATATTTTAAACGCAGTAGCTTGCCCAAGAGCCAATGGGCAAGCAGAGAGGTTTAATCAAACCATACTTACAGCTTTATCAACCCAAAATTATAACAATGATGAGCGTGACTGGGATGAGCAGTTAGGTAGAGTCCAATGGGGAATCAACAATACGATTAATGCAACCACTCGGAAGACGCCATCGGAATTATTATTTGGTATTAAATTTAATAGTGGAGCAGATAACAAGTTGACAGATGTTGAGTCCGCACTGGATAATCCAACTACTTCAAGCGATATAGCTGTAGCCGATTCTGATAGTGTGCACGTTAATCCTGAACTAAATGAGGTTGCTACGAATTTGAGTGAGGTTGCTGTTGATTCAAGTACTAATACTAATATTGATCTGAGGTCAGCACTAAGAGAAGAAGCTGGTAACAATATAAGGGATTGTCAACAAAAACAAAAAGAAGTTTATGATAAGAATCGAGCTCCCGCTAGAGTTTACAAGGAGGGTGACTTGGTAAAAATGACAAAAGTTAACTATTCAAATGATGGAAAAAGTAAGAAATTATTACCGAAATTTATTGGCCCTTTTAAAATATTAGCGAACTTGAGTAATGACAGATATAGGGTAGTAGATATTCCAGGCTTTGGCAAAAAAAGGTCATATGATAGTGTTATTTCTGCTGATAGATTGAGACCTTGGATTCATGTTAAGACTTTAGATATAATGAATGAGTCAAGCTGTACTACAGATGAAAGTGATTCAGACCAGTAGAATAAAGTTTAAATATAGATAATCGAAGTTTAATAGTTTTGAAATGATTAAATTATTTGTACAAACAAAATTACATACCAAGTTAGGTATATTTATTTGATAGTAATAATTTACAGTAAGTATTCAATAATTACTTTTATTTTATTTTTGTCTCATTGGATTTATAATCTGATTTCTATGTTATAAGCTGATTAATATTATGAGAAAATATATAAAAGATGTTTGTTAAGTATTCAATTTATTTTTATTATAACTCCACAAAGACTGCAAATTGCAATAAAATAGATGATATATATAATAAAACCATAGAAACTCACCCACACATTAACATACAAGATTAAAAATTTACATTGCAGAATGTCATGATGTTTGCGTGTACCAGAGGTCACACGCAGTAGGATGGCCGAATGTCATGATTTTAGTATTTTTGAAAGGATTTCAAGACACAAATAAATAATTTCAATTATTTATTGACTACTCTGATCGTTTCCAGTGTTCAAATAGGATTAATCTATATAAAGGCTTAAAGAAATATAAGTACTATTCTACAATATATATTTTAAATATTATTGATTTATGAACACATTTAAGTTTAAATAAAACATTGTAATTAATAAATCTATAACAAGGAAACGGAAACTTCTATACGTTTAGCGCCCTCTGGCGGAATGGTAAGTAGATTTCTTAATTAGTGAATTCGGCGGGACGCGCATTCTGCCGGGAACCTTCAGTCAGACAACTTGTGCTGGAAAATCTATGTCAGTCAGTGCGACAAAAAAGTCTTCAGTGTCTCTTTTACTAAGTGTTAGTTTCGAGTTTGAAATATATGATTAACGCCTTGATCCGTAATGGGGTAAGCAGAACGTCAACGACCTAAACAAAGGTTGTTCCGCCACGTATGACAGGTATTGAAGGTCATTTGTGATAGTCTCTGAAATCGACAACCATAATAAAAAAGAATTTAATTAAGTATATGATTGTTTAAATAGGCAGGTTGACCGGGTGGCTAAAAAAAATTCAACGTGTTTATTCTCAACTAGCGTAACTGGCTTTGCACGGAAATTTTTAGTGTTTCTCTACTATATTATGAATGTATTATACATATAAACCTTCCTCTTGAATCACTCTATTCACTAATAGAAACCGCATCAAAATCCGTTGCGTTGTTTTAAAGATTTATGCATACATAGGGATATAGGGACAGAGAAAGCGACTTTGTTTTATACTAAGTAGTGAAACTGATGGCTAAAAATACTGTGGATCTCATTCATCATTTAAAAATATGCACATTTAAATTTAATAATCGAGTTACAAAAGTAGGAGTTATTGATTAGAGTAGTCAATATTTACTGGCGAGTGACGTCATAATCCACTATTTTCATACAAGAAAGCGTTTTTACATTTCATAAAAAGTTTCTTTCTTCCATGCTGGACTGGGAGCGAGAGAAAAACATAGAATGTTCCAGCTGCCCTTCCTCCCGGGCATGCTGTTGAAGTCAGCAAAAGGGACTCGAGGGTTACAGTGTATTGTTATTTAGGCGATGGGCTGACAACCTGTCACTAAAGCAATACATATTACAATCTAAAATTGCCCTCAATTTTTGTCAGACGTGGCCTTTCACCTTTTAAGAGGCGTTAAACGCTCTGCCTACCCCGTAAGAGATAAAGGCGTGATTTATGTATGTATGTATGTATAAAAAGTTGCTGATTTGACTAGTAGGGAAATTAGGCCACCGTGCACAAGTTGTGTCACCGTGTTACAATTAATGGCAGGCAAAATGCGCGTTTAGAAGTATTTGTAACTTCCATGCTGGAGTGGGACCGAGAGAAAAATATAGAATGTACCAGCTGCATTGCGTCCCGAGTATGCTGTAAAACCAGATGAGGGATACGAGAGTTTCAGTATATTGTAATTTAGGCGATGGGCTGACAACCTGTCACTACAGCAATATACCAACAAATCTATCTTAAATACCCCTCAAAACTTTGTCAGACGTGGCGGAACAACCGTTTTCAGGTCATTTACGATCTGCCTACCACATTAGGGATAAAGGCGTGATTGAATGTATGTATTTACGTTCTTTTTTTCAAATGCAGTGGCCATCTGGGCAACATATTCCCCACCGCTTCACTTTATCCCGTTATTCAGACACACTTAGCGCTGTCAACGTGACAACGTCGCTTCAAACGGAAAAGTGCGCGTTGTAACAGAACTATGTACGCTACATGAGTCAAAAATCAGTAACATGACATATTTCATCAGGTCGTTCGTCGACTCAAAAACCCAGCCATCATCATCTCTCTAGCCTTATCCCGCATATCACGGGGCCGGCTACTTAATATAGGGGATTAAACGAAGGAACTAGTTCTTACACAGAGCGACTGCCATCTGACCTCCGCTACCCAGAAGGGAAAACCAGACCCAATCCTAGATTAGCTCAGAGTTTTCAAGCCGTCAATGCTTAGCACTGGCCTCTGACATGGTTTAACGACTAATATCTACGATGTTAAACTATTTACTGGTACCAAAGGCTTAACGTGCCTTCCAAAGCACTGAGAAAGCGCCGAATAAACATACTTATGAAATTCGAAAAACACATTGGTACGTGGTGGGATTCGAATCACGGCCTCAAGCTCAGGAGGCAGCGGCCCTATCCACTACACGGGCTCTCGTTAAAAACCCACGGAACAGAAGAAAAAACGACAGGAAAAGAATAACTAAAATTATTTTCAAACATTTAAGAACATACTTTAACCGTCAGCGTGTTAGAAAAAAAGTTAACTCGCACTATTTATTTTTTCTCATATTTTTGCCTTGCAGTGGCCATTAGGGGTACAAATTCCCCACCGCTTTATTCAGACACACTCAGCGCTGTCGACATAGCAACGTCGCTTGAAAATTAAAAGTGCGCGAATGAAAAATTTCACAAAAGAAAGCTGACACATCACGAACAGGAGACGCGGACATGGGCGAGGCAGGAGTGGACTTTTCCGGGACCGCTTCAAAAATGGGCTCAGATATAAGGCTAAAAAAAGCCCGATTATTTCCCGGACATGTGACGGCTGTCCAGTCAGTTTAAATCTGTGGACGCGGAGAAATAAAAAAAGATATATTACGGTACGTTAATTTCTAGTCAAAATAAAAAGGGATGCATGGACTCTTCCATGCTGGCCTGGGAGCGAGAGAAAAACATAGAATGTGCCAGCTGCATTTCCTCCGATTGCATTAGATTCGATGGTGTCAGTATATTGCAATTTAGGCGATGGGCTGACAACCTGTCACTACAGCAGTTTAGCTACAAATCTATCTTAAATGACCCTCAAAACTGTGTCAGACTTGGCGAAACGACCTTTGTTTAGGTCGTTTACGACCTGCTTATCTCATTAGGGATAAAGGCGTGAATATATGTATGTATGTATGTATAGATGAGTATCTACACTTTCTATTTTCAATTTTATTTGTGTATAATTAAATACAGTTTATTCGATGACGAACGATCTTTAAAAACTTTCTTTTACGAGTAGTAACTTAAGTGTCAAATTACTAGAAACTTTTATATTATCTTAATTTATCATAAAAAAAACCTATCGTATTTGTTCGCCTAAGGCTCGTATTTATAAGGGAACACAAGATTAAGAGCAATATTAAATATGGATATGACAGGTAGTATAATCCTGCAATGATATACATTTCAGATACTTACTTAAACTCGCTGTCACTCTTGAGAGCTGATTGCAAATACGGGCCTAAATCTAGTATTTATAAAACTATCTCAAGATTGAAAGCAATATTATGTATGGATACGAACTCAAACTAGCTGTCAGTGTCAAGTGCCGTTAATCAACAGATCAACACCACAGAATACATAACAGTTCAATACGGGCCTAAGTGTACCTATCTCCCGGGCATTATGTAAAAACCAATTAAGGATCCAAGGGTTTCTGTATATTGCAATTTAGGCGATGGGCTGACAACCTGCCACTACAGCAATATAAATAATATAAATCATCTTAAATAACCTTCAAAACTTTGTTACACGTGGCGGAACGACCTTTGTTTAGGTCGTTTACGCTCTGCCTACCCCATTCGGAATAAAGGCGTGATTATATGTATGTATGTATGTATACCTGTCTTATCACATATCTAGCCATTTAATTTGATCTAAACATCTGCTTCTGACAGAATACTCTTTGATTTCTCGGTGAGAACTGGTGGGAATTTGGGCATGGAACAATAAATTTACTACCTCTGTCTGTGATTTAGTAGTCCAAGCCTTGAGTTTTTCTCTGCAGGTTTTGGCTTCGATTTCACATAGTACTGATTTCATCACCACATTATTTATTTATTTTGAGTTTTATCATCTAATAAGATAGATAGATAAATCGTTTATTTCATTGCTACACACACATACATAAACAAAGGCTTTAGTTCGAAATGACAAGAGAATTCTATTAGGTCATGTATGTGTGCTGCAGCAGTGCAAAAG
The DNA here is from genome assembly GCA_949820665.1 of Scrobipalpa costella. Lineage (NCBI taxonomy): Eukaryota > Metazoa > Arthropoda > Insecta > Lepidoptera > Gelechiidae > Scrobipalpa > Scrobipalpa costella. Next base: position 3,652,287 of record OX463298.1, read on the forward strand.
GCCATAGCTCAGCGTCTATATTTGCTTCTGAGAGCAAATCGCTGATTTTCAGCTATTACCCTAAGTTCAACAAGGATACGGTAACCAGCTAAAACTATAAATACAATAATAAAGAGATTAGTCAATTTAAGGTCAATTAAATAAATTGTAAATATTATCATTAGTTCAATAAAAAAAAACAGATCATAATAGAACAAAAATAAAAATATTGTAATATAGAATAATGTACTAAAATTGATTTTAATAAAATAATCGATTAAAAGCAATTCAGTTCGTCGACAATCAGTAACAGGAAGTTCTTTCCCAAATGGCAGTAAGTTTAGGTATATTGTATGTTTATGTAACAGCTACCCACGTAAAAGTGCTACGGAATATCAGATATTTGTTTTAATAGCAACGATTCTTTTATTTTTACTTGAAACAGTAACTTCGATTTTAAGTTCCACGCTTCATAAATACATATAATCACGCCTTTATCACTAATGGGGTAGGGGGAGCGTAAATGACCTAAACACAGGTCAATCTACCACGTCTGACAAATTTCGGTGGTCATTACAGATAGATTATTAGGTATATTGATTTAGTGACAGGTTGTCAGCCCATCGCCTAATGTGTAAAATACAGAAACCTTTGGATCCCTAAGCTGGTTTTTACAGCATGCCCGGGAGGAAATGCAGCTGGCACATTCTAAATTATTCTCTCGCTCCCAGTCCAGCATCATTAAATAATGTCAAAAAAGGGACAACGGAAAATAAAATAGAAAAGAACAGTGATTTATCAAATCCATACAAACATTCGAAATCCAAACACAGTCCAAAGTAAACTAATTTCACCTCGGCTTCCTTTATTATTTTCTAACTTAAGGCAACCTGCAAAATAAAGTTTTCTATAAAGACGGGTCTTAATGAACTTGGTAATTAAAGTTTCTAAGAAATAAAGTCGTTTTTTGTTCCCAGTAAAAATATAGTTATAGTTGGAAGGTTCGCCTTTTGTATTAAATGCAGGTAAGACTTGAGCTCAACTGCTTTTGAAAGAGTAATTATACCGCATTGAAAATGTACATCGAATTCCCAGTTGTAGTGAAGTTAAGAAATGTTCTTTATGTTGGTTAGTGGGTGTGAAATCCTCGGCAATATTAAGGAGTGAGAGCCCGATGGTGTAGTGGATAGGGCCGCTGCCTCCTGAGCGGGAGGTCGTGACGTTTGAACCCCACCACGTACCAATGTGTTTTTCGGTTTTCGAATTTCATATGTACATTTATTCGGTGCTTTTTCCATGCTTCGGAAGGCACGTTAAGCCATTGGTCCCGGTTTATATCGTTAAATACCGTAGATATTAGTCGTTAAGCCATATCAGAGACCAGTGTTAAGCATTGGCAGCTTGAAAACTCTGACCTAATCTAGGATTGGGTCTCGTTTTCCTTCTGGGTTGCGGAGAACAGATGGCAGTCGCTCTGTGTAAAAACCAGTATCCTCGTTGAATCCCCTAGATTAGGAAGCCGCCACCGTGAGATACGGGATAAGGCTAGGGAGATAATATACTGTTTATACTGTACGGTTTTTCAGAATTTTCCTTTTTACTACGGTTTTTTTAAATATACGTAGTGTAAGGGACAGCGTCACGCTATCTGATAGCGCAGCGGGCTTAGTCAACAAAACTAAAAAACTATCAGCAGTATTTTTTTTAAAACGTAGTGATTAAAAATGGTTTACACCCTGTATTTATTCGTGTTAATTTTTATTCGTATTTTCTGATGTAAGATTGGGAATAAACATATTTTCTGGGTTTTCTTTTCTCAAACTTTTCTCAAAACCAATTCACGTGTGCAAGATTGTGATTTGTTGTAACAATAACTTATGTAGCCCTTCGAAAACCCTTAAAGCTCCTTAAAGTTATAAATCAGTTTTGGATTAGATATTAAATAAGCTTCCATGCTGGACTGGGAGCGACAGAATAACGTAGAATGTGCCAGCTGCATTACCTCCCGAGCATGCTGTAAAAAACAGGTAAGGGATTCGAGGGTATATTGTAATTTAGGCGATGGGCTGACAACCTGTCACTACAGCAATATCAATTTATATCTTAAACAACCCTCAAAACTTGTCAGACGTGGCGGAACGACCTTTGTTTGGGTTGTTCACGCTCTGCCTACCCCATTTGGGATAAAGGAGTGATTATATTACTTTAGATACGACAAACATGACATGACCTGGCGCTGTACTTTCCTTCTTCTCTTCATTAACACATCCTTGCTATATGACATTTGGCGACAGTGACACATACGCGACATCGCTCAGCGCAATATTACGCGCCACATTAATTATATGGAGCATATAGAGTGTAAGGTCCAGCTTCCCGCAAACTGACGGGGGTTGCTCAGTCAACGAAACTGAACAACTATCAGCTGGATTTTTTTTCACATACATACATAAAATCACGCCTTTATCCCTTACGGGGTAGGCAGAGCGTTAAACGCCTCGTAAAAGGCGCTTTCGCCGCGTCTGACAAAAATTGAGGGCAATTTTAGATTGTAATGTGTATTGCTAATGTGTAGTGACAGGTTGTCAGCCCATCGCCTAAATTACAATACACTGTAACCCTCTAGTCCCTTTTGCTGTCTTCTACAGCATGCCCGGGAGGAAGGGCAGCTGGAACATTCTATGTTTTTCTATCTCTCCCAGTCCAGCATGGAAGAATCTATCTCTCCCAGTCCACCATGGAAGAAGAAGCAATTTATTTTTTATCTCCTGAAACAATTCTCTGGTGAAAGTTCTTCTTATACCGGTTGTAAGGGACAGCGTCCCGCAAACTGATGTGGTTGCTCAGACAACGAATCTAAGCAACTTTCTCAAAGAAACTATTTTTGGATATCTAAGAAATGATATTTTAGATTCCCTAAACCAATCTATTCTAAATAACCCTCAAAACTTTGTCAGACGTGGCGGAACGACCTTTGTTTAGGTCGTTTACGCTCTGCCTACCCCATCGGGAATAAAGGCGTGATTATATGTACGTATGTATACAAATTGTTTGATTAAGGTGGCAATTTTTATGAGGAAGTTAATAACATTTCCGGTAATAACTTCTTAGTGAAAGTTTTTTTCAATTTCGTTGACTGAGCAACCCTTTTTGGTTTGCAAGAAAATGTCCCTTACACCCAGTATTACGCGGCATTAATTACACGGAGTATATTAAGCCGATTACACCCGTGATTTGTGTCCCGTCCGCCTCGCGACGTGTTTACATGCCACGTGTCAGATTGTAATTTTCTGACGCATATTTGGTAATTATAATGATACTAAGGATTATCTTATATGCTGGATTGGGAGTGAGAGAAATACATGGAATATGCCAGCTATATTTCCTCCAGGGCATGCTGTTAAAACTAGCTAAGGGATTCGAGGGTTATAATGTTTTGTAATTTAAGGCGATGGACTGACCTACACTACAGCAATTTACCTACAAATCTATCTTAAATAACCCTCAAAACTTTGACAGACGTGGCGGAACGACCTTTGTTTACGTCGTTTATGCTCGTCCTACCCCATTAGGGATGAAGGCGTGATTTTGTGTGTGTGTGTATTTGTAATTATGATAAAAATAATCTTCCATGCCGGTATACAAAAACGTAAAATGTTCCAGCTGATTCTTTTAAAAATGCCCTTTTAATAAGGTTTTTGGGTCTATGGTCTAAATTTATAATCAGCACTTGAGAGTGAGAGCAAGTTTGAGTTCGTATCAGAAATGTCATTTTAGTAAAAAATGGCCCGTCAAATCTATACTTAATATCAGTCTCAATCTTGAGGTCACTTCATAAATACGAGCCTATGTCTATCCCGTGAGGTTTCAAGGCCTGACTTTTATGTTATGTTTTATGTTTGTATGTTTAAAGATAATACATAGACAATCATAGAATATCGTAAAGACTATTTAGGAGTGTATGTCAAATATTTTTAAATTTGACAATTTGAAATGATGGTCGGCAATTTCGGCTCAACTTGTGACAAGAATTCAAAATAGTGGTATCCTTGATCCTGTTTTGCCGGGTAACCGCTCCATATTTTTAATCTGTGCTTAAGTTTGACAGCAGTTGTCAATAATGACAAGTACCTACAAAGAGAAAAGTTTTAATTCCCGCGGTTTCTGTTTTTTTTTTTAATTCCCTAGATACTATGAGTGTTTGTAAAGTCAGCTATCCATATTTTTAAAATAATAATCGGCACAGTCACATTTAATGTATCTTTATTAAAATTAAATATGGTTATCGTTCTTTTTGTAGTTACCCGATGTAGTAGTAGAGTAGCCCGATGGTGTAGTGGGAGCCCGATGGTGTAGTGGATAGGGCCACTGCCTCCTGAGCGGGAGGTCGTGGTTCGAATCCCACCACGTACCAATGTGTTTTTCGGTTTTCGAATTTCATATGTACGTTTATTCGGCGCTTTTTCCGTGCTTCGGAAGGCACGTTAAGCCGTTGGTCCCGGTTAATATCGTTTAATACCATAGATATTAGTCGTTAAGCCATGACAGAGGCCAATGCTAAGCATTGGCGGCTTGAAAAACTCTGACCTAATCTAGGATTGGGTCTGGTTTCCCTTCTGGGTTGCGGAGGTCAGATGGCAGTCGCTCTGTGTAAAAACCAGTACCCACGTTCAATCCCCTAGATTAGGTAGCCGACCCCGTGAGATACGGGATAAGGCTATGGAGATGTATGTGTTCTTTTTGTAGTTAATATTAAAATTCTTATTAAGTCTGAAATAAAATGTGTGGTAATTCTATGGATCATATATTTTTTAATGCAGACCTAGTAGTGGAATAACATCCTTCATGTTCGTGGCTACATTTTAAACGTTTGGATACTCCATTCACCGTCGTCGATTCATATAAAACGACAATTTATTTAATAGTTTGTAAATATTGTCTAAGTATTATATGTAGTTATATGCACTATCCCGCTTTCTGCTTGTACAATTTCTATACCCAAAGGTTGCCTGGTAGAAATTGCTGCTTTAGCAATAAGGCCGCCTATATTGTACTGTCACGTTTGTTCCTTTTTATTTCTGTTGTATGTGTTTCTTTGTGCAATAAAGAATTTTGTATTGTATTGTAATTAGTGCGTGTATGTGAATAAAAATGGTGGGACAAGTATATAATCAATGTTACCAGTTTTTCTCGTAAGACATTGCCGCCAAAAATCTATGTGTTTACTTGATGCACACCAAAGGCCCCCATTTATAGGAAAACGTACGTTGGTAATTTTCTCAGAAAATCAGAACATCATTGCATTTTTATTCTGACGTTCATATTAATTATGTTTGACATTGTGTAAATTAGGTTTTATTTTACAAATTGTCAAATATATTGATTTTCTTTTTGACATTTTGTTGAAGTTTCATTTATTTTACTTTTGTTTTAGATATTTGTATAATTATTTTTTGACGATCATATTATCCTCGGACATTTTTATTATTATTGTAATGTAATAATGAAATTGATAGTATTAAATAAATAAATCTAAATCTTGGACAGAGATGCTTACTACTCGTACCAAACTATAATAATTAATCATGTTTGACAGTAACCTATCAGCCTACATGAAGAATTTTAATAAAAATACATACATACATATAATCACGCCTATATCCCTAATGGGGTAGGCAGAGCGTAAACGACATAAACAAAGGCCGTTCCGCCGCGTCTGACAAAGTCTTGAGAGCCTGATTTGTACGTATATTGCTGTAGTGACAGGTTGTCAGCCCATCGCCTAAATTACAATATACTGAAACCCTCAGATCCCTTAGCTGGTTTTTACAGCATGCCCGGGAGGAAATGCAGCTGGCACATTCTATGTTTTTCTCTCACTCCCAGTCCAGCATGGAAGATATTAATAAAAATTATAATTAATATTATCCCAAAAAATATTACGATCATCTTAGGATTCTCCCGAGTTACTCCAGCTAGGGCGTAAATCCTCTACGTCGTAAAAACGTCTACGACGGAGTAAAAGTTCGATTCAGTTAATTAAAGATGCATGGTTTAAAGACGATTACATACATACATATAATCACACCTCTATCCCTAATGGGGTAGGCAGAGCGTAAACGACCTAAACGGAGGTCGTTCGGATGCGTCTGACAAAATTTGAGGGTTATTTAAGATAGATTTGTAGGTATATTTCTGTAGTGACAGGTTGTCAGCCCATTGCCTAAATTGCAATATACTGCAACAATCGCATCCCTTAGCTGGTTTTTGATACATCATGCCCGGGAGGAAATGCAGCTGGCACATTTTTTTTTCTTTCGCTCCCAGTCCAGCATGGACGAAAGATTTAAGAATATTGCATGATTTAAAACAACGGTATATCCATATAACTGATGATACCTTTCTATTTATTAACTTTCGATAGAAATGCCTTTACCTCTATTGACATAATCTTCGAAAAATAAGGTCAAGCCAAAATTTATAAGGAAAATCTATAACTAATCCTTCCCTTATATAAATAATTCAGAAGGTGCTTGCCTTAAGTAGGTGAACTCCACTCATCCCCATAGTATAATTAAGGAAAGTTCCATCCCCGATCAGTTTGATTTGATATGAAAAGCCCGTAACTCCATTATGCCGAGTTTTCTCATATTTGCAGTCTGTCATGAGCCTATAAATATTGGCGTTTCGTAGTGATGGGCGGTTATCGGTTTTTGTTTTATCGATAATTATATTTGGTATTCATTACAATGCCTATTTTGAAGTTTCAATATTTATTTTGTTATGTACGATTACAAACATGAAGTTCTTTAAATAAAATCAAAAATACTAAGTAACATGCATTTTTGACAAGTTATTAGTAGTTCATAGTTCATTCAAACGTTTATTTATTTTCTCTACACCAAAATTACATACAGCTGTGTACGAAAAAAGAGAAAATAAGACGTAAAAAAAAACTTCTATGTAATATAAACATTGTGTGTAAATCAAGAAAAGCATTTTATTTTTACATCAGTTAAATGAGGCTTTTTGTGACTTAACTTTAAAGGATAAATTTGTTCGAGAGATCTTACTGGTTATTTAATTGATCGAATCAAAGTAGCGTCTCTTTTTTCATATTCCGTCTATTTAGTCGAGAACCGGGAAACCCAACCACAACATTAAATCATATCAATTTATTTGTAGTAAAATATACTCTATGTCGATAAATCAGCATTGAACACACACGTCCTTTGTCTTATATCAGTCTATCGATATGAAACAGACTTCACTGGCCGATTGACTTGACGTCATATCACCAATATCACTATTCATGGCATGTGTGGCGTCCCTGTTTTGCCACTTGCCTATTCACTCGAGATGACTGCCCTCATTTACTATAGCAGACGTTCTATTAGCATTTAACGAGGGAAATATGAAACCATCTTAACTCTTGATCCACGGCCTTTATTTTAGCAATTAATCAGGCATAACTTGCACATCACTGTTAGATTTAAGTGAACGTCACATCACCCAATGTCACTATTCATTATTCATAGCATGTGTAGAGCCATTTTTTTTATTTGGTTATTCACTCGAGATGTCTGTCACATAATACAGCTATACCTGCCACAGCGACCTACTAACCTGTTTTATTTGTAATCGAATACACTGTAGATCAACTGTCGATAGATCGGTAATAGTCCAGAGATAACTAATAGACATTAGGTCACCTCACCGACATCACTATTAATAGCATGTGTGGCGTTTCTTTTTTGCCACTCGCTTATTCACTCGAGATAGCTACCCTCTTATTGACGAAACCTATACTAATTTCTTTGTCCTATGTCCTATATCAATCTATCGATATGAAACAGACATCACTGGCTGATAGACTTGACGTCATATCACCAACATCACTATTCATGGCATGTGTGGCGTCCCTTTTTTGCCACTCGCCTATTCACTCGAGATGGCTGCCCTCATTTACTAGCAGACGTTCTATTAGCATTTAGCGTGGGAAATTTGCTGCGGTCGACTTTTTTACTCGTAATTACTGGGGTAGTGCGAAAAAGGTAGCTAAAATACTCTAGAATTACATATGTAGGAGAGCCGTTCTTTTCGTAATAGGCAGTTAGGGCTCGTTGGCCTGAGCACGCGATTCTGCTTTGTGTTGAGCAATTACCAAGCTGGTTTTGTGTGGGTGTAATACTTATTCTATGCTGGGGTAGAGTTCAACTCTTTAGTGTATAGAAGTGGAAGTTCGCACGCTTGTTACTTTTAAAGAGATTCCATTTTCCTGCTACTACTCTGCTGGCCTGGGAGCGACAGAAAAACATAGAATGTGCCAGCTGAATTTCCTCTCCAGCATGCTGTAGAAACCAGCTAAGGGATTGGAGGGTTTTAGTATATAGTAATTTAGACGATGGGTTGACAACCTGTCACTACAGCAATATACCTACAAATCTAACTTAAATAACCCTCAAAACTTTGTCAGACATGGCGGAACGACCTATGTTTGGGTCGTTTACGCTCTGCCTACCCCATTAGGGATAAAGGCGTGACTATATGTATTTTTCTGCTATAAATGAAATAGTAATTAATTTAAAGCTCAGGCTCAGCCTTTCAACCCCCGGTTTGGGAAATCTTTACTCAATTTACTTGACTCTTGACATTTTCAGAGTCTCGTTCATCGCTTATTATTTAAAAAAATATATAAAAAGGTCAGGTAGTCAAGCATGCCAAAAAATATAAGATGGAAAGCTGCTTATCGCCTGAGGATATTAAAAAGGCTAGTATGGAGTCCTAAGTAACTACGTAGAAACATACTACAGATGCTTCGAAATTGTATTAAGGAGGCCGTTTATGCTCTTCCTACACTGCAAGGTATAAAAGCGCGTAAATACAAACGCGTACTCCCACACAAAACATCACAAAACAAAATACATTCTCTGAACCCAAACAAAGTTTTATTTCAACATAAACGGTGGTCATGAGCACTTTAATTTGAATGGTCCATCCCACACAGAGGTACCTGATTAACAAATTATACCAGATTACACAAAGCCTACCAAATTGATACAAATTCGAGTTACACCCAGGACATGTTTCATTTAAACCGCGGGTACAAATTGCGACGAGGTAATGTAGGCAATTTTGTCGCGAAATTTTAATATTGTGCTTGTAATATCATTTTTGTGGGACGAAATGTGCAAAGAAAGTGCTGTGCTTACGGGAATTTTTGTACGGAAATATTGTTATTAGAAGGGTTTTAGGGGCTATCGCTTTGGAGACACGCCTCTGTGGGGGGCTTCAGTATAAAATAATGTGACGTGATTAACATTTTTGTATTGTTATTCAAAGATTTTGATTTCCTGAATTTAAAACAATATTTAATAGACGTAACAAATTTCAAAATAGATTGAGTATTTTACACATACATACATAAATCACGCCTTTATCCCTTACGGGGTAGGTAGAGCGTTTAACGCCTCGTAAAAAGCGCTTTCGCCATGTCTGACAAAAATTGAGGGCAATTTTAGATTGTAATATGTATTGCTATAGTGACAGGTTGTCAGCCCATCGCCTAAATTACAATACACTGTACCTCCAGTCCCTTTTGCTGACTTCAACAGCATGCCCGGGAGGAAGGGCAGCTGGAACATTCTATGGTTTTCTATCTTTCCCAGTCCAGCATGGAAGTACACAGATAGCAGTTTATAATAAAAGTGACTGGAAAGCTCTGTATCCTAGCAAATCTATTTATTTATTTAACAATTTATTCTACACAAAAACATCATATAAACACGACATAAAAACAAAGACACAAGACACTGCTTATTTATTTAAAGAAATTTCTTACAACAAACCTACAGAAGTGAATATTAATATTAAGAAGATAAGATAAGATAAGAATATACTTTATTGCACAGAAAAGACACAAGAGAAAATAAAATTAAATGAAACAAATAGTAGTACAAATAGGCAGCCTTATTGCTAAGCAATAATCAATAAGAATACTTATTGATACACTAATCTACTAACAATTAAACGAAAAGATAAAACGTGGATGGATAAAAGGCTTATATTTGGTTTTAAATGGGGTCTCTACTACTCTCTGCTCTACTAATAGACAACAATAATTGACAAGAAGAAATATGATAAGCTACAAAATAAAACGTACACGTAGTAGTGAAATATGTTTAACTGCCTCCGTGGTCTAGTGGCTAGTGCCATGGACTCCTGATCCGGAGGTCCTGGATTCGATTCCCAGGGGGGAAACACAAAGTTGATATTTGAGAATTTATCACTTTGTAAATTTTTCCCCAGTTTGGTTAGGAAATTGCAGGCTGAATCACCTGATTGTCCGAAAAAGAAAAAGATTGCGTGGTTCGGAGGGCACGTTAAGCCGTCGGTCCCGGTCGCTGTCTTTGATAGTGGTCGTTACTCAAACCATGTCAGAGGCCTGATAGTTGTTCTACTAGGCGGTTTAAAAATTCTGACACCAGGGTTCATCGGGTCGATAGACTCGATACCCACTCGACAGAAGAAGAAGTGAAATATGTGCTGAGATATTTAGTGGCGTCAATAAAAATATAATTAGTCCAGTCACATATCGCCTTTTTAAATAAGGGGCTGTCAAATTTCTCTTACCAATTTTAGACAATATGCTCGATCTAGGTTAAAAGTAAAAAAGTTTAAAGTATTTTTTCAAAATCAAAGTCTTTGAGTTCGAAGATTGTACCTCTCGTAAGTCTGTAATAAGGATAAGGTCAAAGAATGATTAAAAACAAGGTAAAAAAAGGGAAAAATAAACAATCCTTCGTTAAGCAGGCTGTTTGAGTATACTTTATCTCAAGATTTTAATTAAATGTTTTTAACGAACTTGAAAGGTTTTGTTGTAGGATGAAAAATGTACCTTATGATTACGATATTGTCACTTGAAAAAACTAATTTCTGTTAATTAAAATGACTTTCACTTGCCCTCATTCCATTATTTGGGGCAGTAAAATTTCTTCTTTCGCCAGCTAGTACCTGCTGCTACGTAAAAGAGATTCACTCAATCACGTCAATCGTACAGCATCAGATAGAGTCTCAAGAGCCCAGTAAAAGGCATTTTCGTAAGCTGCTTAGGTGTTTGCTATACAACTAATACCTAGACTAGAGAGTTTTATAGTAGCTGTTTCACTTCCAATTTTCCATCAATTTGACTGCATCCATACACATGTTGTTTAAAAAATCTATACTTTATTTAGAAAAGTTTAAAAACAAGAACCAAACTCTCTGTCAGTAGGTTTTCAACTGGCCGTGCATGTGAGTGATATTTTCCCCAATTTCGTGGCGGCGGCGTGTTTTAAGCCCCGCTCTCGATATTGCGCGCAGGATGCCATCCTAGACGCGTGTTTACATAATCGTACCGTGATAATCCTTATTTCAAATATAGTATGCCTACTTGACTACAGAACCGGGTGTTATGAACCATTGGATATTAGTATAAGTCAAGCTAATGCCTAGCTATATAAATACCTTTTATTCAAATACGATACAGATAGGGCTTAATGAAGGTTTCATGATTGAAGGAGCGATAAAATAATTCAATATACAACTGTCGTTTTGCAATCACGAAAATAATGAAAACTCAATTGCTCATATACATAATACTATATATAATTTAGTAATATACTTCGATTTCCGTAGAAATTGTTGTTTTTGTGTTTCTAAACTATCGGTGAAATTCCTAATGAACCATTAATCGGGTTTTAATTAATGTCTTCATTAGAGTTTTATTTTTGGTTTACTTATAAATGCGTTTTACTCCATTTGGAATATTTTTGACTTTGAATTCATATCATCAACACGTTTGTATAAGAAGGATTCAAAATGAGACTAAATGAGTATAAACATATTATGGTTACTGTGACGATATTGATAGTATTGTTTGTAGCAATTCCTAGTGGTAAGCTGATATTTCAAATTTATTTTTATTTTATTTTATCAAACCCCAGTGTAGATGTTTGTTTCGAAGTTGATTGCTTTTTTTCTGCTGTTTTAATTTCCCATTTATGTAATCTTACGGCATTTTCTATCGATAAATATTTTTATTTTGTGGTTCTAAGAATAAGATTGGACTTTTCAGTATATTTTCTATGTAGCTTTCGAAAAATAGCAGAAATATCTATGGAAACACCACCTTCATACTGACTGCACCTTAGTTGGATAAAAAATATCATAACCAGGTAATAAATTAAGTCTGAATTTGGGTGCGGGCAGGGTTTTTTATGTTTCCTGATCCATTTTTTGTGCAAATAATTATATTCCTCTTCAATGTAAAATTCGCTAAGTCTAATATTTTATTCAGATTTTATTGTTTTTTTTTGCTTTTTCTGAGATTTATCTCTTTTGTTTCAGTTATTCTCATTTCTGTTCTGTTTTAAACCTGTCATACATCAAACGAATTTCATCAATGAAGGAAGGGCTAAAGATGCAGCAAGTCAAACAATATTGAAAAAAGAATAAGCAAGCAAGATAAACAGTGATAATCAAGATTGAAAATTAGGAGATGATACTTATTTTTTAGGCGTACTATAAAATAAAATTTAAAATTGGCTTTAGCTGAAATAAAGTGTTTTTCAACTATCAAATCCATTACAATAATAACATCTTCACACTACAATTACTATTTCTAATTTCATCTTGAATATTTTAAAATAACAATTGCACTCTTATTTCAGACAGTTTTTATTTAAAATAATGTTAATAACATCATTTTCGAAAATTTAATCATTCAAAAACCTACACTATTACATCACACTACAAAAAAGTCTCTGTCAATACGCCTCCCGTAGCATTCGGCTTTCAGTTAATATTGCCGCGTTCAGCTCTGACGCATTCTCTACACATTTTATATAAAAAATATATATACAATATACTATACAGGGCGGCTGGTTTATGTTCGTCCAAAAATTTGATTATTCTGTAGAATATCCAAACAAATCGTTTAGAATAAAATCTTGCCATTTCGTATAAAATATAACTATGGTGTGATAATTATACAACGGAAACAAGTAAAATTTTAAAAAGGCCAAGTATATTTAACAAAAGTATTTAATAAGTCATACTGGTGTAATCTTCAGGATAAATTTTCATCTATGCTGGAGAAAAACATAGAATGTGCCAGCTGCTTTTTCTCCCGGGCATGCTGTAAAAACTAGCTAAGGGATTTGAGGGCTTTTGTACATTGCAATTTAGGCGATGGGCTGACGACCTGTCACAACAACAATATACTTGCAAATCTACCTTGAATAACCCTCAAAACTCATAACTTTGCCAGACGTGGCGGAACAACCTTTGTGTAGGTTGTTTACGCTCTGCCTGCCTCATTAGGGATAAATGCGTGATTATATGTATGTATGTATTTAATTAGTCATACTGGCGAAATATTCGAGATATGTTTTCTTAAATACCACCTGTATTATGGATTTTATTATTAATTTAATATTAATACCACATGTATTATGGATTTTATTATTATATACTTCCATATTGGCCTAGGAGCGATAGAAAAACATAGAATGTGCCAGCTGCATTTCCTCCCGAGCAAGCTGTAAAAACCAGCTAAGGGATTCGAGGGTTTCTGTACATTGCAATTTAGGCGATGGCCTGACGATCTGTCACTACAGCAATATACCAACAAATCTATCTTAAATAACCCTAAAAACTGTGTCAGACTTGACGTGTCGACCTTTGTTTAGGTCGTTTATGCTCTGCCTACTCCATTAGGGATACACGCGTGATTATATGTATGTAAGTTTTCTTTGAAAAAGAATCATAACATTAATGATTTATTTTTGGACTCTTAATGATTTTATGGTAATATCTCAGTATAAATTACGTGACCTTTATGTTGCACGCAAGAAGACCTGTACAACGGCACTGACGTCGCAGTACGTTTGGCAGAGTACTATTCGAAATTAATATAAAAGCGCCTAAACGATCGACACGACAATAAGAAGAAGTATCACTACATAGTATAAAACAAAGTCGCTTTCTCTGTCCCTGTATCCCTATGTATGCTTAGATCTTTAAAACTACGCAACGGATTTTGATGCGGTTTGTTTTATTGGATAGAGTGATTCAAGAGTAAGGTTTATATGTATAATACATGCATAATATAGTAGAGAAACACTGATGATTTCCGTGTGAAGCCGGGGCGGGTCGCTAGTAAATTATAATATTCACTGACAAAAAAATGCACCATCCTGTACAACATAACTGTGCAGAACCAACCTTGCAGTACGTAATATTTCCCCAGAGAAAGACCGAGTTGACGGCCTTCTTACAAAGCCTTTATTATTTAAAGAGGAGATCTATTTTCTCCGGTTTTTATTTATAGCCAGTGGTTTTATGCATTATCTGTAATTTTTATCCGCCGTCATAAGATATGATAAAATTGACAGAAAATAAATACTGGGGCAACGTGCAAAAGCGCGTCAAAATATAGTGGACAAAGTGAAAACCATAGAGTATAAAACGCCTGTCCTTTATCAATTTTATTGAATTATTTTGAAAGTGACAGATACATTTTTGTTTTATTTTTTTCGATAACCTTAGCATGAATAGAGTAGTAGAGTTAATACAATTTCATTATTATTTCGCTTAAAGTAACTTACTATATATACAACAATAAATTTGAAAGTAACATTTATGAGAGTATATGATGATTGATCAGTATTTTAATTTTAACTATCCATAGTGTAAAGGCACTTTGAACTTTGTGATGACTGTGAGAGAAAACGAAACGCATCGGTTCGTCGTTTGTTGACCACTGTTTCGTCTTCATTTCGACTCATCAGATGCGAAAGTGTCGCATTACAGTTGGTTTGCAAGTGCTTCGCTCTTGTGAGCTTAGTTTATTTGGATGGAACGGAATCCAACTCGTAAGTAGCAGCCATTAAGCATGATTTTCGCAAAGTGGTCCTAATCGGAAGGGGCCCTTGCCCACGTGTATATCTGTCGAGATAATGCACTGTTTAGTGTAAAGGCACCACATACATACATACAGTCACGACTTTATCCCTCATGGGGTAGGCAGAGCGTAAATGACTTAAACAAAGGTCGTTCCGCCACGTCTGACAAAGTTGTGAGGGTTATTTAAGATAGATTAGTAGGTATATTACTGTAGTGACAGGTTGTCAGCCCATCGCCCATATTGCACTATACTGAAACCCTCGGATCCCTTAGGTGATGTTTACAGCATGCCCGGGAGGAAATGCAGCTGGCATATTCTGTTATTCTCTCGCTGCCAGTCCAGCATGGAAGAAGGGACTAATTCAAGGTATTTTGTCCAACACTGGATTGATACAGAAGATATTTTACGACTAAACTGAGACGCATGTTATGAATATTTAATATAGAATGTTAAATATACATAACATTCATCCACTTTACAAACATAATTATGATATTGTTATTTCAGTTGCTATTAATAATAATAATAATAATAATAATAGTCCTCCCACCGATTTTCGGTGATGGCGGCCAATCTCTCGGAGATGGGCCAACTGCGCAGGACTTGTTTTTAGTGCCCAAGTGTTTGCGCTACACACAGGTGCACTCTCTGTTCCTTTAGTCTCTTATTCTGATGGGACAGACTGACTGACACGACCAGAGAGAAATCAGGCGCAGGACCGACTATTTACATGCCCATCCGACAGCATGGATCATGTTACTTTTCGGACAATCAGGTGATCAGCCTGCAATGTCCTAACCAAACTAGAAACAACAACACAAAGTCATTGTCCCCCGCCGGGAATCGAACCCGGGACCTCCGGGTCGAGAGCCCATGGCTCAGATCGCTAGACCACAGAGGCAGTTAAATAAATAGTTAGTTGCTATTACGTACTATAGATAACAAGTGAACAAATAGAAGTAACGCTTAATCGGCTTCCTTCTTCATAGCAGAATAAAAAATTTGCCATTTCATTTTACAATAACTTTTCGGCTTAGAGATACGTGATTTTTTTTTATATCATTACAAAAGTATGTTATGCAGTGTGTATTTTACAAAAGAATTTTCAGTGTAGTATTTAGTATGCCGTGTATTTAAAAATGGGAAAGAAATGTGATTTTGTACATTTGTATCTCAAAACACAATTCATTTTGATGGTTGTTGTGCCATGTGGTGAGTATATTTTTGTTATTCCGGGTGTAAGGGACAGCGTCCCGCAAACTCGTAGGGGTTTCTCAGTTAACAATACTGAACAACTTCCATCAAGAAATTCTTTAAGGAAATGTAAATAAAGACAATTTATATGGATAAGCCATTTTTTTTATTTAATTTATTTCGTAGTGGAAGTTGTTCAGTGTCGTTGACTGAGCAACCCCTATCAGTTTGTCGGACGCTGTCCCATACACCCCGTATTAATGTGTTCATACAATGTTAGAGGTTAGGTCGTTCTACATTACGATTTTTATATTAACGTCTTGAACGTTTTGATCATTATTCTAGAATAATGACCAAACTTCTATGACATCATAGAAGTTTGATAAAATCGTTTACATCTAGACAGAAGAATCTTGTATTCGTTTTTTCAATGATCTAACATTGTAAGTACCTATCTTTCTCAGATCATTTTATCCTACTGAACGAATATTTTATTGTCAATGTACAAAATAAATACAGATAATGTATAATACATTTTACACTATATCTTTCACCTAAAACTTAATTTTTAACTTCAAAGTACAAAGAACATAATAAGTACCTGAGTATATTCCTTCAGGGTAATATATTGGGTAGTAGGTACATAGGGATAAAGGCGTGATTACATGTATGTATATATGTAGTTAATATACCTAATTATTATTTTTAATATACAACACAGCATGTATAATTTATATCAAAATACATCTCGTACAGCTGTGTTATTAATTACTATGGTAGCGAGAGTACATAATTAACAGATATTATGGTTGAAGACTAGTTTACTTGCATAGCGGAGATAACCATTATAATACATACATACATATAATCACGTCTTTATCCTTAATGTAGGCAGAGCGTATAAACGACCTAAACAAAGGTTGTTTGGCCACGTGTGACAAAGTTGTTGGGGTTATTGAAAATAGATTTGTAGGTGCCTATATTGCTTTTCTTCCATGCTGGCCTGGGAGCGAAAGAAAAACATAGAATGTGCCAGCTGCATGTTCTCCTGGGCATGCTGTAAAAACCAGCTAAGGGATCCGAGGGTTTCAGTATATTGCAATTTAGGCGATAGGCTGACAACCTGTCACTAAAGCAATGTACCTAAAAATATATCTTAAATAACCCTCAAAACTTTGTCAGTCGTGGCGGAACGACCTTTGTTTAGGTCGTTTACGCTCTGCCTACCCCATTTGGGATGAAGGCGTGATTATATGTATGTATGTATGTATATTGCTGTAGTAACAAGTTTTCATCCCATTCTCGCTCTCAGTCCAGCATGGAAGGCGATAACCTACCTTTTTAAATGATACCTACGTCATTCATATTGTTTATCCAAATACTATAAGTAGATTTCTAAAAATATGTTTTGTGTTGTTTCAGTTTTGATTATTGGAATAGTAATATACAGTCTTATTACATACCTACCTTTAACAACTACCAACACCACGAAATACTGATGTGGAAAAGTATGCAACCAAGGAGATATTAAATGCGTTTTGTGAAAAGAATTGTGATCTCAATAATATGATTTCTAGATTATTTTCAGTGTTTGATCTAGACATTCTTCCTACTGTGTGAAAATTATCGACCTATCTTAAGTATTTCTAACTCAGTTTTAGAATAAAGGCGAACAAAGATTCATGTCTTTTTTAACAAAAACAGATTTCAAAAATATATGATACGTGTTAGCAAATTAGTTAAATTACTAAAACTACTATTTCATTATGATGTTATATCTAATAGCTTAAACTTGTTTTGCAAACAAGATCTTCGATAAAAATACATAAAACTTTGTTTAAAACTGAGTTGGAAATACTACAGTCTTTTAATAAATATTCTATTCATTTCATAAAATATAATTAGTTACCAGTATGGGACACTTGTACGCGATGTTTATATACAACAGGTAATAAATATTGTGATGATCATTTTGAATACCTATATTTTGAAAACCTGACATAACGGAATAAGACAGGAGAAATTATTCTTACCTTATTTAATTTACGATGAATTTCTTACCACTTAAATCTTGTCTAGATCAAGGTCGCGGATAAAATAGATCTAGATATATTCCACAATTCCTTGTCAGTATTTAAGGAAAAAATTAAAGAAATACTTCTTGAGTGTTTGTTAAATAGGTACATCATCTCCCTAGCCTTATCCCGTATCTCACAGGGTCGGCTACCTAATCTAGGGGATTGAACGAGGGTACTGGTTTTTACACAGAGCGACTGCCATCTGACCTCCGCAACCCAGAAGGGAAACCAGACCCAATCCTAGATTAGGTCAGAGTTTTCAAGCCGCCAATGCTTATAACTGGCCTCTGATATGGCTTAACGACTAATATCTACGGTATTAAACGATATTAACCGGGACCAACGGCTTAACGTGCCTTCCGAAGCACGGAAAAAGCGCCGAATAAACGTACATATGAAATTCGAAAACCGAAAAACACATTGGTACGTGGTGGGATTCGAACCACGACCTCCCGCTCAGGAGGCAGCGGCTCTATCCACTACACCATCGGGCTCTCTGTTTGTTAAATAGGTACAATAGCAATTTATTAGTTTTTTTAGTCATTTTTTTTGTTTAGATGTTTAGGTTAGAACAGTTTTAAGTACCTATAGTATTATTTCGCATTCCCTAAAATTGCTACTTATAGTATCTCAAGCATGTTGTGTTAGCCTATAAGTAAGGTTCATATTAGCAAAAAAAAAGTACACAAATATTTTTATACATGTTGATATGTACTGTGTTGGCTGGCCTAATAAATAAATAAATAGGTCTAGTAGCAACAGTACAGCCTTATCTATATTGGTTATCGAGATAGAGTTCATTATCGAGCCGGTTAGTTTCACATCACAGACGAAATATAACAACTTATTTGGCGCTAGATAATTACAAAGTAGACTTCCCATGTAAGTGATCTTTTGACATTTATGAGTGTCATTCCGAAACGTTCGCTCCACCACGAAATGTAATATTTCTCATAAAAGCGACTTTCATATACACTATTTCAATAGTTCCACTTCAAAAGTGAGTTGGAGTGACGTCACTATCAAAGCTGTAGTTCGTCAAGGATTCAAATGAAGTTGGACGGAGGCGCTGCTTGTGGGGAGATCTGCTAAAAATTGTGTTCTTCTTCTGTCGTATCAAGTTACGACCCGATTAACCCTGGTGACAGACTTTTTAAACCGCCTAATAGCTCAACTATCAGTATGGTTTTTGTAACGTCAACTATCAAAGGCAGCGACCGGGACCGACGGCCTAATGTGCGAAGTACTCTTTTTCTTCCGGACAATCAGATGATTCAGCCTGCATTGTCCTAACCAAACTGTGGTAAATCTCACAAAGCGATAAATTGACAAACATGAACTTTTGTGTTCCTCACCTTGGAATCGAACCCAGGACCTCCAGATCGGGAAACCATGGCTCCGACACGGAGGCAGTTAAAAAAAGTGTTTGTAGCGTAAGTTCCTTTTTCTGGCCACGTTCATTTAAAGCCTTGACGAACATTTAGATCCAAATCGCAAAAAGCTGTGGAAGTTTCGTACTTTGATGTCACTACGCGGAGGGATAGGCTTTGAATATTCGTTTTAGAATTCTTATTCCTTTTGCGAAGATGTCGTTGAGAAGATTTTTTCGATTTTTCAAAGGTATATGAATTTTTGAATATTCAGCGAGACAACGCGAAAAGGTATGGGCAGTGGAAAAAATGTAATGGGCTTTTTATTCTAGACTCAAAATTGCTGCATCATCTAACTTATAAATGCCTCTGTGGTGAAGCCTAGTATGAGCCTTGTCTCGATCTAGAGATAATTTGGGTTCAGTTTATTAAGTAATTTTTTGTACTACCTAGTTTTAGACTCGTTTTTATACAGCGATCTCAAGATTGAGGGCAGTATTAAGTATGGTAGTTATATTGCTCTCAATCTTGAGATAGCTTTACAAATACGAGCTTATGACATTTTTCTACAAAAAAAATGTTTAATTAGGTAACAGGTTTATTTTTGATACAAAAATACTAAATATAAATTCGTTTTCAGAACAACCCCTGTATTCATGACCTTGTAAGATACCTGCCTCTCTACATAATATTCTGAAGGACAAAAGAGACGTCCCATCCTATAAATGGGGGTTTTTCAGCTAGACGACACGTGGACGGCAACGGCGACGGTACTGTGAAAGAGATAATCTATGGAAACCAATTAAATTATACGGAACGCTTTTCCACTTGCCGGCACGGCAACGAATTCCCACCGGTACCGTCGCCGGCCTGCCAAACTGCACGTATTTCGTATTCGTTAAACCATACGCGTGTGTGTGTGCGCTCAGATTGGAACTATGTGGACGTTATCGGGACGTTGCCGTGTCGTTGCTGTGCCGTCTAGTGGAAAATCATAGCCACGGCATCGTGACGGCACCGCCGCCGTAACGTCTAGTGGAAAAACACCCTATGTCTTTTCATGAAGGTCATAATATTATCATGACGGTGGAACGGTAGGTATTCAGGGCATGTTTGTATACGAACTTATTGTTGTATGACGTATTGTCTGCTTTCAGTGATTATATTTCTATGATGAGTTTGCCAAATATTTTACATCCCATATAACGAACCAACCAGTTGCGAAGAGTAAATACATACAAAATTTCACGCCTTAGTTCCTTAGTGCAGCAACACACAGGCGGCTCTTATTTTGCGCAAGGTTATGCTCAACAAGCTGTCAATGCTTTTTGCATTACCTACAACACACATGCGTCACCTTACGCTCTACGTGTAGAGCGATACGCTGACGTAGAATTCATCACTGATGACGCATGTGTGTTGTAGGCAATGCAAAAAGTTTTGACAGCGTGTTGAGCAGAACCTTGCGCGCAGTAAGTGACGCCTGTGTATTACTGCCGCCCTTACGTGGTAGGCAGAACTCAAAACACCTAAGAAGTAACTTTCAAACCCTTTTACTAATTTCCACAGCATGCCCGAGGGGAGAAGAATACATTTTATATTCTGTTATTTAAATATTATCACGTAAAGATTTTTCCTGCTGAGAGTATAAAGGTGCCTTATAAAGTAAATGAACTCGTATATTTCCATTCTGGACTGGGAGCGAGAGAAAAACAAAGAATATGCCAGCTGCATCTCCTCCCAGGCATACTGTAAAAACTATCTAAGGGATCCGAGGGTTTTAGTATATTATAATTTAGGCGATGGTCTGACAACCTGTTACTACTGCAATATACCTACAAATCTATCTTAAAGAACCCTTTAAACTTTGTCAGACGTGGCGGAACGACTGTGTTTGTTAAGGTCGTTTACGCTCTGTCTACCCCATTAGGGATAAAGGCGTGATTATATGTATGCATGTAAAGTAAATGAACTTGTCTATTTTGAGACTGATGCCAACGTCACTTCTCCAAGTCTCGAAGTCCGCTGATCTTGTCAATCGCTGCACCCACTGAGTTTCTAACGCGACTTGCAAACTCGTAAGGATAATAGGGGTTACTTATACAGGCAAGTTCCCCATTCACGCCCCAATTGATTAATGGAGATCCCACGACAAAAACACCCCAAAAAAGACTTGGCAACTCGTGGTGAAGTTTTAAGTGAACTATCAGTGGCACGCGCGTGCGCTGTCATATTTCATTAACCAAAGTGTCCTTTTCAAAAAGTTTCGCTTCGTTCCCGCTAATTCAGTTACGTTTTTTAGTTGAAGTATTGAAATTTCATAATTTGCTTTTTAAATGAGAGCGAAGTTTATGAAGCGGGGTTTTTGAAGTTAGCGTAGAGGCTAGACTGTGTATGTATATGTCGTAGGATGATTTGATAATTCGAATCTTCTCGAAAATCCTAGGGATTTTTCGATATCACGGATAATTAGACAATGGTAATGATATTATGACAACTGCCTCCGTGGTCTGGTGGCTAGTGCCATGGACTCCCGATCCGGAGGTCCTGGGTTCGATTCCCAGGGGGGAAACACATAAATGATATTTGAGAATTTATCACTTTGTGATTTTTTCCCCAGTTTGGTTAGGACATTGCAGGCTTCTTCTTCATCTTCTTCTGTCGAGTGGGTATCGAGTCTATCGACCCGATGAACCCAGGTGTCAGAGTTTTTAAGCCTCCTAGTAGCACAACTATCAGGCCTGCCAACAGCGACCGGGACCGACGGCTTAACGTGCCCTCCGAAGCACGAAATCTTTTTCATTTTCGGACAATCAGGTGATTCAGCCTGAAACGTCCTAACCAAACTGGGGAAAAATTCACAAAGTGATAAATTCTCAAATATCAACTTTGTGTATCCCCCCTGCGAATCGAACCCAGGACCTCCGGATCAGAAGTCCATGGCACTAGCCACTAGACCACGGAGGCAGTTACAGAATTGCAGATTGCAGGCTGAATCACCTGATTGTCCGAAAAAGAAAAGATTTCGTGCTTTGGAGGGCACGATAAGCCGTCGGTCCCGGTCGCTGTCTTTGATAGTGGTCGTTACTCAAACCATGTCAGAAGCCTGATAGTTGTGCTACTAGGCGGTTTAAAAACTCTGACACCAGGGTTCATCGGGTCGATAAACTCAATACCCACTCGACAGAAGAAAAAGAAGACAATGGTGAAAACTGTGTGAAAACTTATTGGCAAAGGTCAGGATTTTGGCGATATAATATTGTCGTTCTAGTAACATTTGATATTCTTATGATATTCTTAACTCTGACTGGTTAAATGTTTACTTACTGATTTAATCTTATTCTGATTGGTTATAAACCGTGCGTTTATGCTTGACATTTAAAAAGTCTAACAATCAGAGGAGATCTTTAGTTGCGTGCGCTAACCGACCAATCAGTGTTCTTATTTCAGTTAAGGATAACAAATGGTAATAGGACGATTAGTTTTTTCGCAAAAAAACAGACTTTTTACTCTAAGATTTGACAATGGTGTCACAATCCCTAGGATTTTCGCGAAGATTTGAATTATCATATCATCCTACGGCATATAGGTAGTTAAGAGTTGGGTGTTTATAGGTAGCTAAACAATACATTAATAAAATCATGCCTTTATCTCTATAGGGGTAGTCTGAGCGAAAACAACCTAAACAAAGTTCGTTCCGACACGTCTAACAAGTTTCGAGGGTCAGTCCATCACCTAAATTACGATATGCTGATACCCTCGGATCCCTCAGCTGATTTTTACAGTATGCCCGGGAGGAAAGGCAGATAGCACGTTCTATGTTTTATTATCTTTTTCATGTGTTTTTAAAGTGAGAAAGATTTTCTCGTTTGGCTCTATTTAATATTATTTAAAAACTTCTCAGAACAGAATTAAATTTATAATTAGTGTGAACTTCAGAGTATAAAGATAATAACGTTGAAATTTTAAATTAAAAGGTAGAATGAAATGAATCCCGAGAATGTTCCATCGACACGATTATAAGAAAAAGTTTGTTTACTTACATTTTATTCTGAGATAATTTTGGCGACTTTTTCACGACTTGACTATTTACATAACAAATTCTGAAATGATAATAATGATGTTTGCCATTAGTATCTATTTTTGAAATATGCACACGTATACCAATTTTTTGCAAATATTGAAACCAAACATTTCACGCAAACTGTAAATTACTACATTGTCACTACATAGTATAAAACAAAGTCGCTTTCTCTGTCCCTATATCCCATGTATGCATAAATCTTCAAAACTACGCAACGGATTTTGATGCGGTTCCTTTTAATTGATAGAGTAATTCAAGACGAAGGTTTATATGTATAATACATGCATAATATAGTGATAAACACTGATGATGTCCGTGCGAAGTCGGGGCGGGTCGCTAGTATATAATAAAGTCGCTTTCTCTGTCCCTATATCCGTATGTATGCTTAGATCTTTAGAACTACGCAACGTATTTTGATGCGGTTTCTTTTAACGGATAGAGTGATTCAATAGGAAGGTTTATATGTATAATACATGCATAATATAGTAGAAAAACACTGATGATTTCCGTGCGAAGCCGGGGCGGGTCGCTAGTCATAAATAAAGGAAAACAAATATATCCGTAATAGTTATTTTCATGTTAAATAAACAGACAAACCACCTGATGGAAAATGGTGCTGTTTTACTCGAGCAACACGATATTCCACCAATGCAGACTATAGTCATTCTTCTTCTTCTTAGCGAGTGGATTCTCAAGTCGAACGACCCGATGAAACCTGGTGTCAGAGTTTTCAAACCGCCTAGTAGCACAATTACAGTACGACCCTATCACAGATAGCGAGCGGGACCGACAGCTTAACGTGCCCTCCGTAGCACGGAATCCTATTTTGAGGTAAGGAGATATACATTTTGTCATTAATCATTATTCAAAATGCACACAGAAAAAGAGTAAAACTTGTTAGCTACCTGCGGATATCCAATTATTCATACCTATACTACAATCACTTTTTAAAGCACAAGGGAACGCGCATCTTCTTTGTGAACTCGGTCCATTATCGACTCTGTCTCTGTGGTCTCCTTTTGATCCAGTACCTAAGAAGAGTCAAGATGTATATCTCCTTACCTCCTAAAAATTAACTTAAAAAAAATATTTTTGGATATAAATGTTTGCCCGTTGTAAAAAAGTCTTTTGTCTTTTTACGACCAAGTTCTTATCATATTGCAACCTTCAAAACAATTATTAATTTTGCACGTGCTAGCTATGAATTAAAATATTTAGAAAGCTTCAGGGCCAGTCACTTTGTTACATTGTTCTAAACTATAATCTATACCTACTTCTACTCAATATTCTCTTCTTACCAATAGCCGATACCCTTTCCAACAAAATAATAAAACTTTTGCAACAATTCACCCATAAAATAAAAGTCTAGTTGGCAACTCATCCCTCCCAACACTGTTTCTCATGAAGTCTTTGAATTAAAGAATATTTGCATAATTCAGGCTACGCAGGTGTTGCCTCCTCTAAAAGGGTACAAAAACCCCACATTTCAAGCGTTGTCGGTTTATATCAGCTTTTCGTTGCGTAAAATGATTTAGGTAATTTTTTGCTGAGAGCGCCTGAGAGTAAAGTTATTTAAATAAAATGGTTTATTTGGTTTTCGGTTCGTAGCAGGCGTTGCGTAGGTTAATAACAGGCTTAGTAGTTTGGCGCTTTTCAAAATATTGTGATGAAGGGTCCAACAATATTTTATAATAACAGACAAGTATTTAATTTTGTACGTATTTTTGTGTTTAATCATGCACGAATTTCATGTTCCGTCTCTATTTAAATATTTAAATACCTATTTGTACCAACCATTTCCATTATGTGTTTACGTAAGTACCTACCTATCCTGAAAACCTAGAAATACTGCGGCAAGTTTAAAAGCAAAATAATAAATTCCTGTCATATTCCCTCGGGAAATACTGCTATCAGAGTAAGTAAACACCCTAGACAAACAACAGTGGGTGAACTAGGACAAGAAAAATGGATTCAAGCTCTTAGTCCAGTAGTGTAAGCGAAGCAGATGGCAGTTATTTGCTAACTGGATAAATATTTAAAAAAAAAACATTTGATAGGGTAAGTGAAATATGATAAACTTACGACCCGCCCCGGCTTCGCACGGAAATTATCAGTGTTTCTCTATTATATTATGCATGTATCACTACATAGTATAAAACAAAGTCGCTTTTTCTGTCCCTTTATCCCTATGAATGCATAAATCTTTAAAACTTCGCAACGGATTTTGATGCGGTTTCTTTTAATGGATAGAGTGATTCAAGAGGAAGGTTTATATGTATAATACATGCATAATATAGTAGAGAAACACTGATAATTTCCGTGCGAAGCCGGGGCGGGTCACTAGTTATACATATAAACCTTCCTCTTGAATCATTATATCCATTAAAAGGAACCGCATCAAAATCCGTTAAGTAATTTTAAAGATTTATGCATACATAGGGATAAAGGGAAAGAGAAAGCGACTTTATTTTATACTATGTAGTGATGAGAAACCTCTCCATAGTCTAGTGGTCAGAGCCATGGGCTTACGATCCGGAGGTCCTGGGTTCGATTCCCAGGGGGAGCACAAAGTTGATATTTGTCAATTTATCACTTTGTGAGGTTTTCCCCATTTTGGTTAGAACATTGCAGACTGAATCACCTGATTGTCCGAAAAGTAAAAGGATTCCGTGCTTCGGTGGGCACGTTAAGCCGTCGGTCCTGGTTGCTTTTTTGGATAATGGTAATTACCCAAACTATGCCAGAGGCCTTATAGCTGTACTACTAGGCGGTTTTAAAATTGACACCAGGGTTCCGCAGGTCGTTTTTCGATTTGAGAATCCACTCGCTAAGACAAAGAAGAATGAAAAACGAATTATTATCTGTTTAGGTAAAGAAAATAAGGCTTAAGTGTGATTAGTGTCCACAATACAAAAAATACATAAATACATTCATTTATAATCACGCATTTATCTTAAATGGGTTAGCCAGAGCGTGAACGACCTAAAGAAAGATCTTTGAACCTGACACCTTTAAATACAATAAAAGGTATGACACTACATACATACATACATACATAACATCACGCCTCCATCCCTAACGGGGTAGGCAGAGCGCAAAAGATCCAAACAAAGGTCGTTTCGCCACGTCTGACCAAGTTTTGAGGGTTATTTAAGATATATTTGTAGGTATTTTGCTGTAGTGACAGGTTGTCAGCCCATCGCCTAAATTACAATATACCGAAACCCTCGGAACCCTTAGCTGGTTTTTACAGCATGCTCGGGAGGAAATACAGCTGGCACATTCTATGCTTTTCTTTCGCTCCCAGTCCAGCATGGAAGAAAATATATGTCACTAACGTTATCAAAAACTTTATTTTACTGGACTATCAGTTTTGTATACGAATGTGGACGTAGTGTAGTTTTTTACTGGACTAGAAAACACGCTGAAGAATTGTAGCCATATGTTCCAGGGTATAAGATTGTATGTAATATAACTTAATCTAAATACATACATACATAAGCAGAGAGACAGAGATCACATCCCTCCACTTTATCGAAGTCCCTACTATCTTTCTGTACCTTAACCGTTTGCATTTGCTTGTATTTCCCGGATTAATTGGTTGAAACATTTTCTTCCATGCTGGTCTGGGAGCAAGACAAAAACATAGAATGTGCCAGCTGCATATCCTCCCGGGTATGCTGTAAGAACCAGCTAAGGGATCCGAGGGTTTCAGTATATTGTAATTTAGGCGATGGGCTGCCAACCTGTCACTACAGCAATATACCTACAAATCTATCTTCAATAACCCTCAAAACTTTGTCAGACGTGGCGGAACGACCTTTGTTTAGGTCGTTTACGCTCTGCCTACCCCATTAGGGATAAAGGCGTGATTATATGTATGTATGTAACATTTTCTTTCATTAATATTATGTATATTTATATATGTATATATATATGCATTATAATAATATACGTATATCATATACGTATATTATAGTAATTTATTGTTACTAATTTATTATATAAGTAGCTTATTTGCGTATACAATGTACTAGCTAAAATGTATTATACCAGCCCACTAGTTCAACTTTTATTTTCCTGTGTCCTAAGGTTGCCTGGAAGAAATTGCTGGTTAGCAATAAGGCCGCCTATTTGCATTACTATTTTTTTTGTGTCTATTCTGTGCAATAAAGTATATTCTTATCTTGTATTTTTTAACTAGAGAGACACTTAGGCAGAAATAAGTTAGGTACACATGTTTAATTCATACATCCTTATTGGTTTTTCGATCTTCTTTCATGCTGGACTGGGAGCGAGAGAAAAACATAGAATGTGCCAGCTGCATTTCCTCCCGGGCATGCTGTAAAACCAGCTAAGGCATCCGAAGGTCTCGGTATATTACAATTTAGGTAATGGGCTGACAACCTGTCACTTCAGCTATATACCTACAAATTTATCTTAGGTTAACCTCAAAACTTTGTCAGCAGTGGCGGAACGACCTGTGTTTAGGTCGTTTACGCTCTGCCTACCCCATACAGGGTGTTAAATTAAATGTATGTAATATCTGATAAAATTTTGAGGGTTATTTAAGATATATTTGTACGTTTATTGCTGTAGTCGCCTCAATTGAAATATACTGAAACCCTCGGATCCTTTAGCTTTTTTGTACAGCATGCTCGGGAGGAAATGCAGCTGGCACATTCTATGTTTTCTCCTAAACAACAAAATTATAACAGAAATCGTCGTAAACCCTTCTTGTTCTTAAACCGATAAATTATTTTAAATCCAAACGGAACTTAAGATTAAAGGCGTTTTAAATCAGTTAATCTTAGCTTTAAATCTCCAGTTATTTATGTTACCTTATTCTTGAGTTGATAAAGTATGAAGTGGTTTTGGAATTGATTGGAGTATTTTAGAAGGACTTTCATTTTCATTCACTAAGATAATTGTCGTTATTTATGAAATTTTGAACACGGCACGATAATTTTGTATGTTTTGCAGATCATCCATAAAATATCTACACTAATATTATAAAGAGGAATGATTTGTACCTATTTTTGTATGTTTGTAATGAATAGGCTCAAAAAGTACTGGGCCGATTTAAAAAATTCTTTCACCAATAGAATGCTACATTCTTCCAATTTGACATAGGCTACATTGCATTTTGAAAAAAATTTGGGATCCTTGGTAAAATTTGAACAATGTAACCGAAGGTGTAGAAAAATGAGTCTTAAAATGTCTTTCGTCGAATGCGCTGCCGAAACTATTAGCGATAGAACAAAATAATGTACTGAATGTATTGAAGAACATCATAATGTCTACAAAAAACTCCGCGGTAGCATATGTCAAGCCCACAATTTCTGCAGATATATTTTACTAGCAGCCCGTCCCGGCTTCGCACGGGGCAGACAATTATTTATTTTTGGAAATTTGGATATAAAAACACTTTTTTTCACAAATAAATAAAAATATTTGTGAAAAAAAGTGTTTTATATCCAAATTTCCAAAAATAAATAATTGTCTACCCCGTGCGAGGCCGGGACGGGCTGCTAGTCGACTAATAAAATTGGAAAAAAATAAATACCTAAATATATGGTACTAGCGACCCGCCCCGGCTTTGCACGGAAATCATTAATGTTTCTCTACTATATTATGCATGTATTATACATATAAACCTTTCTCTTGATTCACTCTATCTACTGAAAGACACCGCATCAATATCCGTTGCGTAGTTTTAAAGATCTAAGCATACATAGGGATATAGGGACATAGAAAGCGACTTCGTTTTATACTATGTAGTGATAACTCAGTTGCGATCAATAGCCACCAACGGCATTTTTTCTACCTGTTACTACAACGAACTAAGAAAAAAACCCGATGGTATAGTGGATAGAGCCGCTGCCTCCTGAGCGGGAGGTTGTGGTTGGAATCCTACCACGTACCAATGTGTTTTTCGGTTTTCGAATTTCATATGTACGTTTATTCGGCACTTTTACCGTGCTTCGGAAGGCACGCTAAGGTACTACTTATGCATAATAACTGGTTATATTAAATAATAACTTTATTATTTTCTCAAAGTATTATTGGAAACTGGTTTTTATTTTTAATAAGTCATACACAGTCATTATTACATAAAATCATAAAACAAGGAGATCATCCAGCGCGTCTCCACGAGACATGGTCCCCAGCATACTGGCAGCATTTCCTCTTTGAATGGCCAAGCTGATTCGCTGGGCGAGGAAAGCGCCAGCTCTGCGATCGCCAGTGGTCTCGTTGAGACGCGCCGAAAGATCTGCAATAATCATTTTGGCTTCAGGGCCCCAAGGGCCCATCGTCTCAAATCCTATTGGAGCGAACATGTAACCACCGGAAATCTCTTCGTATTTTCGTACCTTTAATACTTCGGCCCCCGCGGCCGCGGCACCCGCCTGCGCACATGTAGATCTCAGATGAGAAGGGGCTAGTGTGTCCACACAGGTCACATCCCAGACCAGACACCTACCCTGTTGCCAAGGAATGAGCGTCACGCCATCGGGTCTCTTGCCGTCTGAGCGGACTATTCCGTTTGGCTCTAACTTTACCGGAATGCCCGCCGAGACAAAAGCCCGACGAATGACGTCATTCAAAGCCGCGTGGCGGGGAATGCGACCTGCACTCCTGCGACAGGACAACCCATGCCGACCACACCCATCCACCTCTGCACCGCATCCACATTGGTGGGGATGGTTCGTCCTTAAGCCAAGTCTCAAACCGACCACCAACGAAAGCGAGCAGCCATCGAGCAGCGTGCCGATGTTTGCCGACGGCAGAGCATTCAGCCACAGACCTGACTCCCTCTGAAACACCGCAAGAAGACGGGCGCGTTCCGCTGTATTTAAGCACGCTACTAACAAGTCTTGTTGGGTTTTCTTGCAGAGGGGTTCATCCCATTGCTTTTGGGAGTGCAGCAGAGTAGGGCTGTCACGGTTGCAAATATTTTTCCACTCAAGTACCGCTTCCGCCAAATGACTAACTTCGGCTTGCCCCAGCGTGGAATTAATGATGTTGCCAAAAAGTTTGCTGCAACCGCAAGCCGAAGCTAGAAAAGCAGGAAGCGATACTGAGCTCACACTGCGAATTCCGATGCCTCCGTAACGGACAGGAAGTGACGCTTGAGACCGCGCTTCAACTGTCAATTCACAATTCAGGATTTTGGACAATAAACCCGCAATCTGGTCATCCACGGCCGACAGTAAGCTCTTAAACTTCCATAGGTGGCAACAACGCAGGAAGTATGTGAATTGCGGTACGAAAAGGCAGTATTTTATTATGGTAAGAGCCACATGGGGATTTATTTTTAAAAGTCGCTCAAAATTGTCGGAATTTTTTTGTATTTGTGCTGAGACAAAAGAAGGAATGGCATCGTCGAGAAGAGGGGCTCCTAACAAGTGCAACGAAGCGTCGGTTGCGATCTGGATATTGGGGGCGACCTCATTAAATTTATCCTTAATTTCAAGTCGGTCTTCAGCCGAGATGGAAGAATGGATGTGGAGCTCGCATTTAGAAAAATTTAACTCCAATCCAATCTCGGCGAACCCACTTATTAGGCTTTTCAGGTCCCCTAATACAACCTCTGGATTACCTCCCATGGTCCCATCATCCAGGTACCACACGTTGAACGTAGACCGCAGCGAGGAGATAATGTGGTGAATACCTAGACTGAATATAGCAGGTCCCAGTGGATCACCCTGTTGACAGCCAACAGCGGAATCTATCATATGCTTTTTATAAATCAGCCTTGACGGTCTACTGTAGCACTGCCAAAGATAGGGAAATATGGCAGGAATGTGCTCCTTCACTCGTGACAGTAGAGCTCCGCGATCAATGGAATTAAAAGCATTTTTGACGTCAACTTTAAGAAGCACTTGGCCTTCTCCGAAATTCAAAAAGGCGCGGGTGGCATGAACTGCCGCCTCACAACCGCCTTTTGAGCCGAATCCTACCTGAACCGGTTGAAACTTAGCCGTCAATGTCTGGCTAATAAAACGGCAAGAGATCTTGGAGACCAAACGTCTGAAAGTAGTACCTATGGCGATTGGTCTAATGCCGCCATCTTTTTTCTTTAAAGCACAGAGACTAGCGCCATAAACAATATCTGTCAACTCTTCATTCATCTTTCCAGATAGCATTAAGTCCGCAAGAGAAGCCAAACTCGCCGCCAAGCCTCTGCCCACATCACCTGCCGAATGACACACTAGATCCTTTAAGTGTTGAGGAGACAGCCCATCAACTCCGCCACTAGAGCCATTTTTAAAAGACATTATAGCGGTAATAATGTCATCAGGCGAAACATGTGGCAGAGTACTGTCCTCTTGCGGAGGGTCGGGAAGATGGCTGGAAGTCTGTGGCGGAGGATGCTTTGCTCGAAGGGATTTTAGGGTCTCTTCGTTGTCTGGAGCGATAAGATCGCTAGAGAATAAAAGTTGGCTAGCACCCCTAATATCACCATCACTAACCTTTTCCTCGACTTTTTTGAATACTTTATGCGCATTGTTTTTACGTGGATCAGGGGGTTTAGGAGTTATATCACGTGAAGAGGCCAGCGGTTGTGAACAGTTGTTTTTAAATAATAATATTGACCGAAAGTTTCAGTATTCCGCACATAGTCACTAAGGTTTCTAAATTTAGCAAAACAAGAGACTAGAAAGACATGAATCTACTTATTTTCTTTCTAGACTGAGATTATACGAAAACATTTTATACGTTCAGCTTTTAGATTACCATATCGAGAACCACAGCGTATACACTAGCGCATTTTAATCTCAAGCTAGACGCACAGTAGAAGGAAATTATCAGTAAAACATCTCATCATACATTTGACAAAATATTATTACCCATACCATAGGTATTTACTTTTCAATATTAGCTTGATACTCTCCAACACGACCCTACTTTGTAGACATGAAAATTTCCATCCTGGCCTGGGAGCGAGAGGAAAACATAGAATATGCCAGCTGCATTTCCTCCCGGGCATGCTGTAAAAACCAGCTAAGGGATTCAAGGTTTTCAGTATATTGTTATTAAGGCGATGGGCTGACAACCTGTCACTACAGCAATATACAAACAAATCTATCTTAAACAACTAACATAACTTTTTCAGACATTGAGGTTCGTTTACGCTCTGCCTACCCCATTAAGGATAGAGGCTTGATTATATTTTTGTACCTTTTAGCCCATTTACTTACCCCGATGCCGTTATCAGACTCATACTGGTAAAAAAAATGTCCTTTAAAAAACTAAGTTTGCACTGATACGAAGCACATAACACTAGGCTTCGCGAGAGAGCACGAATGGTTTTTATTGGATCGCCATAAAGAAGTACCTCAAAGACACGGCCAATTGCCATAATGACTAACTGCATCTTTTCTTGGCTATGCTTAAGGAGGCCAGCTTAGAAAATGGTTTCAGAATACGAGTCGAGGCGAAGGACAAAGTATACAAGAGATAGGGCAGGCAACTTATATTGGCCTGAACTGAAAGGGAACACCGCGTAAACCTTATCGCGGCCAAACAAGTAGGGATGGGACTTCTAGTGATGCGACTCATTCTGACTTACTCCCGGCAAAGAAAATATAAAAGAGGCACTCCCACCCCCATTTGAAATGTTTACCTCACCTCGGCTCCCCCGCGCCAACGGGTACGCGAGCCGTTTCGACTAGGTGGCAACTCGCACTCAAACCCAAACATACACGTTATTGCGCCTGTAGTATGAAAATAATATAAATATAACTGCCTCCGTGGTCTAGCGGTCTGAGCCATGGGCTCTCGACCCGGAGGTCCCGGGTTCGATTCCCGGCGGGGGACAATGACTTTGTGTTGTTGTTTCTAGTTTGGTTAGGACATTGCAGGCTGATCACCTGATTGTCCGAAAATTAAGTTGATCCATGCTGTCGGATGGGCATGTAAATAGTCGGTCCTGCGCCTGATTTCTCTCTGGTCGTGTCAGTCAATCTGTCCCATCAGAATAAGAGATTGAAGGAATAGAGAGTGCACCTGTGTGTATCGCAAACACTTGGGCACTAAAAACAAGTCCTGCGCAGTTGGCTGATCTCCGGGAGATTGGCCGCCATCACCGAAAATCAGTGGGAGGACTATTATTACTATTATTATCACGCCTGTATCCATACAAGGCTAAATTGCAATATATACAGGGCACTCCAGGTCACGCCCTGTGCTCCGGGTAGGCTTGCTATCTTTAAAAAGTCATCAACATCATCTAGTTCCTTAAAGCCACAACTAGAACATACGCTAGTTTAGTAAATATCTCCAGATCGATCTGTTTTATTATAGAGAATGTTGTCTCTTGTACTCCTACCTATATGCTTAGTAAAGTTCTATTCTGTTTCTTGCAGTGACTCTCCATTATTGATAGTTGGTCGTCAATGGCCGTAGTGTTTAACTAGATTGTTGAATAACGTCCACGCTTTTGATACGATTACATTTTCATCGCCCATCTTATTCTGGAGCAACGTCCTGACTTTACTGAAATTATGTACATAATAGCAGTATTGGCCGCTGCAATGAAAATCTGTGTCGGTGGGGCTACAGTAACTCAGAACAGTGCCTTTGTGGTGCTGTCCCCCAGAGTATGACTCACCTCCTGAAATGCCCTGCGTGCCCCGGCACCTGCACGCTAGAAGATCTTTGGGCAGCCACTCCAGACGCTATTTGTGTGGCAACTTTTTGGGCTGAGAAAATTTGATTCGCCGCGACACGCAAAGAAGAAGAAGAAGCAGTACTTCTCATAAACAAATCATACTCGTCTCAGTAGCTGATTCAATCAGTGACTCGGTTGCACAGACTGGCCAGCTGAACCGTTTAACCCGCCCCTATAAACAAGCTTACAAGTATTCCCTTCGAGATCTTTTATCTTTTGTCTAAACAGCGGTGTCCGTTGTCTATCCATGGTTGAAGTATAGTTGTTTTATCTCAAGACTGCAGTTAGGCCATACTTGTAATTGTGCATATAGAATAGACCCACGCCCCTATGTGCGTACATGCATGTTTACTACGACAAACCCACACACTAAAGCAATGTGTGTGTAGGTAGTGCTTCGTGTGGTGCAACTACAACTTTAGAGATAAAATGTAGGACTCCACCTAAACGAATCATACTCGACTTGACTCAATAGCTGATTCAATCAGTGACTCGGTTGCACAGACTGGCCAGCTAAACCATTTAACCCGCCCCTATAAACAAGCTTACAAGTTTTCCCTTCGAGATCTTTTATCTTTTGTCTAAACAGCGGTGTCCGTTGTCTATTTGTTGTTGTTCCGAGCTGCCGCTTTGTTAAATTAAGATTGGTTTTTAACTCCGTGTTATTCAATATTGTGTTACTGGACTTAGTTTCTTGTTTGTTCGTATTACAGTCTTCCTGCTAATTTGGAAATGTTGTGAGTTTTGATTTTCAGTTGCTTAATTTTCTATGACTTTTCTCATCAGTTTATTGTGTCATAAGATGGGGTTTCATTTATAATATCCGGGACAAATGTCGTGTTTTCGTATCAAATGTTGTATCTTCCATAATTTTGTACTTGCCTGCTGTAGATCCTTTATATATATAAACGTATATATATATAATCACGCCTTTATCCCTAATGGAGTAGGCAGAGCGTAAACGACCTAAACAAAGGTCGTTCCACCACGTCTGACATAGTTTTGAGGGTTATTAAAAATATATTTGTAGGTATATTGCCGTAGTGACAGGTTGTCAGCCCATCGCCTAAATTGCAATATACTGAAACCCTTGGATCCCTTAGCTGGTTTTTACAGCATGCCCGGGAGGAAATGCAGCTGGCATATTCTATGTTTTTCTCCCGCTCCCAGTCCAGCATGGAAGGCAAAAAATGTGTAAAACAAAATGTGATGCGGTTAAAACATAAGTGAAACAAAACTATGTATATCACCGTTACTGTGCCTGTAACCAACCTGCCGTTTTCAAAATCCAATTTAAGAAAGAGCAACAAACAAACAGAAAGAGTTACTTTCACATTTATAATACTAGCGACCCGCCCCTGCTTCGCACGGAAATCATCAGTGTTTCTCTACTATATTCTGCATGTATTATACACATAAACCTACCTCTTGAATCACTCTATCCATTAAAAGAAACCGCATCAAAATCCGTTGCGTAGTTTTAAAGATCTAAGCATACATAGGGATATAGGGACAGAGAA
The DNA here is from genome assembly GCA_949820665.1 of Scrobipalpa costella. Taxonomy (NCBI): domain Eukaryota; kingdom Metazoa; phylum Arthropoda; class Insecta; order Lepidoptera; family Gelechiidae; genus Scrobipalpa; species Scrobipalpa costella. The sequence continues at coordinate 3,688,137 of OX463298.1, forward strand.
AGCGACTTTGTTTTATACTATGTAGTGATTAGTAGGGATTTTAAAGGCCTTACTTTAGATAGAGCTTTTGAACGCCCACGCGGTTATAAAGGGCTATCTCAATGGTAAATTACAAATCTGAACAAAAGAAATAAATATCACAGATCGCTTACAGTAAATTCAAATTCAAAACAATTTTATTTCGGAAAACATCCATAATTGTTAGCAAAACCTAAAATTAATTAATTCTACGTAAGGTTGCCTTTTAAGTTGTGTCGTTTGCCAACCTCCTGCAATAATTAAAAAAAAAAAATCTTATGGCATTTTCATCTTTTTGAATTTAGAATTCGAAAACAAAAGAATGTTTTCAAATTAATCGAATAGTTTTATTGCAGCGTCTATTCAAAGGTGATAAGTCGCTTGTTAAAATGAAATTATCTAAGGAAAATTTGCGTGCGATAATTTTCTACAACTTTCAAAGGGGATTATCGCGACTTCAGTGCTTTGAGGAGATAACTTCTGTGTTTAATGATGCAGCACCATGTCTTAGGACTGTAGAACGCTGGTATTTAGAATTTCAACGTGGGCACTCTAGCCTTAGTGACAAGCCACGTGAAGGTCGTCCAAGAACCGCCATGACGCGAGAGAATATCGAAGCTGTGCGGCAGCTTATCTTCGAAGATCGGCATGTGACATACCGTGAAATAGAGGCATCCGTAGGCATTTCAGGGACCACTGTCCAAAAAATCCTACACGAAGAACTTGGCGTAAGAAAGTTGATCTCTCGTTGGATACCACATTTGCTTAGCGACGACCAAAAAGCAGCCCGTGTTAGTTGGTGTCGCAAAACTTTGCAGCGATTCAGCCGAGGAGAGTCAAAGCATGTTTACGATGTGGTTAGTGGTGACGAGTCTTGGATATATGCTTATGATCCAGATTCTAAGCAGCAGTCAACTGTCTGGGTCTTCCAGGAAGAGCCAAAACCGACCAAAGTCATGCGCTCACGAAGCACTTAAAAAAAATGGTTGCCTCGTTTGTGGCAAAGGGTGGTCACGTTGCCACTATTGTACTAGAAGATCGCAAGACGGTTACCGCTGACTGGTATACCACTGTTTGTTTACCACAAGTCATCACCGAATTCCGAAAAAACAATCCAAGACGTCGTATAATACTGCACCATGACAATGCAAGTTCGCACACCGCCTCCCAAACAAAGACGTTTTTGAGCACCCAAAATGTCGAAATTTTAGATCATCCGCCTTACAGCCCTGATTTAAGCCCTAACGATTTCTTTACGTTCCCCAAAATTAAGCAAGGTCTTCGTGGTCAACGTTTCAGCTCACCCGAAGAAGCTGTTGAAGCATACATATCGGCCATTTTGACTATCCCCACTTCGGAGTGGAATAAGTGTTTTAGAAACTGGTTTGAACGCATGCTAAAGTGTATTAAATATCGCGGAGAGTTCTTTGAAAAACAATAAATGGTAATAATCTATTCGATTGTGTGTACTTATTTCAAACGACACAACTTAAAAGGCAGCCTATAGGTAGTGTTAGTAAAACTTAAAATTAATTAATAAACAATTTTCATCCATTTCATTACTACATTACATTACATTTTCATTACATATATTATAAATGATCAATCAAGCGAATGTCAAACAATAAGTAATAAATTATTCCTATTCTATTTTTTTATTTAACTAACGAAATTTGGCCAACATGTAGACCCATCCAGTGTCGAAAGATAGGCGAGTCCCATCTACAAGTTAATACTTTCAAAATGCTGTTCGAACTAGTGCGCACTCGATTAAGCAGTGAAGCACTTATTTTCCTTATAATAGCTTGAAAGCAATCTATCTGTGCCTCAGCAAACATCGTGGATGCACTACAAGATCGTGGCAGTCTAAAAAGCACTCTGAAAGCATTGTTGTACTGAACACGTAGCGCACTGTATGCCCGCTGCATATAGCCGACCCACAAACTGCACGTGTAGAAAGACTGACAAAACGATCTAAAAAGCGTTAACTTTACTTGCTCGCTACAACGCGAAATCTGCGGGACAACATATTATAGCGCACACACAGCGCCCTCCGCTCTCTGTCTTTATCCATATTGTCCGACAGATTATCGACAATCCAATGTCCCAAGTACTTAAATTTATCGACTTTTTACAATGGTCGAAAACAATACTACTTTCACCACAGAAAGTGACAGCAGGCACATTATCGTAGCAGCCAGCCGTAAAAACCATTAGTTCACTTTTGGAGGCATTGTACTTGAGTCCGTGGGCAGTTACATAAGTCTCACAAATTTTCAACAGTTTTCTCATTCCCCCAATTGAGGGACTCAGCAGCACCATGTCGTCCGCGTAACTAATGTTGTTAATACACACACCGTCAATATGACAACCGACATTGGCGCTGCTGAGCTCCTCAATCAGCTGGTTCATGTACAAGTTGAAGAGTATTGGTGAGCTCAACCCCCCCTGTCTCACCCCACACTCCAACCTGTACACGTCCGAATGAGAGCCAGCCCACTTCACATAATTATTTTCATTCCCATACCAATATTTGATTACAGACCTGAGTTCCGGAGGCAGACTAGTATCGATCTTTAATTTTTCCCAAAGCTTATCACATGAAACTAAATCAAAATATGCTTTCGATAGATCTAAATAACAAGCATAGACCGGAGTTTTCCGTGAGTATAATACTAGACAGTTTGCTTGAGACATAATATGGCAGTATCGGTGGACAAACCTGGTCTGAAACCAAACTGGCCGTCATGCAATTTAATATGTTTATTAAGATGTTTATCAAGCAATCCATCCAGTATTTTAGCTATAACTGTTGCCAACGAAATAGGTCTATAATTTTTCAAGTCTGAACTATCCCCGCTTTTATCTTTTACAATGGAAGTAACTACAGTAAACATGAGGTCATCCGGTAAATAGCTATGGCTAATGCATAAACTGAAAAACATCGCCAGTACGCGAGGAAGGTGTACACCGGCGTACTATTTTTCCCTCTTCATCTTTTTAATAATCGAAGCTACCTCGCTAGCAGTTATCTTTACAATGCAATCGAAACCAGAACTATCCTCAGCACATTGCACCTGCGGAGACGTCTGGAGCGGCGATTCTACTTTAAAATGCCTCATAAAGACACTAGCGATGTCTCCAGGCTCATGCACACCAGCCACACTCACAGGCAGGCTCGGCTTAGGGTTCAGCTTATTGGTGTTTTTCCAAAACTTGCCGAAGTTTTATCAAAGTAATTTTTTGTAAGAATATCCATTTTTATTTGCTGTTCATTGTTTTGACAATATTTAAGCTGTGATTTAAAATAGTTTCTAGATTCACACATTTTCTCGTATAAATACCCAGACCTAGACTTACCATATAACATCCAAGACATCATATTCATTTTTAATTTTTTAATTTTCACTGATACCATATGATAGTCGAGCCTCCCTATGAGGCCGGTTACATATTACAATGTCAGAAAACATAATGCCTTTACTTAAAATGCATGAGCCCAAAATACCCGAAATCGAAATACTTTATGTTCAAAATGACAAGTATGTAGAATACCAATGATTTAAAGTACCTTACGGTCGAATAACCGAAACCCAAAAATTAAATGTACTAAATACTTAACCCTAAAATATTTAACCATAAAAGACTAAACTTGAAGTTAGGGGGGGCTCGGGGGGCCCAGCCCCCCGCAATAAAAAATAAAAACATTCTACTCAGATCCGACTCAGTAGGTTAGGTTAGGTTAGAGTAGTGACCCTTTGGAGCGAACGAAGTGAGCGACCAAGCCGCAGGGTGTGAGATCGTTCTCTTCCATGTCCGCTTTTACGACGTCAAGCCAGCGATAGATGTAAACGATACGATGAGTAACTGACAGAATTCTTAATATAAGTAAATCAAATATAATATCAACTATGACATTGACACATCATGTATTATTATTTTTTTCTTTTTGGTTTTGTAATTTAAGGATAATTGAAAATTTGATAAATTACACATTCGGAATTTTGAAAACTGAGATAATAATTATTAGTATTTAAAAATTCGGAATTGTACAGTAAGATGTACTGGATTAAGGTATTATGAATAATACGGTATTAAGATTTCGGGTATTTTGGGCCCATGCATTTTAAGTAAAGGCATTATGTTTTCTGACATTGTAATATGTAACCATGAGGCCCACTTACATACTTGTTCCACCCTGTAACATATTTAAATTTCTTTGGCGACTTTTTATTATAAGCGTGTTCCGCGGCCTCTTTAAGAATAGTACTTTTGTAGTAATCGAAGAGTACATTTTATATAAAATTGTTTTATGCTCAGTGTTAGTACCAATCTTGTCAGCACATTTACAGAACTCTAAAGGAAAGTCTATCAATCTTAACTTAGAATGACAATAAGATTGGTATCTAGCTATTTGGTCATCATCCCTTTCTCCCCATACATACATACATACATAAATCACGCCTTTATCCCTTACGGGGTAGGCAGAGCGTTTAACGCCTCGTAAAAGGCGCTTTCGCCACGTCTGACAAAAATTGAGGGCAATTGTAGATTGTAATATGTACTGCCTACCTTTCTCCCCATCTTACTTTATTCCAAACAAATGCAGGGGTCACAATTTTAGGCGTAATTAAATTTAAGTTACATTCAACGATCAAAGGTAAATAAATGATCTGACCAATAAACGTCATATAAAACTGACACAGACACTACCAAGCGACGCGCTGCTTCTGTAATTACGCAGTGATCAAGCCAGCGGAAGCAACCGCTCGCATCACTAATAAAAGTAAACGTATCACTAGGCAACAGTTCCATGTCAATACTGCCCTCACAAGAAAAAAAACATAACTACAGATTTAAGCAAAATCTTAAAAACTATTCAAAATATGCAAAATCTATGTAAATAAAAAAATAAAAGAAATAAAATGCTTCCTTTTAAAAAACCCCTGTACCTTTAAGTTTATTTAACCAAAGGATATGATAGTCGAAAGTCTTTTGCATTTTACGCGCAACATGGTAGGATGCAGTTATGGTTTTTTTCCTTCTGAGGGCAGAATACACGACCACGAGTTCTCGGCACAAAAGTTTAGTCATTCTGTAGAAAATAACTCACCTGGATGGGCGTTATAGTCTCCGAGTATGATAACAGATTCCACACATTTTCTACAATTGCATTAGTTTCACCGATACACTCCGTAAACTCCACGTGATTAACTGCTTTACAAGTAAAGGGCCGTTAATATTACGAATCGGTTAAGTTCGGCTTTGTAGGGCAATATTTCTACGGTTCTACCACACTCTTGTTCAATGACTGGTAAATGTCAATTTATATTCTAAGTGTCGATGTACGATATGGATACTATCTTTAATGTGTCAATGTGCAATATTAACGTCCCCGTACTGTAATAATGCTTGAAAGTAGTTTGTTCAAAGATACTTATTTCCAGAATTCTATTTACATTTCAATACCATTTTCAATGTCAACTCAATCAACAAGCCTTCCTTTTGAAGTACTCACCTAGAATTTTACGTTTAATTTTCAAGAATATCTTTAAATGTGAAGATTATTTGACTTTAAACACCATTTTGTTTAGTATTTAAATTAACACTTTATAGATCTTGCATTAATTATTCAGTTTATTTTATTAATACATCGTAAGGCATTATTTTCTACGAGGTCCAGACACCGTTTTACAGAAGCCGTTTTTCGTTACACCTTCAGCACCACCCGGGGTCACGTGTAGCGTTTTTAGGTAGTTCCTACGGACGTGGAACAACATCCCCCAACTTACGACTCGTTCCACCCCAACCTACGACTCGTTCCAAACGAAGACCTGGGCATGTCCTTACCGACGGCGAAGACCCAATTACTCGTGCAATTAATGCTGCCAATGCAAGTCGAGCCACACTCAACACAAGCTCTTCTAGCAACCGCGCACCCTGCCGGCGGGGTCGCGGAGGTCCTTCTTTTATTTGATACCGGTACATACCGGGTAGATTCTCTCCGATAAGGAATTCCCAAGGCAACACCATAAGCCGAGGTTCGAGCCCTAGTGGGCGCCCTTAGGCAGTTGTAACTTGCACATAAAGGGTGAAGATTGTGTGTAGCAACTCCCCGCCTTTAGTCCGGTGACGCATTATATACACACTGTGGTATGGTGGAAATAGATTAATTCAGAAAAGAAAAAAAGGAATGTGGAGCAATATCGACTTGTTACGACCACTATTCGAAGCAGTGGCCGGGACCGACGGCTTAACGTGCCCTCCGAAGCAGATTTAACTTAGATTTATTCGGATTTAAGTTCTAATACTGTACTCCCCCTGACTCTTCATTAATTATAATAAGTTTGTCTCTATTATTTATACTTGCAGTTTTCGTTTTGTTAGATATAATACTAATATAATTGCACGCTGATTGTTTGTTATAATACTAATATAACATACCGGGTGTAAGGGACAGTGCCCCGCAAACTGATAAGGGTTGTTCAGTAAACGAAACTGAACAACATTCACCAGGAGACGATTTTTTTTTACTTTTCCATACAAAATGACCACCTTGATCAGACAGTTTGTAATGAAAAGCAAAATATATTTCTTATTTCTTGAAATATTTTTTTGGTGACAGTTGTTTAGTTTCGTTAACTAAGCAACCCCTAAGTATCCGTTTCCCTTACACCCTGTATATGGTACCTTCCGAATTTTATATTACCTCAGAATAATATCTTAGGCCCGTATTTATAATCAGCACTAGAGAATGACAGCTAGTTTGAGTTCGAATCAGAAATATTAATTCAGTACAAAATAACCTGTCAAATCCATACTTAATATTGCTCTCAATCTTGAGATAGCTCTATAAATACGGCCCTTATCTCATGGGAATACTGAAAATTGAACCATAGTGTATTTTAATATACATACCTAACTAGTTAGATACTAATCTCTCCAAACTACTAGTATTAATCGATTGGTGTTCTCAAACTGCGTCCTCAAATTGTTTGGACAAGCTAAGCCAGTGTATCTCAAAGTTAGTTGCTAGTTGGACAGCGTAAGGCGTGTCAACTATTTCTGAGCTTGCATTTAAGTAATCCTAGTTCAGACTTTGAGTATCTAGTTACGATTAAACTCATTTATTACATGTTCCACCAGGGCTTAGATTGGTATAGTTAATTTTTGATAAAATATTAATTTGATACTTACAGGGTATAGGGATGGGTTAAGTTTAAATGTAACAACAATAGCACATTACTCCGAGGCCGAAAAGAGTGAATTGGGGTTTAGTTTTTTTTTTTTATTATGAAACTATTTCCGAGCAAATGGGAGAAAAATGTATATTCTTGCTTATTAATAAAATCATATATTTTGGATGCCATATTTTTGAAGTAATTTTACTTTGTCTTTGATTCCTATTCCTAGAGGACAAGACTTTACTAAATCTTGACGCCGTTGTTGAAAATTTTTGAATGATTGCAGTCCCTTTCTGTTCTCTAAGTAACGATTTTGGTCAAGATTTTGTACGCATACGAAATTTAAGAAAAATACGTAATCAACAGCTGATTTATGTACCTACAATGGATGCTTCCATGCTGGACTGCGGGCGAGAGAAAAACATAGAATATGTCAGCTGCATTTCCTCCCGGGCATGCTCTAAAAACCAGCTAAGGGAACTGAGGGTTTTTGTATTTTGCAGTTTAGGCGATGGGCTGACAACCTATCACTACAGAAATATGCCTACAAATCTATTTTACGTAACCCTCAAAACTTGGTCAAACGTGGCGGAACGTCCTTTTTTAGGTTGATTACGGTCGGCCTGCCCCATTGGGGGTACGTATGTATATACAAACATACACCGGATACCAATGTACATAACCTCAAAAGTCTATGTTATCTACTTTACTGTCTTGCCTCTTAACACAAAACTGGGTTAGTAAGGTATCTATTCACCAACTAAGTCAAAGTTTTAGCTAGAGTTTCAGGTTTATAAGACAACGATCTAGATGCTAGCTTGAGTTTACATGATCTCAGTTTGACCAAGCGTGCTCTTGTTACAAACTATTGCGTGTGCATCAATAGCAGAATTTGCATCTGTGCGATATTTCTTCCATGCTGGCCCGGGAGCGAGAGAAAAACACAGAATGTGCCAGCTGCATTTCCTCCCGGGCATATAAAAACCATCAAAGGGATCCGAAGGTTTCAGTATATTGTAATTTAGGAGATGGGCTGAACACCTATCACTACAGCAGTACACAAATCTATATTAAATAACCCTTAAAATTTTGTCAGACGTGGCGAAACGACCTTTGTTTAGGTCATTTACGCTCTGTCTACCCTATTAAGGATAAAGACTTTAATATATGTACGTATATTTCAAATGTTAGGGCAGCAACACACAGGCGTCATTTACTGCGCGCAAGGTTCTGCTCAACACGTGACGCCTGTGTGTTGTTGCACTTACAACAGTTTTCTATTCACGCTCAAATATCCCACTTACAATTGACTATGTCGAAAGACTCTAAGCCAGGGTGACTAATACAATGTCAACTGAGTTTACCTTAAAGACAGATGAACTCCATATACATACATACATAAAATCACGCCTTTATCCCTTACGGGGTAGGCAGAGCGTTAAACGCCTCGTAAAAGGCGCTTTCGCCGCGTCAAAGGCGCTTTCGCCGCGTCTGACAAAAATTGAGGGCAATTTTAGATTGTAATGTGTATTGCCATAGTGACAGGTTGTCAGCCCATCGCCTAAATTACAATACACTGTAACCCTCGAGTCCCTTTTGCTGTCTTCTACAGCATGCCCGGGAGGAAGGGCGGCTGGAACATTCTATGTTTTTCTACCTCTCCCAGTCCAGCATGGAAGTAAAGATGAACTCCTTTGGATCGAAATTGCAAGCCAAAGGGACGCCTTGCAGGGCCTGTCTCCGCTTATATGAAATTGGTATTATAATAACTGAAATAGGTATCAGGCATCTATGTTTTTGTCGAAGGTTGACCTGTAGAATGTAGACCTCGTCCCTAAAGAAAATAGTGATTCCTTTTTAAAATAGAATTTTTAGTTCAATTTTAATCGCAGCTATTTTCGTAGTTTCGATTTAAGAACTTTCCTGCAAACATATACTACGTATCCGTATCAGCATTTAAGGCATGCAGCTTAAATAACAACCAATTTAAAGTTGGTCGAGTTGGCCACTGCATCGCGTTTATGTCGAAATTCAATAGCACAAGCGAGGAGTGGACTGCGGAATATGTGAGAAACTTTGAAGTAGGCAACACTGCAAATTCAGGGTGAATTTCAACCGTTATAAAGCGGTGGAAGATGGATCTGTAAAACTTTCAAAAACTTTGTAAAAAAACTTAAATAAAACTGCATGTGGACACATAATCACTACCAAGTATAAAACAAAGTGCTTTCTCTGTCCCAATATCACTATGTATGCTTAGATCTTTAAAACTACGCAACGGATTTTGATGCGGTTTCTTTGAATGGAGAGAGTGATTCAAGAGGAAGGTTTATATGTATAACTAGCGACCCTGAAATTATCAGTGTTTCTCTTCTATATTATGCATGTATTATACATATAAACCTTCACTTGAATCACTCTATCTATTATAAGAAACCGCAGCATAATCTGTTGCGTAGTTTTAAAGATTTATGCATACATAGGGATATAGGGACAGAGAAATCGACTTTGTTTTATACTATGTAGTAGTAATACTGATAATTTCCGTGCGAAGCCGGGGCGGGCCGCTAGTAAATAATATAGTGAGAAACTTTTGTAATTGGCAACATTGCAAGCGCGGTGGTTGTTGCGTAGAATTTTCGATTATACGGTGTTTCAGTCATTTTAAAGCAATAGGGGGACGAAGCTTATTCCCAATTTGGAAATAAGTTTGTAAAATTTATCGTGCAATTGAATAATAAAACTCAAATAGAAGTACAAAATTGACATTTATTACAAAATTACCTAATATTACACCTAACGATCTTGAGGTACCTACATACACTAACATTTGTCTTAAATTTGATTTACATTGAGCAAATAAACATGGATGCTACAAACCATAATTTTGTAACTGGCACTTAAAAACCTTCAAAATATCGAGTTACAACTTGTTTTTAAATATGTTGATAATTTTATTCTTTTTACTCAGACCAAGAAGTAAGCAGATGAAGCGCCATAAACTACAAAATGAAGTCACTCGGTGCTACACATACTTACACCATTTTGTAGCTCTAAATAATTAAGAGTATTTTTTTGTTTTAAAAAATACTTCACTATTTACTTTTGTAAGTTAAGTTTTAAAGCATCGACCATGCATTGATCAAAAAGTATTATAATTTCAGTATTTGTCACTGTATATAAGAGCTGATTCTGGTATCGAACCAAGTATTTATCCAAAACTATACAAAAATAATTACTTTAAACATCAATCACATATTTCATTCAATCACAGACAGTACACACATACATTATATACAATACCTATTAAATATTTACATTATTTATAACCAATAGTAACAGTATTATATTTGTGGTAACTAAAATTAGGTATTTGGTACCACGTGGTCACAAATACTATATCACACATCAGAGATTAAAGAAATAATGATTATAAATAAATCAGTAAAGAAATAAGTTATTCCAAATTGAGAATTAGAGTTTGGTCATTAATAAATTGTACATTATTTAGATTCAATATCTAGTTTTAAAGACTGACCACTGGTTTGACTAAACAATAAGATAATTTCATTATTTATCTACCTACTACCACTTAATTATAAACAAATACCACAGGATTAGTACTGAGAGACTGTCTCCATACCAAGTCTAAGGGCGTTTTTGCACTGCTCCGTATTCAGTTCGTATCCGTGAAAAAATATATGGAAGCTGTCATACATTTTCGCGCCAATCCATACAATTTTTCACGGATACGAACCGAATACGGAACAGTGCAAAATCACCCGAACAGCACTAGTTTGTCTGAATTTGCCAATTTACCAGCCATTGACTTACGCATGAACAAAGTTCTCAACATAAAGTCCCGGCGCCACGTGATCACATGGAAATGAATCTTACATATACGTATGGAGTTGACAGCACTAAATACTAACTATCTAGCTTGGATTGACTAGTATTTCTCGAAGACTCGGCAGAGTCGGCGTCTCGTCTTGTCGCATTATCACTAAGGACTGGACGAGCTGTAACAAAAAAAGTTATTTATAACATTGTACAAGGCAAAAATCTTAAAATTTACTAAAATTAGCTTACAATGTACAGAGAATGTGTGATTTAAATTTGCTAACTGCACAGACTTCATAGGCACATTTGGACCGACGACTTGCGGTATCTAGATCTAGATTACTTGAAATATGTGTCACTTGTCAATAAAATAAATTATAATAAATAAATACCTAAATCATTACGGTCAATATGCACAAAGCAACATACAAATCGAAACTATACAGAAACCATAACTGCGTTGCAGGCCGAAACTGAGTTGGCTGAATGTTGCAAAGAAAGACATGAAAAGTTGCGATGTGACAGAAGACGAGGTCCACGACAGGGCGAAGATATATTTATTCTATGGCGAAGTGGTGGAGAAAATCTACGAAAGCGGACCCCGTCACGAGACGGGAACTACGCTAGGAAGAAGAAGAAGAAAAATACAGAAACCATAAGAAACTTACCAAACTTCCTGAGAAGGATCTTCTCAATGCCATGTATCGGTGACTCGAAGGTGATACACAGCAACAGGGCAAGGGTGAATGTCAGTACTAGATGAGACACTGCGTTTGCCAACTAAAAACAAAAAATAAACATTTCAGAATTGGCCGAGTGACAGATAGGCAAGATGTGTACCCGCTTGGTTGAGTGTGTACACCAAGGTCTCACTGGACATGTTAGGAACTGAACTGACTGGTATAATATTGAGATTGCCATACAAACTTCAATACCATGTTTCAGAATTGAACAGGAACAGTAATATTTCACCATGGGTGATTATCAACCTTAGTTATCAACTCAACATCATCATCATCTCCCTAGCCATATCCCGTATCTCACGGGGTTGGCTTCCTTATCTAGGGGATTGAACGAGGGTTGTGGTTTTTACACAGAGCGACTGCCATCTGACCTCCACAACCTAGACGGGAAACCATACCCAATCTTAGATTAGGTCAAAGTTTTCAATCCGCCAAGGCTTAGCACTGGCCTCTGATATAGCTTAACGACTAATGTCTACGGTATTTAACGATATTAACCGGGACCAACAGATTAACGTGCCTTCCGAAGCACGTAAAAAGCGCCGAATAAACGTACATATGAAATTCGAAAACCGAAAAACACATTGCTACGTGATCAACGTATCAACTCAACATCAACAGGCTAATCATTCTGCTTCGTAAGTAGTATTGGTTTTTTGAAATCTAGGAAGGATCTAGGATACATCCAATTTGACTCAACCTTTGTTAAGATTTTTAGGAAAATATCCATTAATACTTACATACATACATTAAATCATGCCTTTATCCCTAATGGGGATAAAGGCACATACTACAGCTTTGATAGTGACGTCACTCTAACTCACTTTTGAAGTGGAACTATTGAAATAGTGTATATGAAAGTCACTTTTATGAAAAATATTACATTTCGTGGTGGAGCTAACGGCTGTGTCGGAAAAGACACTCATGAATTTTAAAAGATCACCTACATGCGAAGTCCACTTTGTAATTATCTAGCGCCAAATACATACTTTAGCCTTTATCTCTAATGTAGGCAGAGCGTAAACGACCGAAACAAAGGTCGTTCCGCCACGTCTGATAAAGTTTTGAGGGTTATTTAGATAGATTTTGTAGGTATATTGCTATAATGACAGGTTGCCCATCGCCTAAATTGCAATAAACATAAACCTTCGGATCCCTTAGCTGGTTTTTACAGCATGCCCGGGAGGAAATGCAGCTGGCACATATTATGTTTTCCTCTCGCTCCCAGTCCAACATGGAAGTAAGTATATAATACTTTAGCCGTAAAAATACTGTATAGGGACTTGAACATCACTTATGTTTATGTCGCACCCTTGATAACAATTTCCATACATACATACATATATAAATCACGCCTTTATCATTTACGGGGTAGGCAGAGCGTTTAACGCCTCGTAAAAGGCGATTTCGCCACATCTGACAAAAATTGAGGGCAATTTTAGATTGTAATATGTATTGCTATAGTGACAGGTTGTCAGCCCATCGCCTAAATTACAATACACTGTAACCCTCGAGTCCCTTTTGCTGACTTCAACAGCATGCCCGGGAGGAAGGGCAGCTGGAACATTCTATGATTTTCTATCTCTCCCAGTCCAGCATGTCCATAATATCGTAAATTTAATGATATTAAAGGACTAACTTGGTGATACTTACCACAGTGAAGAAAGTAACATGAAGCGGATGCCTCAGTTGACCCACATAGTACAACTCGATGATACCGTTTACTAGGTATGCACAGTATGTCAGTCTCGAGATCGGAACTAGGAACTTCCACATCAGCAGTTTGGTGAATATTCCTGGAAAATACATAAAACATGTTTTGCAAAATAATATTTAAGAAGAAAAAAAATTTAAGATGACAGAAAAATCCCGTTACAGAAAAAAAACATCAACATTAATCGTATTGAACTTCTTTTATAGACCGACATTCGGGTATCTTCCATGCTGGCCTGGGAGCGAGAGAAAACATAGAATGTGCCAGTTACATTTCCTCCCGGGTATGTTGTAAAAAATCAGCGAAGCGATCCGAGGGTTTCAGTATATTGTAATTTAGGCGATGGGCTGACAACCCTTCACTGCAGCAATATACCTACAAGTCTATCTTAAATAACCCTCAAAACTTTGTCAGACATGTTACGGTCTGCCTACCCCATTAAGGATAAAGGCGTGATTATGTGTATGTATGCATGCATTGAGCTGAGTTCCTACCAGGAAGCGACGCAACGTGGCGCTATGGTAGGCTACACGTGCGGTGCAAAAATCGTCTCAATCATTTCCATTTTCTTTGCACAGAGTGACTTTAACTTGTTTCTCTTTTGTTATAATTTTTCAAACGTAAACTTACCACCATTGCCAGTAGCACAGGCAATAATCAGCCAACCATTGGCGATACCCCACGCGAGCTTATGCAATGAGATGTAGGCGGCTGCTTCGATGACACTGTACTTGTACCACTCCTGGTAGAACAGGCTGATGGAGAAGGTGGTAACGGTGCCGAGAACGATGCCAGTGATCCACCCGAAGACCTTGAGCGTTTTGGAGAGCTCGTAGCTGTAAATGGTGTTGAAGTAGATTAAGAGAATGAAAATATTGATTTCAAGCTTGGAGAAGCAGAGAGTACTTAATAGTAAGACAGAGTTGCAATCGTTATAGGCAAATTCCGAATTATCTTGCAAAGATAATAGATACGTGGGACACTCAGAAAGATTTGCGACACTAAAAAAATTTGTTCTACAGGTACATATATTTTTATTAAATCTTTTCAAAGTACTCTCTACCAGCCTCTATACAAAGATTCATGTTTCTGAACCAGTTTTCAAAACACTTTTTCCAGTCCGCCGTAGACACCTCGTTTACAACCTGCTCGAACGCAGCCAGCGCATCTTCCGGTGACGAAAATTGTATCCCCTTGAGCTGATTTTTTATTTTTGGAAATAAAAAGAAGTCACACGGTGCTAGATCAGGGCTGTAAGGAGGATGACCCAGGAGTTTGACTGGTGTGCTGTCCAGGAAGTACCTAGTTTTGAGCGCGGTGTGTGCAGGCGCATTTTCGTGGTGGAGCAGTAGTCCGCGGAGCCCTGTGTTTGGTCGCTTGTTGCTCACAACAGAAAAAAATTCTGGTAAACATTTGGTAGTATACCATTCGGCGTTAATGCTTCTTTGATCTCGTAAGGAAATTGAGGCCAAGTGGCCAGTCAAACTAAAAAAGCTAGCGATCAAAATCTTCCCCCCGCTTCGAGATCGCTTCACTTTGGTAGGCGTTGGTTCATTTTGAAACACCCAAACTGTCGACTGGCGCTTGGTTTCTGGATCGTATTGATAAATCCAGGACTCATCACCTGTTACGATGTCGTAAACACGCCGAGACGAGCCTGCTTCAAATTTGTTCAGCATATCACGGCACCATTCCACCCGGGCCTGCTTCTGAGCGTCGGTGAGGTAGTGCGGCACCCAGCGCGATACTATCCTCCTCACGCGAAGATGCCCTTGTAGAATCTCGTGAACGCTTCCCGATCCAATCTTTAATATGTGCTGAATCTCCTGATATGTAATTCGCCTATTATCTTGGATCAAATTTTTCACTGCTAGCACGTTTTCTTCCGTAATAGCCGTCAAAGGGCGACCGCTTCTTTCTTCATCCCCCAAGGTTGGTCGACCGCGCCTAAATTCGTTATACCAACGATACACGGTTGCCTTGGAGGGGCTTTCATCCATAAATGCCATTTGAAGTCTATCGAACTATTCATCCGGTTTCAGGCGACACTTGAAAACGTAAAAAATCATAGCTCTAAAATGTTCCCGGCGCAGATCCATTTTTCAGTAAGACACGATACTTTGAATTGGCTCGCAAAAAATGTGGAGGGAAATTTTGAAAATGGAACACACATATTTTTACTCACAAGTAACCATATTTTCAAAAAAGATTCTAACCGGCCAGTCTGCCATATATAAAAACTATTTATCGCAATACTTTCTGAGTGGCCTGGTATTATGCACCAGCTCAAATGGCGTCGGATATCGGTCATGCATGAGTTCCGGGGATACGTCCTTTAGATTCCAATTTCAAGGTCATTTATTTTATCGAAATATCAAGCAGATTCTTCTAAGGGTAAGATGAAGGTATTACTCACTTTTGCGATTGGATCCTATGTAGAATGTATCCTGTCAGAAGACCCATGAAGTAAGGTGTCATCTTCATGTGAGTTTTGATGTAGGCTTCTTTGAAATACGGTGCAGACGCAATGTCTGTGAATTCCCTGTAAAAGTTTCAAGGTATTAATCAAACAGATTAAAATCTAATATATCAAATAATATACGTTACAACAAACAAAGTGAAGTTACATAAGTTTGATAATATTTATTCAACTGTAATTTTTATTATATTTCTAAATAAGAAAATATATTTAGAAATTTCTGAAGAATTATTCCATACACCTCGGTGTTTAATTTCGTAGTCCTATAATGTAGTTTATGTAACAACAACCACTAAAGTCTTACAATAATTCACTAAGCACGAACAAATAAAAAAGATTTCACCAGAAAATAAGCTTAAATATTTTTGTAAATCTCACTTTGCAAAGAATAATAAGGTAGCATCCAATCTATCCCTGAATGTAATAGCGGCGGGTATCAGGAGAGAGACGATGGTGCCAACGCCTAAGAAGATAGGACCAACTTTCCTCCACCTCCAAAGAGCGTAGATGAAGATTGGTGCAACGTAGAACATCTGGGTGTCGACTGAGAGGTACCAGGATTGGAACATGCACTGGAGGAGAAAAACATTATTTAGATATGTATAGAAGATTGTGTCACTGTGTTTATGGTCGAAAAAGTTAACACGACCATGGTCCTCTTAGCTGTTCATGGTCGAAATCCATCTACTTTCATTACATACCCATAAAAACTATGAACAGAATATTAAAAATCTTAAAGGAAAATTCAATATTTTTCAGGAATCTCCACATATTTTCAAAATAGAAACTCGCTTACCAGATCGTCATTATTAACATAATTGTTGATGTAGAGAATGTTCGCCCACCAAGACTTTTGGCATCTTTCTTGCTCCAACATCATTTTGCCTTCCCAGAGAGGTCCTTCTCCTATCTTCGGCAGCCATGTCATGTAGAATAAGATGACCACTAAGTAAGCTGGAGTCAATCTGGAAAAACCATCATAAATTACCATCATAATTGCTCCTGAGCTAATTTTGACGCTGAGCTATTGCCTATTTGCACTGCTACAGCACACATTGTCTTAAGTTTACATGTTATCTGTTGTTTCATTTTGTTTGTTGTGATTTAATTTCAGGACTTTTAATATTGTGTGCAATTTGTGTGACTGTAGTACCAAATAAACGTTTTATCTATGTATCTATCTATCTAATTATTTGTTAAATGCACATATCTTATTAGGTTTGAAACGGATGTGAATTTAAAAAGACTTAATTGTGTGTTTTTTGTTGAAAATTAGTATCTGCTATGAAATCATAAAATATCCACATGACATGTACTAAATCTAAAATGAAATACTGTGAACAATTTTTTAGTCCTAGCGTTTTTGCTTCTTGCTGTTTGGGTATGAACAAAGTATTCTGGGAACTATATGTGTATTTTTTTTACTCATCATAACTTCTTTTTACTATTTAACTTCTTAATTATCTAGTTTCGAAATTGAAATATGTTTCTTCTTATAGTCATAATGGTTAACAATATCACGTTCGAATTTCTAATTAAAGTTGCTCATCTCTTACCTGATGTATCGGAACACCAAGATAGGCAGTACGTTGAGTTTGCCTCCTCTCTTGTCCAATTCAATGAGGAGAAGTCTGCAGAAGAGGAAAGCACTCAGGAAGAGGAAGGTGTCCACAAGAAGAGCGTTGCTCAGCATAAACGAGCTGGTTGGGTCACGGACGAGCTGAAAAGACAGACTGAACATAAAATAGTGTAAGGCTCGTATTTATAAAGCGATCTCAATATTGATAGCACTATTAAGTTCGGATTAGACAGGCCGTTTTGTACTGAAATGACATTTCGCCTGACTCAAACCCGCCTAAGAGTTTTAAAATTCTGATAAGTACGACAGTTTCATTTTCAGGGGATATATTGTCTAAAAAAGTATCCAATATTATCCTTATAGATAGATTGTAATTACCCGACTACACTAATTATTACTCTCAATTTAAGTCCCACTTCCGTAGGTCAGCTGGAAGAAATTTCTTAGTAGAAATAAGCTGTACCTGTTGTGTCGTTAATCCTCGTGTATTGTCTTTCTCATGTTATTTGTGTAGAATAAACAATAAGTAAATAAATAAATTACTCAAAGCGAGAAAATGGTAAATGATATCGTGTATAGTTTATTTCGCCTCACAAATTTTATCTCTTCTGTTATTTCGTTTTTGCCATTTTTGATTTTGTATTTCATACTAAATCTAGTTGTACCTATTTAGCGTTAATTATTAGAAAATCAAAAGAAAGCTTTTTGGGAGCTGTGACGTTATTCATTTATCCAGTAAATTTACAAATAACCTTTAAAACGAATCAATACAAGTCTACTAACAATTAGCATAAAACTACCAACAATAATTAATGAAACATGTGAAACTCAGTTGAACATAATGGTGATACAAATAAATTCACTCAATCCGATTTAAATTTAAAGAGATAACGTGAGTTCCACGCATTTTAAATCAAATAAAATAAATTTGAAAAAAAACTATCACAAAAACAGCAAATTCAATTAGTAAGCTTTTTGTGTAGCTTTTTGGATAAATTTAAACTTTTTACGTAGTGTTTTTAGTGAAAAGTAGCAATTCTCAATCAATATAATGTTTTTTTTTTAGACGAGCTTTTTGATCTGCGTGAGATTTACTTACCGAATGATCAGAATTTCAGTGTAAATAAGATAATAACTATGATATGACCGATCGGAGACATTTTCACACTGTTGATAAGTAATTATTGGTCTCAATGAAAATCAGGGATGATTTACTTTTGAAATTTGTGCAATTTCGTAACATAACAGCTTTAGTTGTATACAATTTGTAGTATCTCGTAAACGCATGTGATTACCAGAGGTCGGAAATTCGGGTGCAAAAAAAGTAAAAACCCACTGTTGGAGCTACTGAGAGTTGCTACAATCACCTTTTTCAAGATGTTTAGGGCCCCAGTTTATTTTTCTTTATTAAATTGTTTTAGTAATGCCAATGTGTTCTTTGCGTCAATATAAGTCGAAAGTGTTTGCAATTTTTTTTTATATTTGTTTTAATTTGAAAGATATAAGTAGAAATGTGTTTTCAATGTACTGAAAAATATTAAAAATATCATTTGATTGTTTGATATTTTTATTGAATACCATTTAGAAATGATTTCTACAATGCTTTTATTATTTTTACACAAAAATTTGAATGGGGCCCTCGGCGGCCCAAAAGCGTTTTATTTCTTTAAAAAAAATTGCGGAGTAAATTAAAATTAAAATTCGTAATTGGCAAGGTTAAGACAAGATAAACGCTTTTTACTCTTGTCATTTTTTCTCTACGATTGATAGTTTCAGGGTAAATTGATGTTGAAGTTAGTAGGACACAATTGTTCAAGACCAAGCCAAGTAGTGGTTTTTATGGTGAAATCAGCTAGGTTAAGAAGAGATAGGCACTTCTCTTTCAAGAAAGAATTTTTTCTCTACGGTTGACAGTTTCACAGTGAATTGATGTTAAAATTCCCTGGACACAATTATTGGGCCTGAAGGCCCCAAAGCGTTTTACTGCTTAAACATTACTATACTTTTTTCTTTCGTTGTGAAACTATTAAGGTTCATTGTAAGCACCTAAATCCTTAAAATAAGACCAGTCAAGCACTCGCATATATATATAAAAAGAATTTTACCGGATTCGTCTTTATTTTATATTTTACAAATAAGTACATACATACATATAATCACGCCTTTATCGCTAATGGGGTAGGCAGAGCGTAAACGACCTAAACAAAGGTCGTTCCGCCACGTCTGACAAATTTTGAGGGTCATTCCAGGTGGATCTGTATATTGCTATAGTGACAGGTTGTCAGCCCATCGTTTAAAATACAATACTGAAACCCTCCCTGGGTTAGCCGGTTTCCAATAAGTATATCAGAGAAAATACTTGATACTAGGTTACATGTAATACACTTTTGATTTTATGTACTTGCCATATTTTACAAACCAAAAATTAAGACAATACATCCTAAACGCACTTAGACAGATACAGTCAATATGCTGACCTTGTCGCACATACTCAAAGAGAGAGGCCCAAAAATTGTCCTAACAACTTTAACATCAATTCACTGTGAAACTGTCAACCGTAGAGAAAAAATAACAAGAAAGAGAAGTGCCTTGCCTATCTCTTCTTAACCTAGACGATTTCACCATAAAAACCACTACTTTGCTTGGTTTTGAACGATTGTGTCCTGCTAACTTCAACATCAATTTATCCTGAAACTATCAACCGTATAGAAAAAATTACAAGAGTAAAAAGCGTTTATCTTGTCTTAACCTTGCCAAATACGAATTTTAATTTTAATTTTCTCCGCAATTTTTTTTAAAGAAATAAAACGCTTTTGGGCCCCCGAGGGCCACATTCAAATTTTTGTGTAATAATAATAAAAGCATTGTAGAAATCATTTATAAAGGGTATTCGATAAAAATATCAAACAATCAAACGATATTTTTATATTTTTAATATTTTTCAGTACTTACATTGAAAACTCATTTCTACTTTAATCTTTCAAATTAAACCAAATATTTAAAAAAAATACAAACACTTTCGACTTATATTGACGCAAAGAACACATTGGCATTACTAAAACAATTTAATAAAGAAAAATAAACTAGGGCCCTAAAAATCTTGAAAAAGGTGGTTGTAGCAACTCTTAGTAGCTCCAACAGTGGGTTTTTACTTTTTTTGCACCCGAATTTCCGACCTCTGGTGATTACACTTAATTTTAAACTTTCGCGGTTGTTTTCACTATAACTATAAGACATTTTACGGGCTTCTTACCGCGATTTAAAATTTTTGATGAGTTCCCGATATTTCGGCGCTGTTCCAAACGCCCTGATCACGGGTAAACAGTTTACCCGCATGTGATTACTATTTGATTAAGTAGATTTAATAGAATAAACGTCGCAGTAGAGGCCGGCCTCGCAGAAGATGGAGAGATGACTTGGAGGCATTCCTACCAGACTGGCACTTAGCTACCCAAGATTCTCGATATTGTGGCGTGAAAGTGGGGAGGCCTTTGCCATGCAGTTGGACACGATACAAGCTACATATAAAAAAAACTTACCCGATCCCAAGCATCAGCATCCATGACAGGACCACTGCCAATAAACAGACAAGCATGGCCGCCAATGATGAAAATCATCGACAGACTCTTAATCCCAGTGACGCACTCCAAGCCCAAAGCGTTGTTCTGTTTGGTGGAGAGGATCTTCTTGATGTTGTTGATAACGGAGAAGGAGACGACCAGGTCGTGGAGGACTGAGGTCTTCTTGTTGCCCCATTTGAGGTCGATAGCTTCGTAGATCGTGCTGAATAGGAGGATGGTGGCAAAGAGTAGGATGAGTGATCTGTTAACAAAGATAATTGTTTTTAGAGAACATTGCATTTTCCGATCTAAACAAACAAACATACTATAATCACGCATTTATCCCAAATCCGGTAGGCAGAGCATAAACGACCTAAACAAAGGTCGTTCCGATATGTCTGACAAAGTTTTGAGGGTTATTTAAGATAGATTTGTAGATATATTACTGTAGTGACAGGTTGTCAGCCCATCGCCTAAATTACATACATACATACATACTATCACGCCTGTATCCCTAATGGGGTAGGCAGAGCGTATACGACCCAGACAAAGGTTGTTTCGCCACGTCTGACAAGTTTTGAGGGTTGTTTAAGATAGATCTGTATTGTATATTGCTGTAGTGACAGGTTGTCAGCCTATCGCCTAAATTACAATATACTGAAATCCTCGGATCCCTTAACTGGATTTTACAGCATGCCCGGGAGGAAATGCAATCGGCACATTCTATGTTTTTCTCTCGCTCCCAGTCCAGCATGGAAGTGAATCCTAAAATGGTGTAAAATCGTGTCTAAGGAAGAACACCAGAGCTGATGTTTACAGTGACTGCTTTCTATCAGATAAATCAATTATCGATTTGATTCAACATGTTGGACATGGGCAATATGGGCGAGCATGGACCTAATCAAATGGGTAGTATTTACCATGTCATGCTTGGAAGGCGTATGTTTTTTTTTATTTATTTCAGGCGCAAGACCCATAAAATATATAAAAAGAAACACAATTTCAATAGTGAAATTGACAAAATTACAATTGAAATTGACTAAATTAAATTTACAACACCAAAACTGAAACTATGAAATATAAATAAAATAAAATAATAAAACTTACAGTTATAACTTTAGTTTTGTTAGTCACTTTTTGTACTCACTGCTATGTGAAGTCATTGGTGATCACAGTGGAAGATATTTGTTTCACATACATACATACATATAATCACGCCTTTATCCCTTATATGGTAGGCAGAGCGTGAACGATTTAAACAAAGGTCGCTCCGTCACGTGTGACAAAGTTTTGAGGGTTATTTAAGATAGATTCTGTTTGTAGGTATATTGCTGTAGTCACAGATTGTCAGCCCATCTCCTAAATTACAATATACTGCAACCCTTGGATTCCTTAGCTGGTTTTTACAGCATGCCCGGGAGGAAATCAAGCCGGCACATTCTATGGTTTTCTGGCGAATAATGAACGATAATACTGATTTTATCCCTTAGTCACCTTTTATGACATCGGGGTGATGCTAGTCTAGTTTAGGACCACACAGTTTGATTTTTGGGTTGTAAACCTCAATAAATAACCAGTATTATTAATATCTCTATATTAAATCAATTATCAACTATGTAACATTTGTTTACTTGCCATTATTCTGGAAGTTTTCCACGGAATCTTAAGCTCCCAGACTTATTTAATATTGGCAACATTGTTGAAAAGCACTCTTTAAAATGTGAAGTCACGTTATAGCTATTTTAATACTGCACATGACTTTTAACTTGAATGCATGTTACAATGTGTTCAGATTGATCAGCCTGACTTGAGTTTTAATTGTTGTCATGCTTATTTTAATTTTAATCTAAGATCTGTTTGTAACATTGTTTTCACGCATATATAAAAAGTTTTTAAAGCCAATCATAGGTTACTAGCAGTAACTTACTGCGCTGTATTGCCCCTATAAACTAACTATCACGTATATTTAATGGCGTCGATTCTCACAACATAATTCTAATTCTAAGCTAGCGCTGTCACTTTCTTAACTTTGACATAAGAACGGGATAGCAAATAAACACATGACTTTGACATTCCTAATCTGACATAAGACTGCTTATTTGACGTAAAATAAGGAAGCATGCTCTATGCTCAGTTCTTATTTTAAGCGTCTTACGTCAGATTAGGAATTTCAAAATCATGTGTTTATTTACTATCCTGTTCTTACGTCAAAGTTAAGTAAGTGACAGCGCTAGCTAAGAATTAGTTAAGGAATAGTGAGTCCAGAATTGCCGCCATTGTCAAAGATTTAAGTATTAATCATTTGACGTCGTTTTTCTTTAAAACTGGTAGTAATAATTAATATTTGTATTGTATTTACTTATTATCTTTTTTACAATAAACTTATATCTATTACAATAGTCCCACAAAACTGCTTACGCAGTTTGTCTGCAGGATTATACTGTTTTGTGATTAATTATACTGTTTTGTGATTTTAATATTTTGTTAGGTTAAGTTAGACAAATGAGGCTAAGTTAAAAAAAACGATAGGTTAGTAAGATTCCTGCTGAAAACCAGCGCTAGTCTTGAACTGTACATGCTGAGCTAGGAACCTTTTCGGTGTCGAGTGTAACTTTAAGGCTATTTAGTTTTAAGTTGTCTAATTGTGATAATTGGTACCGAATAAATTTCTTTCATTGGTCTAAACTTTGCAATGATAACATAATGGGATGTCATTATTAATTCAAATCTAACAATTCGTTTGACATTATGTGTCAAGGTAAAAAGAAAGTAAGAAACACAAAGCAATTTCCTACATATCAGTCGATGATTCCACCTACCTACCTAAGTACATACATACATACATATAATCACGCCTTTATCCCTAATGGGAGAGGCAGAGCGTAAACGACCTAAACAAAGGTAGTTTCGCCACGTCTGACAAAGTTTAAGTGCTTTTTAAGATAGATTTGTACGGATATTGCTGTAGTGATTGTCAGCCCATCGCCTAAATTACAATAAACTAAAACCCTCAGATCTCTTAGCTGGTTTTTACAGCATGCCCGGGAGAATAACATAGATTGTGCCAGCTGCATTTCCTCAGCTGGCACAATCTATGTTATTCTCTCGCTCCCAGTCCAGCATGGAAGTAACCTTTGCTCTCATAACTTTGATATACATAAGTAACTATGTATATATATCAAAGTTTTATCAAACTTTGATATACATAAGTAACTATGTATATATATCAAAGTTATGAGAGCAAAGGTCTTACCGGCAAACTTCTGGCGTATTATGATTGATCGCGAAATGACATTATACTTCCCCCGCCTACGATATTACTCCATTCGCTCTATCGTAAATAATTAAGTGATATTGATCCTTTTTCCGCCGGCGCCGGTAAATAGAGGACGGGAGATGCTGGGTTGCCATGCCAATAGGAGGAATTTCCCATTGTGTTGACAGGAATTACGAACCTCTTTGTCCATTAATAATTTTAGGAAAATTTCTGTCCACTTATTATCTAAGGTTTTTAAACTTAATAAATAATTTAAACCACAATTTTAATATTGTAATGTCTGGTAAACATTTTTAATAATGCGATTGTATTGCAGACCTATCAAAAAGTATTATAATATCATTGAATAGTAATATAATAATAGAGAACCATGAAAGAACGGTGAAATGTATGTCATATTAATGCATTATTCAAATACGTATTTTCCCCGTAAGAATTTCCTAATATGGCAGACTTCCCGCATTTTGGGGAGTTCTCCATACATCGGCATCTCCCCGGTGGAATGAGAAATGATCCGAGTTCCTGAATCGCGATGTTTATGGAGCTGATGTTATTGCGATTTCTTTCACTTTGCGTTATTAGGTTGTCTATAAAGTGCTTGTTAATAAATAGCAAAGAAAAGTGATTGAAATAAATTCAAACGATTTTACTAATAATTAAGCCTATAAGAGATTTCCTGAAAATTGATAGAAATTGCTCAGTCCACGAAACTTTAGAACTGTCACGAAGAATTTCTTTGAGGAAATATATTGGCTACCCCCATACTAGTTTTAACCAGGTAAGGTATTCTTCTTAGCGTGTCGATGGAATACGAGAAATTACATCGTAGCGGCCCAGAATTCAGCCACTTGTATTGCGGATTGACTGTCGTCCATTAAATCTGCTTGCGTGCAAGTGTCGCGCCGGGCACGATCTCAAGTGTGCCATGGTTTGCACTGCACCGCAAACACAGTCCACATTGGAGCTAGCCGAAAATCACCACCTGACCATGTTCTCCTTACTTCTGCCAACTTGAGTCCGAAGCCTATTTAAGGAATTCCAGATCGGCCACGGTAGTTCATGTCAAGGAGGGAGATTCTCGAGGTGAGGTAGTCGTATAGTACGGAGATATTTTTTTTTATTAATTTCCTAGAAGAATTTACTTAAGAATGTTATTCAGTTTAATTTACTAAGCAGCACCAATCAGTTTAAGAAACTTGCCATGTATACCCTGTATAGTTTACATTATATAAGCATCGTAGGTGTATTTCTCAATTTTCTGCCCGAAAACATATCGGACTTTATCAG
Source organism: Scrobipalpa costella (assembly GCA_949820665.1). Taxonomy (NCBI): domain Eukaryota; kingdom Metazoa; phylum Arthropoda; class Insecta; order Lepidoptera; family Gelechiidae; genus Scrobipalpa; species Scrobipalpa costella. The sequence continues at coordinate 3,713,818 of OX463298.1, forward strand.
GTAGCAGACTTCCATGCTGGCCTGGGAGCGAGGAAAAAACATAGAATATGCCAGCTGAATTTCCTCCCGGGCATGCTGTAAAAACCAGCTACGGGATCCGAGGGTTTCTGTATATTGTAACTAAGGCGATGGGCTGACAACCTGTCACTACATCAATATACTTACAGATCTATCTTAAATAACCCTCAAAACTTTGTAAGACGTGGCGAAACGACCTTTGTTTAGGTAGTGTACGCTCTGCCTACCCCATTAGGTATTAAGGCGTGATTATATGTATGTATGTATTATCAGGTAGTAACTATTTAACAAGATCACCAATACTACTTACGACACTAATCATTGATTCTGTTGGAAGTTTGACGATAGTTTCAAAACTTTTGTAACTCTGTCTATCAAGAGACACTCAACTCCAAATCAATATTGAATTTCAGTTCTCATTGTACCTATGTCTTTGATAACTTATTAAGTAATCAATGTAGTCTGCTTCTAAACAGTTTAAATTTGGGGTGGGATGGGATCACCCCGGGCAACGGCAACACAGGCTTGCCTGTAAATAAGTCCGGCTGAACGAAAGCGGTTGTAGGCTCTGTAAGTGCCCCCCTGGCTGGCAAAAACCCTCTCAGCGGAGTCCGGCGCCAAACAGCTTGCTGTGTTCCGTCGGTGCGTAAGATTCCCAGTGCCATAACAGGCATCTTTTGGGTGAGCTCGTTACATCGTCGACTCTGCCACGGTCATCCCTGATCTAGTGTATTGAGTCAAAAGCAAACCCATTTCTAATAAAACAAAAATTAAAAAGAAGTGGGCAAAAGACATGGTTGTTTTGCCTAATTTATTCCTTTTTTTTAGTAACCCATAGGTTTGAAATACTGTATTGACTAACACCTCACCCACAAAATGCTTACCACGCTCTAAAATAACAGAAGATATGGGTTGCGTACCCATACACAATTCTACTTACAGATATCCCACGTCAAGTCTATTCACACGTTGAAAAAATAATAATTCTCTGGTTGCAATCTCTCTCAGTAATAGGACGCCGGTGGTCGTAGAATTGCACACTAAATAGCTTTGACCAAGGGCAGATCCAGGTTTTTTTCTCGGGGGAGGGGCACAAGTATGTCTGAGGAGGTACAAGTATGTCCTCTGTGATGGAACCTCTACAGTACAAAACAACACCGTTCTGGGCACGAGCCCTCCCAAAATTCGCACTTGGCTTTAGCGTTGCTCGGAATGCAGCTACTGAATAATAGATGGCGCTTATAATTACTTACAGATATCCCACATCAAGTTTGTTCACGGTGAGCGGACGTTTCGTGTAGCAATCTCTCTCGGTGATAAGGACGCCGGTGGTGGTAGTGTTGCCAACTGTATTGGCAAGTACGTCTCCCACGAAAGCCGCCACTGCTTGGGCATCGCATGCGCTGGGCACGCAAACTGCCCAGCGTAGGGACTCGCCACGCCCAGTGCGGATCTGTAACATTAAAAGAAAATCTTTAAATAAAGGGTGAAAGGGACAGTGCCCAATAAACTGAAAGACGTTGAAAACAACACAATTGATAAATTTTAAAAGGGCTATTTTCTTGGAAAATAAATACTTCTCTGGTTAAAGTGATCATTGTTGGTGAAGTCATGTAAAAACCATTTAGGTTTATTTCATTATACATACGTACAAAATAATCACGTCCTTATTCCAAATGAGGTAGGCATAACAGAAACAAACGGCCTAAAGAAAGGTCGTTCCACCACGTCCGACGAGTTTTGCTATTCATTTAGCAGCTCTCATCATGGCTTAGCAGTTAGCTATAATTATACTTTACAATAATATTTAAAAAACATCTTATGCTATTATAGACGGATCCACGTAGGTAGAGGTTAAACATAACATCAATTAAATTCGATTAGTTTCGAGTCAATATCAATAATATTTTGTAAACACGGGTTTATTTTTGGCTTTTGTTTTTTCCTAGTAACGATATAGAGGTACCTTATTATTTGGTCAGAGCGTTATGTAGACCTACGACCTACCTTTTCCAATAACATTATGACGGAAAAATAACAACCTATCAAGTTCGAATACTTACATGCATGTATAATCACGCCTTTATCCCTAATGGGATAGGCAATGCGTAAACTTCCGAAAAATAGGTCGTTCCACCACGTCTGACAAAGTTTTGAGGGTTAATTACGATAGATTTGTAGGTATATTGCTGTAGTGAAATGTTGTCAGCCTATCGCCTAAATTGCAATATACATTAACCCTCCGATCCCTTAGCTGGTTTTTACAGCATGCCCAGGAGGAAATGCAGCTGGGACATTCTATGTTTTTCTACATACATATAATCACGCCTTTATCCCTAATGGGGTAGGCAGAGCGTAAATGACCTAAACTAAGGTCATTCCGCCACGTCTGACAAAATTTTGAGGGTTATTTAAGATAAGATTTTTAGGTATATTGCTGTAGTGATAGGTTGTCAGCTCATCGCCTAAATTGCAATATACTGAAACCCTCGGATCCCTTAGCTGGCTTTTAGAGCACGCCCGGGAGGAAATGCAGCTGGCACATTCTATGATTTTCTTTCGCTCCCAGTCCAGCATGGAAGTAAGTATGTTTTTCTCTCGCTCCTAATATGGAAGTCCAGCATACGTACAATATATATAACCGGAAATTATAAATACATAGGAATTTACTATCGATATATATATATTTATATATATACTAAGTTTTAAAGAACCTAATTCGATACACATATCTTTCTCGCGGAAAAAAGAGGCACGAGTACTACTTTAATACTTCTTCCATGCTGGACTGGGAGAGATAGAAAAACATAGAATGTTCCAGTTGCCCTTCCTCCCGGGCATGCTGTAGAAGTCAGCAAAAGGGACTCGAGGGTTACAGTGTATTGTAATTTAGGCGATGGGCTGACAACCTGTCACTATAGCAATACATATTACAATCTAAAATTGCCCTCAATTTTTGTCAGACGTGGCGAAAGCGCCTTTTACGAGGAGTTTGACGCTCTGCCTACCCCGTAAGGGATAAAGGCGTGATTTTATGTATGTATGTATGTACTACTTTAACATGAAGGAAATCAAGTTATCTTAATTAAGTATGTAAATAGCATAAGATAATTACAAGCTATCAAACGGTCATCATCATTATAACAAAAGATTTACAATAAGAATCGCATTGTGCTTATTTTACAAAACCAGATATGATGGATTCCTATAAATAGAATTCAAATTAGATATTGTAATTTAGCCCTAATTATAGTGCTAATTACTTAGGCCCGTAGTTATAAACAGCACTTGAGACTGACAGCTAGTTTGAGTCCGTATCAGAAATGGCATTTTAGTAAAAAAGGACCTGTCAAATCCATACTTCATATAACTCTCAATCTTGAGATCGCTTTATAAATACGAGCTTTAATAGAAGTAAGACTAAAATTTATTATTTTGATCTTCTTTATGGTTAATCTAAACAAGACTAATACCTTATCTAACATTAATTTCATCCATGCTGGCCTGGGAGCGACAGAAAAACATAGAATGTGCGATCTGCGTTTCCTCCCGGGCATGCTGTAAAAGCCAGCTAAGGGATCCGAGGGTTTATGTATATTGTAATTTAGGCGATGGGCTGAACCTGTCACTACAGCAATATACCTTTAATTCTATCTTAACCTTGGACGAATCTCTTCATCCAAGATCTTAACCCTCCAAACCTCCTTTAACACGTTCCCTGCCAACTACGAGTTTATTCGTAGTAGCTGATCTGGCGCCCAGTGCCACCTACGAGCATATTCGTAGAGGTTTGAATAAGATTTCTAACAAGTTTTTTAGGATTGGCAGTGATAGGAGGGTTCAATTAAATTCTTTGGCATTGGAAGTAAAATATAGTTTAATCAGAAAAATTGTAACATGTTTTTTTTTGGGTCTACACTAATTTGAAACCATGAATAAATAAAAAATTTTTAAACAATTTTCTACACATAGAGCAGTTTTTTCGGGTCAAGTTGGTCAGTAATAAACGGTTTCCTTGCGTTTTTTTTCTTTTGTGCAAACACGACATGGCTTCGTTGTTTTTTTTTTTTGTATAGGTGGTAGGCGATCTAGATAATGGAATGTATCTATAGTGGTGTGTAGTTTTTTATGTGTTTCTTTGTGTCTAGCATTTTTTTCACCCTAAATATGTTCAACCACCTTTGAAATTGAAGACTATCCAGTTTTTCTTGCGGAGGATAAAACGCTTGGGTGTTGTAGATCATACATGCATTCATTATCATAGGCCTTTACGTCTATTGCAGACGATTTAAGTGAAATTTTGAATGATTCTTTTGTATTAATGTTATTTGTGTTAATGTGGAAATAAATGTCTTTTACCTTTATTTTTTACATCTTTTCTGATGGCTGTATAAGCTAATACGAGAGCGGCAGATTCTACCACACACAGGACAGGGAAACGTTACGCTGTTGCATGCATTATGTATGCGTATTTCAAAGATGTGAATTGCTAGTTTCTTGTACCATAACAATGTTTTTCTCAGTGCTGAATAGTAAGAAAGCATTTGATCTGAAAGATCGATACCGGACATTCCCTCATTATAATCATTAACCACATTTGATTTCATGGAGACCTTATTGTACTTTACTGAAACCCTCGGATCCCCTTGCTGGTTTTTACAGCATGCCCGGGAGGAAATGCAGCTGGCACATTCTATGTTTTTCTCTCGCTCCCAGTCCAGCATGGAAGAAATATGTTTGCTACAATGTGTAATTAATTAACTGTTGGTGTACCTATTTTAGTAAATTAATAAAACAAATAAATACGATCGCAGCCGAAGTATCACGTGCGCCGACTTTCGCGCGATTAGTCTAGCTCTCATACGCAAATGTACAGGGCAATAGGAAGCACGCGCAGCCGCGTTTTCGCGCCAAATTTGTCTACGATTATACTCGTAGTTGGCAGTGGGCAACAAAAATCATAACAAATTGCCAAACTACGAGTAAACTCGTAGTCTGTACTCAGTCTCCTTGCCAACTACGAGTATACTCGTAGCTGTCATTTTGTATGGTGGCATACACCATAGGAAATATTCACTACGAGTATAATCGTATGGCAGGCAACGTGTTAACACACGCGGCGGAACGACCTTTGCTTAGGTCGTTTACGCTCTGCCTACCCCATTAAGGATACAGGCGTGATTATATGCATGTATGAAATTAATATGTATGACACATACAAAAAAATAATCACTGACTGGACTATATACTATTATTGTTTTCTCACAAAAGCCTATAACCATCATCTCCCTAGCCTTATCCCGTATCACACGGGGTCGGCTTCCTAATATATGTGATTGACAAAATCCTATAACCAACAAAGTTTTTTTTTAAAATTGATTATATAACAATGCAAAGAGTCTGTTATTGTACTATACTCAGGCAAAATCCATCTGGAATCATGATTGAATTAAAATTTTTAATTGGAATTTTTCGTGTAGTAAAAACATTTATACTTTGATTTGCAGTTCTTTTTAAAAACCTAATAAAACAATGTTCCAGCATTTTATGCTTTACATCTTACCAACTGGAGATATATAAAATGTTTACTCATTGAATACCTATAATTTTGTATGAAATCATCGATAAAATTTTCAATTATTTTATATTTAATCAACATAAATAAGACTATTTATTAGCTCACTCACCTCGCCTTGAACTTGAACGAGTTATTTACATAGGTAAAAATTCATAATTTTTTATACGGCAAAATTAGGAATGCCTTGTAAAATAATCATGATATATAGATAGGTAAATACTTCAAAACGTTGTTGTAGTTGTAGTTCTAATCCTAAGTGCAGCAACACACAGGCATCACTTACTGCGCGTAAGGTTGCGCTCATCACGCTGCCAATGCTCTTTGCTTTGCCTACAACACACATGCGTCACCTTACGCGCTACGCGGGCGTACTGGCAGAGGGAGGGATGCGTCGACGACGTAGAGTCCAAAATAATTAAAGGTGAATTTACTTTTTTAGCCTCCTCCCTTGTTCTCCACGTGATGGTGGCGAGACAGTATTGTCCCTCCACTGCTACTTGCCCATCATCATCTCCCTAGCCTTATCCCGTATCTTACAGGGTCGGCTACCTAATCCAGGGGATTGAACGAGGGTACTGGTTTTTAGACAGAGCGACTGCCATTTGACCTCCGCAACCCAGAAGGGAAACCAGACCGAATCCTAGATAAGGTCAGAGTTTTCAAGCGGCCAATGATTAGCACTGGCCTTTGATATGGCTTAACGACTGGGACCAACGGCTTAACGTGCCTTCCGAAGCACGGAAAAAGCACCGAATAAACGTACATATGAAATTCGAAAACCGAAAATCACATTAGTACGTGGTGGGATTCGAACCACGACCTCCCCGCTCAGGAGGCAGCGGCCCCATCCACTACACCATCGGGCTCTATTCCACTGCTACATGCCCATCCCCGCTGTTAATGCCAACACATTAGCCGAAGTTGCCCAGGTGGTACGAAGAACCGAACTGCAACCCTTTAGTACCCTCAAAAAATTCGAAATAACAAAACTGTGCCTTAGACAAAACCGCCATCTTTGATTTAGTTTTTTTCCTTCTCCATCCTAAAGGACCAGATTTCTTTCTATATTTTTTTCTTACATCAGAGCGTTGCCGAGACATACTGCCTCCGTGAGTTCAAAGAATTAAAGATGAATTTACCTTTTTAGCCTCCTCCCCTGTTCTCCACTTGATGGTGGCGAGACAGTACTGTCCTTCCACTGCCACTTGCCCATCCCCGCTGTTGATACCCACACACTCATCAAAGTTGCCCAGATGGTAGGAAGAACCGAAGAGTAATTGAATTCTATTTATAGAAATCCATCATATCTGGTTTTGTAAAATAAGCACAATGCGATTCTTATTGTAAATCATTTGTTATAATGATGATGACCGTTTGATAGCTTGTAATTATCTTATGCTATTTACATACTTAATTAAGATAACTTGATTTCCTTCATATTAAAGTAGTACATACATACATACATACATAAAATCACGCCTTTATCCCTTACGGGGTAGGCAGAGCGTCAAACTCCTCGTAAAAGGCGCTTTCGCCACGTCTGACAAAAATTGAGGGCAATTTTAGATTGTAATATGTATTGCTATAGTGACAGGTTGTCAGCCCATCGCCTAAATTACAATACACTGTAACCCTCGAGTCCCTTTTGCTGACTTCAACAGCATGCCCGGGAGGAAGGGCAGCTGGAACATTCTATGTTTTTCTATCTCTCCCAGTCCAGCATGGAAATTTTCGTGTAGTAAAAACATTTATATTTTGATCTGCAGTTCTTTTTAAAAACTTAATAAAACAATGTTCCAGCATTTTATGCTTTACATCTTACCACCTGGAGATATATAAAATGTTTACTCATTGAATACCTATAATTTTGTATGAAATCATCGATAAAAGTTTCAATTATTTTATATTTAATCTACATAAATAAGACTATTTATTAGCTCACTCACCTCGCCTTGAACTTGAACGAGTTATTTACATAGGTAAAAATTCATAATTTTTTATACGGCAAAATTAGGAATGCCTTGTAAAATAATCATGATATATAGATAGGTAAATACTTCAAAACGTTGTTGTAGTTGTAGTTCTAATCCTAAGTGCAGCAACACACAGGCATCACTTACTGCGCGTAAGGTTGCGCTCATCACGCTGCCAATGCTCTTTGCTTTGCCTACAACACACATGCGTCACCTTACGCGCTACGCGGGCGTACTGGCAGAGGGAGGGATGCGTCGACGACGTAGAGTCCAAAATAATTAAAGGTGAATTTACTTTTTTAGCTTCCTCCCTTGTTCTCCACGTGATGGTGGCGAGACAGTATTGTCCCTCCACTGCTACTTGCCCATCATCATCTCCCTAGCCTTATCCCGTATCTTACAGGGTCGGCTACCTAATCCAGGGGATTGAACGAGGGTACTGGTTTTTAGACAGAGCGACTGCCATTTGACCTCCGCAACCCAGAAGGGAAACCAGACCGAATCCTAGATAAGGTCAGAGTTTTCAAGCGGCCAATGATTAGCACTGGCCTTTGATATGGCTTAACGACTGGGACCAACGGCTTAACGTGCCTTCCGAAGCACGGAAAAAGCACCGAATAAACGTACATATGAAATTCGAAAACCGAAAATCACATTAGTACGTGGTGGGATTCGAACCACGACCTCCCCGCTCAGGAGGCAGCGGCCCCATCCACTACACCATCGGGCTCTATTCCACTGCTACATGCCCATCCCCGCTGTTAATGCCAACACATTAGCCGAAGTTGCCCAGGTGGTACGAAGAACCGAACTGCAACCCTTTAGTACCCTCAAAAAATTCGAAATAACAAAACTGTGCCTTAGACAAAACCGCCATCTTTGATTTAGTTTTTTTCCTTCTCTATCCTAAAGGACCAGATTTCTTTCTATATTTTTTTCTTACATCAGAGCGTTGCCGAGACATACTGCCTCCGTGAGTTCAAAGAATTAAAGATGAATTTACCTTTTTAGCCTCCTCCCCTGTTCTCCACTTGATGGTGGCGAGACAGTACTGTCCTTCCACTGCCACTTGCCCATCCCCGCTGTTGATACCCACACACTCATCAAAGTTGCCCAGATGGTAGGAAGAACCGAAGAGTAATTGAATTCTATTTATAGAAATCCATCATATCTGGTTTTGTAAAATAAGCACAATGCGATTCTTATTGTAAATCATTTGTTATAATGATGATGACCGTTTGATAGCTTGTAATTATCTTATGCTATTTACATACTTAATTAAGATAACTTGATTTCCTTCATATTAAAGTAGTACATACATACATACATACATAAAATCACGCCTTTATCCCTTACGGGGTAGGCAGAGCGTCAAACTCCTCGTAAAAGGCGCTTTCGCCACGTCTGACAAAAATTGAGGGCAATTTTAGATTGTAATATGTATTGCTATAGTGACAGGTTGTCAGCCCATCGCCTAAATTACAATACACTGTAACCCTCGAGTCCCTTTTGCTGACTTCAACAGCATGCCCGGGAGGAAGGGCAGCTGGAACATTCTATGTTTTTCTATCTCTCCCAGTCCAGCATGGAAATTTTCGTGTAGTAAAAACATTTATATTTTGATCTGCAGTTCTTTTTAAAAACTTAATAAAACAATGTTCCAGCATTTTATGCTTTACATCTTACCACCTGGAGATATATAAAATGTTTACTCATTGAATACCTATAATTTTGTATGAAATCATCGATAAAAGTTTCAATTATTTTATATTTAATCTACATAAATAAGACTATTTATTAGCTCACTCACCTCGCCTTGAACTTGAACGAGTTATTTACATAGGTAAAAATTCATAATTTTTTATACGGCAAAATTAGGAATGCCTTGTAAAATAATCATGATATATAGATAGGTAAATACTTCAAAACGTTGTTGTAGTTGTAGTTCTAATCCTAAGTGCAGCAACACACAGGCATCACTTACTGCGCGTAAGGTTGCGCTCATCACGCTGCCAATGCTCTTTGCTTTGCCTACAACACACATGCGTCACCTTACGCGCTACGCGGGCGTACTGGCAGAGGGAGGGATGCGTCGACGACGTAGAGTCCAAAATAATTAAAGGTGAATTTACTTTTTTAGCCTCCTCCCTTGTTCTCCACGTGATGGTGGCGAGACAGTATTGTCCCTCCACTGCTACTTGCCCATCATCATCTCCCTAGCCTTATCCCGTATCTTACAGGGTCGGCTACCTAATCCAGGGGATTGAACGAGGGTACTGGTTTTTAGACAGAGCGACTGCCATTTGACCTCCGCAACCCAGAAGGGAAACCAGACCGAATCCTAGATAAGGTCAGAGTTTTCAAGCGGCCAATGATTAGCACTGGCCTTTGATATGGCTTAACGACTGGGACCAACGGCTTAACGTGCCTTCCGAAGCACGGAAAAAGCACCGAATAAACGTACATATGAAATTCGAAAACCGAAAATCACATTAGTACGTGGTGGGATTCGAACCACGACCTCCCCGCTCAGGAGGCAGCGGCCCCATCCACTACACCATCGGGCTCTATTCCACTGCTACATGCCCATCCCCGCTGTTAATGCCAACACATTAGCCGAAGTTGCCCAGGTGGTACGAAGAACCGAACTGCAACCCTTTAGTACCCTCAAAAAATTCGAAATAACAAAACTGTGCCTTAGACAAAACCGCCATCTTTGATTTAGTTTTTTTCCTTCTCTATCCTAAAGGACCAGATTTCTTTCTATATTTTTTTCTTACATCAGAGCGTTGCCGAGACATACTGCCTCCGTGAGTTCAAAGAATTAAAGATGAATTTACCTTTTTAGCCTCCTCCCCTGTTCTCCACTTGATGGTGGCGAGACAGTACTGTCCTTCCACTGCCACTTGCCCATCCCCGCTGTTGATACCCACACACTCATCAAAGTTGCCCAGATGGTAGGAAGAACCGAAGAGTAATTGAATTCTATTTATAGAAATCCATCATATCTGGTTTTGTAAAATAAGCACAATGCGATTCTTATTGTAAATCATTTGTTATAATGATGATGACCGTTTGATAGCTTGTAATTATCTTATGCTATTTACATACTTAATTAAGATAACTTGATTTCCTTCATATTAAAGTAGTACATACATACATACATACATAAAATCACGCCTTTATCCCTTACGGGGTAGGCAGAGCGTCAAACTCCTCGTAAAAGGCGCTTTCGCCACGTCTGACAAAAATTGAGGGCAATTTTAGATTGTAATATGTATTGCTATAGTGACAGGTTGTCAGCCCATCGCCTAAATTACAATACACTGTAACCCTCGAGTCCCTTTTGCTGACTTCAACAGCATGCCCGGGAGGAAGGGCAGCTGGAACATTCTATGTTTTTCTATCTCTCCCAGTCCAGCATGGAAATTTTCGTGTAGTAAAAACATTTATATTTTGATCTGCAGTTCTTTTTAAAAACTTAATAAAACAATGTTCCAGCATTTTATGCTTTACATCTTACCACCTGGAGATATATAAAATGTTTACTCATTGAATACCTATAATTTTGTATGAAATCATCGATAAAAGTTTCAATTATTTTATATTTAATCTACATAAATAAGACTATTTATTAGCTCACTCACCTCGCCTTGAACTTGAACGAGTTATTTACATAGGTAAAAATTCATAATTTTTTATACGGCAAAATTAGGAATGCCTTGTAAAATAATCATGATATATAGATAGGTAAATACTTCAAAACGTTGTTGTAGTTGTAGTTCTAATCCTAAGTGCAGCAACACACAGGCATCACTTACTGCGCGTAAGGTTGCGCTCATCACGCTGCCAATGCTCTTTGCTTTGCCTACAACACACATGCGTCACCTTACGCGCTACGCGGGCGTACTGGCAGAGGGAGGGATGCGTCGACGACGTAGAGTCCAAAATAATTAAAGGTGAATTTACTTTTTTAGCCTCCTCCCTTGTTCTCCACGTGATGGTGGCGAGACAGTATTGTCCCTCCACTGCTACTTGCCCATCATCATCTCCCTAGCCTTATCCCGTATCTTACAGGGTCGGCTACCTAATCCAGGGGATTGAACGAGGGTACTGGTTTTTAGACAGAGCGACTGCCATTTGACCTCCGCAACCCAGAAGGGAAACCAGACCGAATCCTAGATAAGGTCAGAGTTTTCAAGCGGCCAATGATTAGCACTGGCCTTTGATATGGCTTAACGACTGGGACCAACGGCTTAACGTGCCTTCCGAAGCACGGAAAAAGCACCGAATAAACGTACATATGAAATTCGAAAACCGAAAATCACATTAGTACGTGGTGGGATTCGAACCACGACCTCCCCGCTCAGGAGGCAGCGGCCCCATCCACTACACCATCGGGCTCTATTCCACTGCTACATGCCCATCCCCGCTGTTAATGCCAACACATTAGCCGAAGTTGCCCAGGTGGTACGAAGAACCGAACTGCAACCCTTTAGTACCCTCAAAAAATTCGAAATAACAAAACTGTGCCTTAGACAAAACCGCCATCTTTGATTTAGTTTTTTTCCTTCTCCATCCTAAAGCACCAGATTTCTTTCTATATTTTTTTCTTACATCAGAGCGTTGCCGAGACATACTGCCTCCGTGAGTTCAAAGAATTAAAGATGAATTTACCTTTTTAGCCTCCTCCCCTGTTCTCCACTTGATGGTGGCGAGACAGTACTGTCCTTCCACTGCCACTTGCCCATCCCCGCTGTTGATACCCACACACTCATCAAAGTTGCCCAGATGGTAGGAAGAACCGAAGAGTAACCCTTGAGGTGACTTCGCTGAGGCATCAAACACTGTGAACAAGTTTTTTTTTATTTAGTTTATTGTTTTTAGATGTATGAATAATTTCATCAGATAATGTTGATGAAGAACTCAATTTAACTTTTAGAGATCTTCTCATTAATGAAAACCAATTGAAATCAAAACTTAGATTTAGAAACGTACTCGTACCTAAAATGATAATTAATCAAACTTATAAACCCTTCCATGCTGGACCGGGAGCGAGAGAAAATCATAGAATGTGCCAGCTGCATTTCCTCCCGAGCATGCTGTAAAAACTAGCTAAGAGATCCGAGGGTTTCAGTATATTGTTATTTAGGCGAAGGACTGACAACTTGTCACTAAAGCAATATACCTACAAATCTATCACAAATAACCCTCAAAACTTTGTCAGACGTGGCGGATCGACCTTTGTTTAAGTCGTTTACGCTCTGCCTACCCCATTAGGGATAAAGGCGTGATTATATATTATAATCCTCACGGATAGTCAGACAGAGCGTTCAAGGATTATATTCGCCTCCTTCGCTAAGTCCTTATGAGCATTTCAGATTAAAGTAAAAATAAAACATTAGCTCGGCTATGTTTACTGTCTTTTATCGTTTACCAAGTGGTGTAAGTACAATCCAGTATGTTAAAATTCAAAACAAAATCAAGATTTTATACCTACAAATTAATTAAAACAAGGAGTGTAATTTCACAAATTTTACTTGTAATAACAACTTTAAACGATGAACAAGTGTTATTCATATTTATAAAATATTCGGCAACTCACTTATGGGTATCGCGTATAGGGTCGAAACGTCGTATTGAATATTTCTATCAAATCCACAAGTGAGTTGCCGAATAATTTATAAATAACAACAACTTTGTTCTATTAAATGCTTAAATTAGTTCACAATTGCATCTAAGTACAATCAGTAACTACAAGTACAAGGTTAGTTATCTCTCTACCCGGATATCTAGTGGGGCACACCTGAGCCAGACGTTAATACATACACCCTCATCAACGCTATTCCCTACCGGATATCCGGTTAATACACACACCCTCATCAACGCTATTCATTTTACTATGCATTTTCTAAATTAACCCTCAATATTTGTCATACGTAGCAAAAACGTCATTAGGCTGTTGACGCTCCGCCTACCCCGTAAGAAACAAAGACATGACTTATATTCGTATGTCTGTATGTTTACAATTACAACTTATCTTTTTTCCCGGTTATCTAGTGGGGCACACCCTGGCCAGACCTACCGGATATCCGGCTAATACATACACCCTCATCAACGCTATTATTTTTACTATGCATTATCTAAATTAACCCTCAATATTTGTCATGCGTGGCAAAAACGTCATTAGGCTGTTGACGCTCCGCCTACCCCGTAAGAAACAAAGACATTACTAAATGTCTGTATGTTCATAATTAAAACTTATCTTTCTACCCGGCTATCTAGTAGGGTACACCCTGGCCAGAGCTACCAGATATCCGGCTAATACACACACCCTCATCAACGCTATTAATTTTACTATGCATTTTCTAAATAAACCCTCAATATTTGTCATGCGCGGCAAAAACGTCATTAGGCTGTTGACGCTCCGCCTACCCCGTAAGACACAAAGACTATATGTCTGTATGTTCACAATTACAAGTTATCTTTTTACCCGGTTATCTAGTGGGGCACACCCTGGCCAGACCTACCGGATATCCGGTTAATACACACACTCTCATCAACGCTATTCATTTTACTATACTTATTCTAAAATAACCCTCAATATTTGTCATGCGTGGCAAAAACGTCATTAGGCTGTTGACGCTCCACCTACCCCGTAAGAAACAAAGACATGACTTATATTCATATGTCTGTATGTTTACAATTACAACTTATTTTACCCGGTTATCTAGTGGGGCACACCCTGGCCAGACCTACCGGATATCCGGCTAATACACACACCCTCATCAACGCTATTAATTTAACTATGCATTTTCTAAAATAACCCTCAATATTTGCCATGCGTGGCAAAAACGTCATAAGGCTGTTGACGCCCCGCCTACCCCGTTAGAAACAAAGACATGACTGTATGTCAGTATGTTCACAATTACAAGTTATCTCTCTACCCGGGTATCTAGTGGGGCACACCCGGGCCAGACCCACCGGATATCCGGCTGATACCCGCACCCTCATCAACGCTAAGCTTATATCATACGAGGCCGTAGTTTTATTGGAAGATATTAAACTGTGAGACTTTGTCATAAAATATATTTATACTCTCATTTGTATTCATAACAGGTAGGCCGTGTGTCTACGGTTTATTAAAATCATAATCTTTTTGTTTGTCAGTTTTGAGGGGCATTTCAGAACAAATTATGAATTGTCCAATCTAAACTAAATATACACTTCTTCTTCTTCTGTCGAGTGGGTATCGAGTCTATCGACCCGATGAACCCTGGTGTCAGAGTTTTTAAACCTTTTTACACCTAGTAGTACAACTATCAGGCCTCTGACATGGTATGAGTAACGACCACTATCAAAGACAGCGACCGGGACCGACGGCTTAACGTGCCCTCCGAAGCACGAAATCTTTTTCTTTTTTTGGACAATCAGGTGATTCAGCCTGCAATGTCCTAACCAAACTGGGGAAAAATTTACAAAGTGATAAATTCTCAAATATCAACTTTGTGTTTCCCCCCTGGGAATCGAACCCAGGACCTCCGTATCAGGAGTCCATGGCACTAGCCACTAGACCACGGAGGCAGTTACTAAATATACACTGATGTGTATAATATGGACTTTACATGCCATTACATCCTTTAGTTTAGCTAAGAAAAAAATGTAAATTCAATGTAATTTTATCACCTTAATTTCGTATGTACATACATATATTCACGCCTTTATCCCTAATGGGGTAGGCAGAGCGTAAACAACCTAAACAGAGGTCGTTCCGCCACGTCTGACAAAGTTTTGAGGGTAATTAAAGATAGATTTATTGTAGGTAGGTATATTGCTGTAGTTACAGGTTGTCAGCCCATCGCCTAAATTACAGTATACTGAAACCCTCGGATCGGTTAGCTGGTTTTTACAACATGCCCGGGAGGAAATGCAGCTGGCACATTCTAAGTTTTTCTCTAAGAAGAAGTATATTGCAATATAGGCGATGGGCTGACAACCTGTACTACAACAATAAAGGTACCTACAACTTTAACAGACGTAGCGAATTACATAAATCTTAGTTTAGTATGTAAAATAACATTCAAAACTTTCAAGACGTTAATATAAAAAATCGTGATGTAGAACTACTTAACCTCTTACATGGTATTAATATAATAAACTAATCAGTACAGCAATATACCTACAAATCTATCTTAACCTTTTCGCCGCCAAGCAATACAGGTAAAAAATTGCAACCAGCGCCACACCAATTTCTGGGTAAAGAAATACTCAATAAGATGGAGATGTCCAACAGTTTATATCGATAGTAAATCTTTCCTTTTTAAACCAAGTTTTAATCAATCTAAAACCATTATTTTGCTTCCTGATTGTCGGTAATTCTTTCATATAGGTCAAAACAATAATATATCGTAGTGGTAGTAGTGGTGGTATAGTAAACAACACTTGGAATATTCAATAAGTTTATCTTTAGTTCAGTTTTCGAACAAGCACTGGCGCATCTCTATTACGCGTCTCTCTACATCGAGTTGTCGGCTATAGACGACTGTGGCGTCGGTGGCAATTCAATTTTCTCAAACCGTTAGGACTAATAAGGATGTAATATAGAACATCGATAAAAAATATGAAATTAAATTCTTCAACTTTAGAACATTAAAGGATTTATTCTGGTACCTATTTTAATATTTCATTGCGACTTTTTTATTCATTCATTTCCTTTACTTTTTATTATTTTACTTATGTTGAATATTCATTAAAACGACGAATTATCAATGGTCAAACAATTATCGCTGTGCACATATCGGCGAAACCGGTTTGTCGATACTCAATCAAACAAAGCAAAAAATTACTAATTCTTAGCATATTTCTGCAAATAATTTCATTATACATTAGAATAATAAGAAAACGTTATTGTTATGACAAACTTGACAAATATATACACATAGTATAATTCGTATATATATTGTAGACGTATCGATGTTTTATATTTGAACAAGCAAGGAACAACACTTCCAGTCGTGTAGGGCCAACTGTGGCGTGTGTGAATAATGAATAATAATCAGTATTTTTCTTATTTTATACTACAAAACGAAAGTATAAGGTACAAAAAAAGCAATATGCGAAAAAATACAAAGTTACAGTTTCAAAGTGCTGGTTTATTAACACAAACTTTTTAAAAACATTTTGTCGGCTGTAGCCGACCGTGGCGCTGACGGCAAGTCACGCGTTGTCGGCTATACCCGACTGTGGCGGTGAAAAGGTTACATAACCCTCAAAACATTATCAGACGTGGTGGAACGACCTTTGTTTAAGTCGTTTACGTTTATCCCATTACACAAGTACCTCTTTTTGTCCAAAACTGATACTATGGGTTACGCAATACTTGATTAGTATAATTTCTCAATATAGATTTCTGTCTAGGCTCAACTATTTTCCTGTAAAAGGTCGTTCTCCGCAAAAAGTCTCCTAAGTTAAAGATTGGTACAGTCTGTTACACGTTTTGATACTCGTGTATGCGTTTTTTTATTCAGCGTGAGATAAATTGCAATACAATTTAGTAGTTAACAAGTTGCATGCATTAAGTGATAAACAAGTCCCAGCAAAATTTTAGGCCTTTTTTTTAATAGGCCTTGGAATTAAATTAGACTGGTGATATGTAAACTTAATTTAACACAATTTTGTTAATATTTGTCACCTTATGAGATTTTCCCCAGTTTGGTTTGGTTACAATAATGCAGGCTAAATCACCTGAAATCTCTTTGAAAAAAGGTTTAATTCGTGCTTTGGAGGGCAAGTTAAGCTTTCGATCTCGATATTTAATAGTGGTCATTACACAAACCATGTCACAAGTCTATTCTATAGAAAAATAGCAGTTTAAAGAATCTTACGCCCTGGTGGTGGTTCATCAAGCCGTTCGTCAAATCAAAAAACCACTCAATAAGAAGAATATACATACATATAATCATGCCTTTATCCCTGATGGGGTAGGCAGAGCGTAAACAACCTAAACAAAGGTCGTTCCGCCACGTCTGACAAAGTTTTGAGGATTATTTAAGATAGTTTTGTAGGTATATTGCTGTAGTGTCAGGTTGTCAGCTCATCGCCTAAATTGCAATATACAGAAACCCTCGGATCCCTTATCTGGTTTTTAGAGCATGCCCGGGAGCAAATGCAGCTGGCACATTCTATGTTTTTCTCTCGCTCCCAAGGAATAAGAAGAAGAACGTTAATATTATTGTTAAGTGGGAATACGCGGCGCACAGCTCCTGGGTCAGCATAGTTTTAATAGTGCTATGTTATTTTATTTTTAGGTCTAATTTATTTGTAGTGTATTTATAGCATGCCATCCATGCTGGACTGGGAGAGATAGAAAAACATAGCATGTTCCAGCTGCCCTTCCTCCCGGGCATGCTGTAGAAGTCAGCAAAAGGGACTCGAGGGTTACAGTGTATTGTAATTTAGGCGATGGGCTGACAACCTGTCACTATAGCAATACACTTTTCAATCTAAAATTGCCCTCAATTTTTGTCAGACGTGGCGAAAGCGCCTTTTACGAGGCGTTTATCGCTCTGCCTACCCCGTAAGGGATAAAGGCGTGATTTTATGTATGTATGTATTTATAGCATTGTTTATTAGATTTAAGTTTATAATGTATATATAGTATTTTATGTTCTGATATGGGCCTCAGTTGCCTGAAATAAAACAATAACTAAATAAATAAGTAAATTACCTCAATACCTGGCTAACTGTACCTCGTCAGCTCACCGACCGGGAAACCATTAAGGCGCGTGTGAGGACATCTCCCAAGGACCAGACGTTTTCCGCCAGATTCTTTTGTTTCTTTACAAAGAGCCAGGTGATGGATCGCCTTAAATGCCTTTAAACGCTTTTCTGATACTGAGAGAGAAATTATATTCTGGATTCAGGGTAAGGAATGGTCTCAATTGTCTTGACGTGCCTGGGTGGTCATCAATCAATGGAAGATCTAATAAAATGTGGGTTGATAGCTAAGGTGTCTTACTATTTCTTGAGTTCCTGAGGTTGTTACAGAAAGAGGACACCAGGGTTCATCGGGTCGATAGACTCGATACCCACTCAAAAGAAGAAGAAGAAAAAGGAAATGCCTACTTATAATAGTACGTATATAGTATGAACACTTACTTTACAAATTTTGCCTACCCCATAACTGACATAGTTTTTGTCATAAAAGAGTTTTTTGTTTTACATAATCGTATTTTCACTGAAAATCTATAGAAACTAGATCAAGCGCAAGGAAATAAAAAATAAACACTCAATATAAGAGTATACACACTGTGTTTAATATTACGGGCCAATTATTTCATTTAGGTGTATATTTAGTTACTTGTACTCTAATTGATAGGTCACTTTTGACAGCTTTCATCTCATCATACCTGTAGCCGCCACATCACACAGATATACAAGTTCCAAACTTGTAACTTACAACATGAGCGTTAAAGAAATGTCAAATGTGATCTTTCCTCTTGACACTACTATACCTATCCCAAAACTAGTCTCATAAAACAAACGTGCTCTAAAACACGTGTTTTTGTTCACTATATTTGACAAATAGATCAAGTGGAGTGGCCACTATTTAACTTATTTCTGACCTATGTCAATGAGCACACGTGAGAAAACGTTCACCTATAATAACTATGTGATTTTCGCACTTAAACGATAATCTACTACAAATAAGAGCGATATTTATACAAAACATCAATAACATAAAAAAAGACTCATTTATATACTTACTGATTTACATAACTAAAGGACTTCCTCATTGAATGCAAAGCCAGGCTTACTACAGATTATCAAAAGTGATATTTTATTACGAATGGTAATAATAATTTATATTTTATGCGAAGTTTATACACATAATAAAATAATTTAATTGAAGACTGCATAAAATACAGTATGTTTATCAAAACAATGAAAACTCGTCGGTGCGAGCCTAGCGGTTTTCAATAGGTTACAAGTAAGTAAAACCACTGTATTGCAAACACTTAAAATAACCTTTAAATAATGTGTTTTAACACGATGAAGCGATCTCTTCCAGCCAACCTTTAAGTAGAGGAGCAGAATGTACAGCTTAAGGGGGCTTGAGACTGCGACAGTAGCGCAATCAGTTTAAAATTAATTGTGCCTGAAATACAAACATTTTGATACGCTAAGGGGCGTATTTATAATCAGCTCTCATGAGTCACTCTCAGCAAGTTTGATTTCGTATCAGAAATGTCATTTCAGTACAAACTGGCCTGTTAAATCAATACTTAATATTACTTTCAAGTTTGATATCGCTTCATAAATACGACCCTAAAAGAGGCTACTTTCCGCACATTTTCAATACATAGCTTTTATACTTAGTGTGAATTATTATATAATTGATTATAAAATGGAGAATTAGTTAAGATTGTTGACAATCGTAAAATATTAATGAAACTGTTTGTATTTTAGACACAATTCATTAATTACTATTGAGGGCGCCACCTACGCTCTGTAGTTTACAGATACTTTTTCTGGGTCGTCAGTTTCTTATCAAACTTTTTTTTTTCATAGTACAAGAAATATTCGGTCCCTATTTTTTGTCCACGAACAGTCCTTCTTATTTTACTTATGTAATCGAGTTTACATACATAAAATCACGCCTTTATCCCTTACGGGGTAGGCATAGCGTTAAACGCCTCGTAAAAGGCGCTTTCGCCGCGTCTGACAAAAATTGAGGGCAATTTTAGATTGTAATGTGTATTGCTAATGTGTAGTGACAGGTTGTCAGCCCGTCGCCTAAATTACGATACACTGTAACCCCCGAGTCCCTTTTGCTGTCTCCTACAGCATGCCCGGGAGGAAGGGCAGCTGGAACATTCTATGTTTTTCTATCTCTCCCAGTCCAGCATGGAAGAAATCGAGTTTACAATACGATTAAGGTAACGGTAATCAACAATAATACATGTAATAGTACCACATGACGTGCCAATGTATTTAATTGTCACTTGTCAACTTACGTCAATTGTTATACCACAGTGGTTAAACAGGTGATGGCTAATACCAAGTACGTAATAGATTTTCTAGTCTTTTTCTTTCGAGCCGATGAACCCTGGTGTCAGAGTTTTTAAACCGCCTAATAGCACAGCTAGTAGGCCTTTGACATAGTTTGTGTAAAGACCTTTATCAAAGACAGCGACCAGGTCTGAAGGCTTAATTCCAGACAATAGGTGATTCGGCTTGCATAGTCCTAAGCAAACTGGAGAAATCTCACAAAGTGATAAATTGACAAATGTCAATTTTATGTTTCCCCTTCCTGGAAATCAAACCCAAGACCTTCGAATCGTGAGCCGATGGCTCTGACCACTAGACCACGGAGGCAGAGCCGCCACTGAAAACCTTTGGTACATCTATCTACTGCCTTTTATATGCAGTATAATGGAAATGGAATACTTTATTTTTATTAATTCAAGATCAGCATGGAATTTACTAGAGTATGTGATTTTTATATTAGATTTATACTAAGTTTGTTAGTTTATGAGGGATCCGAGGGTTTCAGTATATTGCAATTTAGGCGATGGGCTGACAACCTGCCACTACAGCAATATACCTACAAATCTTTCTTAGATAACCCTGAAAATTTTGTCAGACGTGGTTGAACGACCTATTTTCAGGTCTTTAACGCTATGCCTAACCCATTAGGGATAAAGGCGTAATTGTGTGTATGTTAGTTTATTGTAGGAAGTGTTATTCTGTTCTAACACTGTCTTGAGACATGAATTTACAAGTTGGGAACACTAACTAGGTAAAGTCAAAGTTACTTCTTTATTAAAAGCTTGTAGGTTTATTATGTGGAAATGGAGCATATAGGTACACGTCTTTATTATATATTACAGAGACGTTTCATTCATTCATACATACATACATTATAATCACGCCTTTATCCCTAATGGGGTAGGGAGACCGTAAACGACCATGACAAAGGTCGATCCCCCACGTCTGGCAAAGTTTTGAGGGTTATTTAACATAGATTTGACAGAAACACAACAGAAAGTGTATCTGTAGATACATACATACATATAATCACACCTTTATCCTTAATGGGGTAGGAAGAGCTTAAACAACCTAAACAAAGGTCGTTCCGCCACGTGACAAAGTTTTGAGGGCTGTTTAATAGATTTGTAGTTATATTGCTGTAGTGACAGGTTGTCAGCCTATCGCCTAAATTGCAATATACTAAGCCCTCAGATCCCTTAGCTGGTTTTTACAGCATGCCCGGCAGGAAAAGCAGCTGGCACATTCTATGTTTTTCTCTCGCTCCCAGGCCAGCATGGAAGACTATCTGTAAATAAAGTGGACAAACCAGCTTTACATGATTACCACAATAAGTGTTTAATTACTCTATTAACATGGATCGGTTCAGGGCCTTAACCTCTCCAGTATGACATAAAATTGCATCATATGAAGTGTCAGAATTTACATTTAAATGAGGGATTGATGGGAGTATACCGTCGTTGCAACGTAACGGTGATAGGTAGGTAATATATTTTCCATTAAACTTCCATGCTGGCCTGGGAGCGAGAGAAAAACATAGAATGTGCCAGTTGCATTTCCTCCCGGGCATGCTGTAAAACCACCAGGGTTTCAATATATTGTATTTTAGGTGATAGACTGACAACCTGTCACTACAGCAATATACCTACAAATCTATTTTAAATAGCCCTCAAAACTCTTCTTCTGTCAAACTTTCTTCTTCCTCTGTCAAGTGGGTATCGAGTCTATCGACCCGATAAACCCTGGTTTCAGAGTTGTAAAACCGCAGGTAGCTCAATTATCAGGCCTCTGACATGGTTTGAGTAACGAACACTATCAAAGACAGCGACCGGGACCGAAGGCTTAACGTTCCCTCCGAAGCACGAAATCTTTTCCTTTTCGGACAATCAGGTGATTCAGCCTGTAATGTCCTAACCAGACTGTGAAAAATTCACACAGTGATAATTCTCAAATATCAACTGTGTGTTTCCCCCCTGGGAATCGAACCCAGGACCTCCGGATCGGGAGTCCATGGCACTAGCCTCTACGGAGGCAGTCATTATTATTGGTTATTTAGGACAGATATACCTACTAATCTACCCTAAATAACCCTCAAAACTTTGTCAGACGTGGTGGCATGTTTAGGTCGTTTAAGCTCTGCCTACCTCATTAGGGATAAAGGCGTGATTATAGGTATGTATGTATTAAAATAAACTTAACAAGAAACGTAAATAAAATTCACCCATTACCCAAAACAATTTCCTGTTGCTCATTATATCAAAATCCCTCGTATTCCAATGTAAAGTCTAAATCCCGTTAGATCCCCCCTAACGAAACCGTAACCCCCCCACCCCCCTTTACCAGAGCGAAAGAAACGCAATACTTAGCAAAAGGACTTAGTGGAAATACTTTCATCCCCTGAATATCGGTTTGAAAACTTGTTTAATTTGAAAAGTTCGCAAGCAATTTGCGGAACGGAAAACAAAACATAAGATCAAACATATATACATACTAAAGTTACGTCTTTATCCCTTCCAGGTTAGGCAGAACGTATAGCGCCTAGTAACGGTTTTTTTGCCACGTCTGACAAGTGTTAAGTGCTTGAAATGTATCGCTATAATTACAAGATGTCAGTCCATCGCCAAAATTTAAAGGCACCTAAACCCTCGTTAAAAACATCAACACCTACTAAAAACGGTTATACCCATACGGAGTAGGTAGAGCGTCATTTGCCTAGTAAATATCAAGAAGATATCGTAGTCGCCATTTAACACTAGAGCTTTATTTTTTTCGATAGGAATAATTTAAAAATTAAATTAAACTAAATGCATTTGAATTTTAACATACAAACATACATCACGCCTTTCTCCCTAATTGGGTTGGCAGAGCGTAAACGACCTAAACAAAGGTCGTTCCACCACGTCCGACAAAATTTGATAGATTTGTAGGTATATTGCTGTAGTGACAGGTTATCAGCCCATCGCCTAAATAACAATATCCTAAAACACTCGGATCTCTCAGCTATTTTTTACAGCATGCCCGGGTGGAAATGCAGCTGGCACATTATATTTTTTTTCTCGCTCCCAGTCCAGCATGGATTATATTATATTAAGATGACGATATTTAATGTTACGATAATTTGATTGGGTCGTTTACGCTCTGCCTACCCAATTATGGATAAAGCCGTGATTATATGTATGTATGTATTATTTGAATATTCGTGTATTACAAATTGGATCAAATATCATTTGAAATGCTATCTATTTTTAACTTAGAAGCATTTAACGTGGTTTGGACAACAATCTCTTGATACCACTGATTACAGTTTTTGAAGGTCTTTCCTGAACCAAAAACTGGTATTTTTGCAGACACTTACTATTCACTGTGTTATTTTGATGCAATGCGGTAGTTATTATATCTAGATATCTAATCATTTAGAATTGTATTTCCTGAATTTTATATGAATATTTATCAAGACATAAAAACTACTTAATACAACATTAGTTGTTACAAAATCTATAACATTGCTGCCAATGTATCATAATCACCATCTCCCAAACCTTATCCTGTATCTCGCGCAGTCGGCTACCTAATCTAGGAGATTGAACGAGGGTACTGATTTTTACACAAAGCAACTGCCATCTGATCTCCACAACCCAGAAGGGAAACCAGACCCAATCCTAGATTAGGTCAAAGTTTTCAAGCCACCAATGCTTAGCACTGGCCTCTGACATGGCTTAACGACTAATATCTACGGTATTAAACTATATTAACCGGAACCAACGGCTTAACGTGCCCTCCGAAGCAAGAAATCTTTTCCTTTTCGGACAATCAGGTGATTCAGCCTGTAATGTCCTAACCAAACTGGGAAAAATTCACAAAGTGATAATTCTCAACATAGGATAACTTATGTCAGTAGCTTTCCTGTCTCTGTAGGCCAGTGGTCAGATCCAGGGGTTTACGATCCGGATGTTCTGGGTTTGATTCCCAGGGGGGGGGGGAACACAAAAGTTGATATTTGTCAATTTATCACTTTATAAGGTTTTCCCCAGTTTGGTTACGGCATTGCAGGCTGAATCACCTGATTGACCTGAAGAAAAAGGATTCCGTGCTTCGGAGGACACGTTAAGCTGTCGGTCACGTTCACTGTCCTTGATAGTTCTCGCTAAAAAGAAGTAGTTTTCCTCGTGTATCTATTTTAGATTAGCAACATCCCATTTTGTTTTTCGGAATAGCTGCAGGCTGCAGCGTTGTCTGTGCATCACGTGAGGATTGCAAATGCTCAACAGTAAACAGTTGTGGTTTGTATACTATCTTCATACATACATACACAAAATCACGCCTTTATCCCTTACGGGGTAGGCAGACCGTAGAACGCCTCGTAAAAGGCGCTTTCGCCACGTCTGACAAATATTGAGGACAGTTTTAGATTGTAATGTGTATTGCTGTAGTGACAGGTTGTCAGCCCATCGCCTAAATTACAATACACTGTAACCCTCGAGTCCCTTTTGCTGACTTCTACAACATGCCCGGGAGGAAGGATTCTAAGTTTTTCTATCTCTTCCAGTCCAGCATAGAAGCAATTTATACAGAGCCTTAAAAGCATCTATTCTGTTCTGTGTAATACTTATTGCACAGCAGAGAATTCTTTGCCTTCCCAGCCAAATTAGCAGTCTTCCCGCGAGCGGCCTTCGTGCCTCTAAGCAGACATTTGGGTGCGCGGGCGCAGTCAGACCGCATACGACTCGGTATTGACCCGAATTGAGTAATTTTACGCGACTGGCAATTTCTTAATGGAGATTTTTTGGGTTTAATGAACTACAGATTTCAAAGAACAGCAAAGCCGCCTGACGTGCAAATGATAAGCTGAAATAACCAACTTTGGCACATTTTTGCTCTATCTATTCCACGTTTCCAGATTTCTTTCATCGGCTATAAACACCAGTTATTCAAGTATTGCATTTTGAATTTGGGTGAAACTTATTCCCGCTACCTTTAAAAAACTAACCTCTAAACACACCCAAATTTCTGTAGAATATAGTTACTGGGTATAAAATAGTGACTGACAACCTATCCCTAGAGCAATGCACAACGAAAATAGAAATATGTAGACAGGTAGCGTTAGCTAATATAATATTTTCTTCTCAGCACGCAAACAAACCCTCTTCAAACCTGTACGAACACGTTTTTGCACATGTAGTACAAAAATTGGCGGCTTGTATGGAGTGCCTGCCCTGTGGTACAGGTGTGATTGTAGTAGTGAAAAATGAAGTGATGACCAATGTAGTTAGTCACTTCTCGCACATCTTATTTCTGGTAATAAGTATGTGGAGTTTCCAAAACTTTAGGAAGGTCTTGCGGATTCATAACAAAACGACATATAAGTGATTTCGTGAGTAGCATTAATTTGAAACACCTACTAGCGCTTAGTCATATCCTATTTATATGATGGGCTTCACAAAGTAAGAATTTAGTAATTTACACGTCCAGTCAAATAATATGTTGAAAAGGTTTCGTCATAATAAATTAAAATGATGGGTAGTTAATAATATCTAGATACCTACTTATTTCTCACACATCCTTTTTACGTAAATATGAAAACAACGATGGGTTTTCCAAATTTTAGGTTGACCTTGTGGAATAAAATAGATAAAAAATATAAAGTGTTAATTAGGAATCAATTTAGGTAGCTGAAGTCACTTCTTACACATCCTTTTTCTGTGTATTAGATCATACATACATATAATCACGCTTTTATTCCTAACTAACTAGCGACCCACCCCGGCTTCGCACGGAAATTATCAGTGTTTCTCTACTATATTATGCATGTATTATATACATATAAACCTACCTCTTTAATCATACATAGGGATATGGGGACAGAGAAAGCGACTTTGTTTTATACTATGTAGTGATGGTATTATATTATATTCAATGCGTAAACGACCTGAACAAAGGTTGTTCCGCCATGTCTAACAAGTTTTGAGGGTTATTTAAGATAGATTTGTAGGTATAGTGCTGTAGTGACAGGTTGTCAGCTATCGCTTTAATTGCAATATTCAGAATCCCTCGGATCCCTTATCCGGTTTTTACAGCATGCCCGGGAGGAAATGCAGCTGGCACATTCTAAGTATTTCTGTCGCTCCCAGGCCAGCATGGAAGATTTAAACTATTATAATTTAAGGATTAGATCATACCATACGAAAATATTGAACATATTTTTTATAAGTTTCCGATCCGGCAAAGAATGTACTCATCGGTACGTGTTATGCCTTTAAATGCTATTTAATTAATAAAGGTGATTTTTTTGATCCTTGTTTTTATATAGGACGCCACAAAAAGGAAACAGGATAATTTGCTAGAAAAACATATTTGAGGTAGGTCATAATCGTAAAACTTGAATACTTATTTCAAGCGATATTTAAAATGTTTAAAACGTGAAATATTTTAATAAGTATAACTGCCTCCGTGGTCTAGTGGCTAGTGCCATGGTCTCCCGATCCGGAGGTCCCGGGTTCGATTCCCAGGGGGGAAACACAAAGTTGATATTTGAGAATTTATCACTTTGTGAATTTTTCCTCAGTTTGGTTGGCTGAATCACCTGATTGTCCGAAAAGAAAAAGATTTCGTGCTTCGGAGGGCACGTTAAGCCGTCGTTCCCGGTCTCTGTCTTTGATAGTGGTCGTTACTCAAACCATGTCAGATAGTTGTGCTACTAGGCGGTTTTAAAACTCTGACACCAGGGTTCATCGGGTTGATAGACTCGATACCCACTCGACAGAAGAAGATAAGTATAACATTCTAACAAGTCAGTATTCGGGTCTGATTATGGTGGTTTAAGAGCTGCGACAGTGGCGCCATCAATTTAAAATTAATTGTGCCTGAAATACAAACATTTTACATTTGGCGGTTGTTGAAACTAATTCTCAAATTTATAATCAATAATATAATAATTCACACTAAGCATAATCGCTGTGTATTGCAAATATGCTAAAAGTGCCCACTTATTCAACATTGAATATGAATGAATGTACCAAAATATTCATGAAAATGTTTGTATTTTACATACATACATACATAAAATCACGCCTTTATCCCTAATAGGGTAGGCAGAGCGAAAACGACCTAAACAAAGGTCGTTCCGCCACGTCTGACAAGTTTTGAGAGCTATTACAGATGACATGTATGATGTATATTATTATAGTGACAGGTTGTCAGCCCATCGCCTAAAATTGCAATACACCATAATCCCTTAGCTGGTTTTTACAGCATGCCCTGCATTCCAGGCCAGCATGGAAGTATTTTATACATAATAATTTTATTACTATTAAGGGCGCCATTTACGCTCTGCTACCACCTTAAGAGAGAGCCCGATGGTGTAGTGGATAGGGCCGCTGCCTCCTGAGCGGGAGGTCGTGGTTCGAATCCCACCACGTACCAATGTGTTTTTCGGTTTTCGAATTTCATATGTACGTTTATTCGGCGCTTTTTCCGTGCTTCGGAAGGCACGTTAAGCCGTTGGTCCCGGTTAATATCGTTTAATACCGTAGATATTAGTCGTTAAGCCATATCAGAGGCCAGTGCTAAGATTTGGCGGCTTGAAAACTATGACCTAATCTAGGATTGGGTCTGGTTTCCCTTCTGGGTTGCTGAGGTCAGATGGCAGTCGCTCTGTGTAAAAATCAGTACCCTCGTTCAATCCCCTAGATTAGGAAGCCGACCCCGTGAGATACGGGATAAGGCTAAGGAGATGATGATGATGACCACCTTAACAGAATAATTATCACGACTTTGTATATTGTGTTTTAATCTACATGTTTGAATGTAAATTGATCATTATTCATCTCCATGGCGACGTTTTTTCTACAAAGTCCACACCCTCCATAACATAGAGTAGAGTATTATACCGAGTGTAAGGGACAGCGTCCCGCAAACTGATAGGGGTTGCACAGTCAACGAAACTGAACAATGTTCACCAGGAAATTCTTTCAGGAGATGAAAAATAAAACCTGACCCATACAAAATGGCCACTTTGATCAGACAATTTGTATGGAAAAGCAAAAGTTTTTTTCTTTTACTTCCTGAAAAAAATCCTACTGATAGTTGTCCAGTTTCGTTGCGTAGCAACCCCTATCAGTTTGCGGGACGCTGTCCCTTACGCCCCGTATAATACTTTGCTTCCTTACGAGTTTATTTTTATTATGCTGTAGTGTAGTTAATAGAGTTAAGTAGGGTATAATAATTCATCTAATGCTATAAAACAATTATTGTTGCTGTTTACATTGTAAACATTATTTTACGATAATTGTTAAGTAGGTTGTTGTAAATTGTTTTACAGATAATAGTAAATTTTATGACAAGTTCATTAAACGAGTCATTCTTATTCGAGATTTTAGCTTTTCGAGCCCGCATGGCGAGGGCTGATATTAAAGTCGAGGACAAAAATGGTTTTTTGTAAACTCTGCTTTTGCAAAGAAAATTGAAGGTTCTACAAAAATATTGTAAATAAACTAAACAAATCATTCCCGCCATTAAACTTTTTAAATCTTTCGTCATGAAACATTAGGCTTGGAGTAAAGACCTATACAACTTATTATTAAATTAATTTTAAAATAATAATTTAAACAACGAATCGTAATGAAATTTTAAGTTTAACATCGGTTTATGGCATACAAAATATAAAAGACAATTAATTGAAAGTAAATATTATAAAATAAAAAGTTCAACCTATGAACATTTTATTATAGAATAGAATAGTTTATTTTGTCAGTCAACACAAATGCAATTTTGTTAGTATTAACTTATCACTACGTTATTTGATTCAACAGGAATTAAATTTTGTTCGGCAGTAGTCTAATTTCCTTTACCTTAGAAAAGATGCTAAGGGATCCAAGGGTTTCAGTATTTTGCAATTTAGGCGATGGGCTGATAACCTGTCACTACAGCAATGTAAATACAAATCTTTCTTAAATATCCCTCAAAACTGTCAGATGGGGCGGAATGACCTTTGTTTAGGTCATTTATGCTCTGCCTACCCCATTAGGAATAAAAGAGTGATTATATGTATGTATGTATGTAGATGAGATACATTTATGAGTAGATACGTTTTTGCCCATGTTTACAAAATTCAATTTTGTGCAACCTGCACACAATAGCACTTTCAGAACATGAGAAGTGAAAACAATATTTTTGTATGAAAATTTCTGCAACTTATTCCTTTTGTATTTGTACTAATTTAATTATGTATTCTGTGATCCAACAATTTAAAAAGTTATAAAAGATATTTTATTTGAAAGAAAGAAATGGTTATGCTACCCAAATTCGTTGTTATTTCGCTGAAGCACTTGAAATTTATCTGAAAACTGAAATACGAACCATGACCTTTCTCAAAAGGTTTTCCGAATTGAACTCCAGTTTCATTTCTAGGCCAGGTTTTTCCTAAACAAAGCAACAACATTATAAAAAAAATACGATTCCCCTATTAATAGATTTGTATAAGTATTTACTTACGTCAATACTTTATAACAACGTTGATGACTTCATTCAAGTTTTTTATCTAATTATCGTTGTATAGTAAACCAACTAAACGTTTATTGAACCCATCAGGCCATCACGTACAGTCAATGCCTTAATCACATACAAAATCTAGTTATCTACAATTTTGTGATTCATCGGACGACTGTACATACTTCAAGGCTTTAAAATGAACGTGGTGGCGCTGCATACAAGGGAGACTGTCAAAGATTGTGTTCTTCTTCTCAGTCAATCGACCCGACGAACCCTGGGTCAGAGTTTATAATATCACAGCTAATAGGCCTCTGACACGGTTCGTATAACTACCACTATCAAAGACAACGACCGGAACCGACGGCTTTACGTATTCAGTCTGCAATGTCTTACCAATCTGAGGAAAATCACACAAAGTGATAAATTAACAAACATCAACTTTGTGTGTTTCCCTAGACCCATGAACCCATGACCTCCGGATCGGGAGCCCATAGCTCAGACCACTAGACAACGGAGGCAATTGTGTTGATTGTGTTGGCGACGTTATACCGCGCTCAATCCCTTTTAGCACACGGCGTTCAAACATTTTCCTGTATTTCCTATAAGTGCGAAGGTATTTTTTTTATCACTTGCTTTTGTGCATCTAAAAACATACATACATATAGTCACGCCTTTATCCCCAAAGGGGTACGCAGAGCGTAAACGACCTAAACATGGGACCACGTCTGAAAAAAAGTTTTAAGGGTTATTCAAGATAGATTATAGGTATGTTGCTGTATTGACAGAAGAGCCGATGATGTAGTGGATAAGGCCGCTGCCTCCTGAGCGGGAGGTCGTGGTTCGAATCGCACCACGTACCAATGTGTTTTTCGGTTTTCGAATTTCATATGTACGTTTATTCGGTGCTTTTTCCGTGCTTCGGAAGGCACGTTAAGCCGTTGGTCCCGGTTAATATCGTTTAATACCGTAGATGTTAGTCGTTAAACCATATCAGAGGCCAGTGCTAAGCATTGGCGGCTTGAAAACTCTGACCTAATCTAGGATTGGGTCTGGTTTCCCTTCTGGGTTGCGGAGGTCAGATGGCAGTCGCTCTGTGTAAAAACCAGTATCCTCGTTCAATCCCCTAGATTAGGAAGCCGACCCCGTGAAATACGAGATAAGGCTAGGGAGATGACGTTGCTGTAGTGACAGATTGGCAGCCCATCGCCCAAACCTTCGGATCCCTTAGCTGAATTTTACAGCATGGCTGGGAGGAAATGCAGCTAGCTCATTCTAAGTTTTTCTCTTGCTCCAGTATGAAAGAAACCTCACCTCTAATAAGTAAACAGAAATATCAAATGTAAATAAATAAACAGCTAATTAAAAGATATTCCTTCCATGCTGGACTGGGAGAGATAGAAAAACATAGAATGTTCCAGCTGCCCTTCCTCCCGGGCATGCTGTAGAAGACAGCAAAAGGGACTCGAGGGTTACAGTGTATTGTAATTTAGGCGATGGGCTGACAACCTGTCACTATGGCAATACACATTACAATCTAAAATTACTCTCAATTATTGTCAGACGCCGCGAAAGCGGCTTTTACGAGGCGTTTAACGCTCTGCCTACCCCGTAAGGGATAAAGGCGTGATTTTATGTATGTATGTTAAAAGATATGAGTATATGTTTTAAGTACGCCATCTGCCAGGAGAGATTGAGCGCGGTATAGTTGTTTTTTTTGCCACATTCATTGAAACGCTTGACGCACTGTACTTGCTAATGCTAATGCTATTGCGTAGACAATGGTCTGACGTCATCGTGCGATCGGTTGTCTGATTAGACTAGATTGTAGGAAGTTTGTAACTCTGTGGCCAGACTATGTGTGAATTACCCGTGTAATTCTTGGGATGGGATGGGATCTACCTCCTAGTGGTCTACCCCGGGCAACGGCAACACAGGTTTGCATGTGACTAAGTCCGACTGAAGGATTCCTACAAAGCGGTGGTAGGTTCCACAAAGGGCCGACTACCTCGCAAGCCTATTATCGGAGTCCGGCGCCAAACAGCTTGCTGTGATCCGTAGGTGCATGAGATTGCCAGTGCCATAACATGCATCGTCTGGGTGAGCTCGCTCCATCGTCGACTCTGTCACGGTCATCCCTGACCTAGTGTCTAAAGTCAAGAGCAAACCAATTTTTTTCTTTTTTAAATAACATCACCCCACAAATTACTGACATAAAAATATGGATCCATATACATACACTTTCTGGATTTGGCACCATGGATTACTGTTTCATCGTTTTACCAACTATTCATAAATTAATGAATTGAATTTTCTTACGTCATATTTTTCAAACGCCATGAGTTAATTTTAGTTTCAAATTCATAACATACGTACAATCACGCCTTTATCCCTTATGGGACAAAAAATATGGATCCATATACATACACTTTCTGGATTTGGCACCGTGGATTACTGTTTCATCGTTTTACCAACTATTCATAAATTAATGAATTGAATTTTCTTACGTCATATTTTTCAAACGCCATGAGTTAATTTTAGTTTCAAATTCATAACATACGTACAATCACGCCTTTATCCCTTATGGGACAAAGGACGTTCGGCCACGTCTGACAAAGTTTATGGGTTGATTAATATAGAGTTTTAGGTATATTGCTGTAGTGACAGGTTGCCCATCGCCTAAATTTTAATATACAGAAACCCTCAAATTCATAATTTTAAAAATAATGTAGCGTCTTTTACTTCTTACTTTAATTAGTCTTTAAGGGGATTCCTTCCAGCAAATGGTTGCTTTTAAGAGTTTATTTCTCCTAATCAAATCATTAAAAAAGTCCAAAAAAATATACATCTAAGAAAATAATTTATGGCCTACAATTGCAACAATTCAAAATATTCTAATTCATAAATAAGTATGATAAAAAAACTGGGAGTAAACCTGATTTTATCAGTAAATTCCTTCTAAACTGATAACAGCGCTTTCACCGTTCCTTCGAGAAATTATCCGTATTATGATTATCTGAAATCGCAACATAGCTTTTTTAAATCCGACGCGTAGTTTTTATGGAAATAGTTTTTTGTGCGTTTTTCGTACATTTTTGACGCAGCCGCCGGAGGAGGTAACCGCCACGCCGTAGCGCGTGCTGATTTGAACTCTATTCTAAGGCATTACGGGCGATGGTTGCATATCTTTTAATCTATCTGCTCATCTGCCGGGAGGATACGCCTTAAATCGTATCAAGGTAGGTAATAAATAAAGGAACTATAACAGTAAATACCTACTGGGGAAATAAAAGGAAACTTCCTCAAAGGATAATCTATATTCCCACGGTAATTAGTGAAGTTGATGAAACTTTTCCGCGTTTATCCGTGAGCTACAAGAGTATTCAAGAAAACTATTGTTTTTTATAGTAGGTATTTGCTATTTCTTTGTTACTCATAATCATAACTGTTTATAAATTTTTGAATTGTGACATCTTACACTCCCAAGACCACGAATTCAAAAATAATTTATCGTTTGCCCGAGAACGGGTCCATATCTATCTTTGAATTATTCAAGGTAATTTCATGAATCCTACAGAGTACAAATCTAGGGCGTGATGAAAAAGTAACTTTACTAAAAAACATAGACTTTTCATTATATTGAACGTCTTCCGTTATATGGGTTAGATTTTTAAATATATCCTGTCGCAATGAAAGCTGCAGCAGGCAGCAGGGCGGTGGAGTGTGACTTTCTTCTCTCCTGCTGAAGATTCTCGTATAGAATCGAAACGTCGAGGACTAACCGTCCTTTTAATACAAACAAGTAAGCCGATCAGTTTTCATTATGAATAACACTTGTTTATCGTTTAGTGCTAAAATATTCTGTCGCATACAATATATGTAATTGCACATGACAAACTTGATGATTTACAAACAAATTGCATTAATTCTTAAAAATCATTGACCCGGAACTACATAGGTACATTCAATATAAACGTTTTTACGATACTATCTAAAAATATTCAAAGATGACTCAGTAAAAAACTCAAATTGAACAAAAAACGTATAAAAATGCGTTAAACGAACTGATTGTAACTCTTTTCCCGAAATAGAGTCCAAAAAACTGGTGTTCAAAATTCAAGTCATGATCCCGCAGCACTAAATCCAAAATTTCCTTAAACTATATTAAGAAAACTTACTCCACACGTATGTTTGCATCAAGCTTATTTTTGTACATACACACATACATATAAACACGCGTTTATCCCGAACGGGGTAGGCAGAGCTAAAAAGACCAAAAAAGGTCATTCCGCCACGTCTGAGAAGATAGGAGGGCAATTTTAGAGTGAAATGTGTATAGCTATAGTGACAGGTTGTCAGCCCATCGCCTAAACACTCGAATCCCTTAGCTGGTTTTTACAGCATGCCCGGAAGGAAATGCAGCTGGCACAATCTACGTTTTTCTATCACTTCCAGTCCAGCATGGAAGATATTATGGTACCTTTTTGATAATGTTTTTTGTCTGATAATGTTTTCATTGACACATAATGAATGTATTCGATTTTCAACCATATCTCTGACGTCAACTATCCAATATCTTCTTCAATTTTGTATGAGCCCCTAGGTTCATAAATTATTAAAAACATACATATAATCACGCTTTTGTGGGTTGCCTACCCCGACGGAGAGCGTACAAGACCTAAACAAAGATCGTTCCGGCACGTCTGAAAAAGTTTTGAGGGTTATTTAAGATAGATTTGATTTGATAGACTTGTAGGTATAATAGCTGTAGTGACAGTTTGTCAGCCCATCGCCTAAATTACAATAAACTGAAACCCTCGGATCCCTTACCTGTTTTTGTATAGCATGCCCGGGAGGAAACGTAGCTGGCACATTCTATGTTCTTCTCGCGCTCCTAGTCCGGCATATTACTTTGCCGTAATTTAATTAGTACTACTACTTACTACTAATATTACAACTCGATATTAAATATTACTTTTAACTGATCCATTACTTTTAGTAGAGCCACCTAAATCTTTCAATATAAATTGAAAATTAATTTTATTATATACCTACTTAGGTACTGTGCGTTATTTTATGACAATAAAGTAGATTATATATTTAACGATAAATATTAAATTTTATAACAAATTACGTTAATCAAGTTCGATAATGATTAACCTTAGATATTTACGGTGTCGTAGTCCTGTAATATTTTTTTTATCTGCCTCCGTGGACTAGTGGTCAGAGCTATGAGCTTACGATCCGGAGGAGCAAGGTTTGATTCCCAGGGGGGACTCAAAAGGATTCCGTGCTTCGGAGGGCACGCTAAGCCGTCTTTTAAAGTGGTCGTTACTGAAACCATCTCAGAGGCCTAATAGCTGTGCTACTAGGCGGTTTAAAAACTCTGACACCAGGGTTCATCGGATCGTTCGACTTGACAATCCACTCGCTAAGAAGAAGATTAGGTCTTTGACATCGGACTTGCTAAGGGCAAAACCTTAACTACAATGTTGGATGAAATTATCAATTATTATAAAAATATACACTTTTGTTTTCCATGCTCTACTGGGAGCGAGAGAAAAACATAGAATGTGCCAGCTGCATTAACTCCCAGCTAAGGGATCCGAGGGTTTCAGTACATTGTAGGTAATTTAGGCGATGAGCAGACAAATCTATCTTAAATAATCTACCCTAAACAACCCTCAAAATTTCGTCAGACGTGGCGGAACGACCTTTGTTTAGGTCGTTTACGCTCTGCCTATCCCATAAGGGAAAAAGGCGTAATTATATGTATGTATGTAAGTAATTAAATAAAAAAATAGATTTTTTACTCCATATTAATTTTATGGAGTGAAAAAAAACTCATATAATAATATGGAGTAAAAAATGAGTTTTTTTATTCCATATTATTATATGGAGTGAAAAAAACTCATTTTAATGAATGAGTTTCGTAGTACAGACGACCTTACTTCATACGTCACATTCTAGAAGCTTCGTACCCGCAATGACGAGTAGTACTCGCTGTGCATAGCTAATGCACGCACCAAATGTGGACGTAGGTTCATCAACGCATCGCATCGTCTGCTCTTTGTCTACACTACACCACACCCGAATGAAAAGTAAAAAAAATAAAAGATTCACTATACGAGTATTACGGGAAAATATCTTTATTATTTGGGACATTTTGTAAAGCTACGGAAGATGCCCTTCCATTTACGGGGTGTAAGGGACAGTGTCCCGCAAACTGATAGGATTTGCCCAGTCAACGAAACTAAACAACTATCGATACATACATACATACATATATTCACGCCTGTATCCCTAATGGGGTAGGCAGAGCGTAAACGACCTAAACAAAGGTGTCCCGCCACGTCTTGTACCGAACCCCCCTTTTATTTTGTGATATATATAAAGAAGAATCAAAGAAGATAAGAAACTACGTTTAAAATAAGAAACTCACGTTTCTGGCCTTGAGTGATACGTCTACATCTACGAAGTGAAAGAAAGTAACCCTGGTCCTTAAAAAGGTAAGACAATATCCAATGCATCGAACGTCAGATAAAACATTTTGGCAATAAGCCTTCCTATTTCTACTAAGTAGAGGTTGATTACGTTCCTTCCTCTCTCAAACTATTTAACTAATTTCTCTGGAATAAATCTAAAGTTGAAACGGAACGTTAATTTTTAAGCCTTCAGATTCACTTAAAACCTCAAAAATATTTACCTAATTTTCAACCCTATTAATCATAAACTCTTCTAAAAATATTTCAGATTATTATAGCAGTAAAATCGTCAAATTTATTAATTGATTTACATAAGGCTAAGTTATTTCTTGTGCGACAATCAAAAATTACATCGATTCCGTAAGGATTAATATCCTATCTTCCATGCCTAAACTCAAAACTGTCATCGACAAATTTAAAAAGTAATTTTCTTAACTCGAATTGGCGGCATAGTTTTACAATGAAAAATACAAAAACCACTATAAAAAGGAAAAGCATGCGGCTAAAAGCTGCGCCAAGGTTCTACCAACAAGTTCTCAACTCCACAAGTTCAATCCCTTCCCAATTTAACAGGTAAGAACACTTCTGCAGTACTTTCCAAGTATCATAACTTCAGATCAAAACATGAACTTTTCCTTGCTACTATTTTGCTAAACTTGTTAGATTATGTATACTTACCACCATAATTTAAGTCTCTTATCTAACCTATCATTACCAATTCCAGGATAAACCCTGAAACTAGAAGATTTGCAGAAGATTCTGTCAACATAAGTTCCTCAACAAAACTATTGTTACCAACACAAGAATTGCGGTTACAACTAAGATTCCTAGGTAAGTTTTGTTTGGCTAGTAATAGAACAATAGGTTCCAGTCAAAATTGCTATCACTAATGTTTTAAATACCTAAATCACTCCATAACATTCAACAGTAAATATAACAAAATCAAATGACTTTCCTTACAGTCCCAGCCGCTGCTGAGAAAGATCTTTCAGTTATGAAACCTACAAATAATGCAGTCAACGCAATAACTCTCAGACTGGTCTGCGCTTAAGGACAAGCTTCTACGTCTGATCACAAGTTCTCATCAGGATTCCAACGGTAAAACATGATTTAATTTAGCTCATAGTTACTGAGTTAGTTTGAATGTTTATAACATAAATTCCTTTTCTAAAGTATCACCCTAAGCTCATTCTACTAGAATTTAAAGTATGTACCTTACCTAACTATGTGTTTTAATTTCAGTTGTTCCTGCATATTAATACAGAAAGAGGATATGAGCCTAAACACAACAACGGAAGAACACCTACTATGGAAACCAATTATTTGATAAAATTATTCCTATGTCATTCAATTTAATATTCGGCTTGGATTAAATTCTTTCATGGTTTTGGTTTATTATTTCTGGCTTGTTTGAATAGAAAAATGTGTACCAGGAGTTGCTATTCTATAAATATTACTTTATTTACATTCGGAGTCAGAAGTGAGTTTGTGAACATACTACCAGTTCTAATGTAATTGAATATGCTATTGAATTAAGATACTGTCCTAGATTTTTGAGATAGCGTCACATACTAATGCTTAGAAACCTTTAGTCATTTTTATTGTGGTTTTTAGAGGATCAGCTCCGGCCATACGCTGCATAGGTATTGATTTAATTTGACTATGCCCTAATCTGCCAATCAATAATGAGGATGTTTTGTATTTTATTATAACCTCTAGCCCTACAACAGATCAGGTACCCTGTCTCCTTTCAACCATTGACTTTGGATAGAAGCCCACCACATATTTCCAATACTTTGCTCCTATGCTTGATTTAAATTACCACCTTTATTTAATGTAATCAAAATTTCAACATTCTTTTTGCTATTCTAATTGAGAGGACTTTATAGTATAAATAAATATATATTTTATATCAAAAGCTACATAGAGTATTGTTCCTTAATACTCAGCATTGTTTCATATAGGTTTCTATCAATAAAGGTGTTGCAAACATGATTCTAAGTATAGCCAACTGTATTGGAAATCTCTTTTTTTATCTGAATTTAACTTTATAGTGAATTTATTTGGAACTTCCAAAATATAGGTAAAACTTGTCAGTCTATAGTCATGGACAAAATCTTAATCCAAAGCAACATTCTGTATTAACTTGTCACTCAGTTTGTCTTACTTTTCCAAACAATTCTTTCTCTGACTGAATTTATCAGGAAATAACAAATTTCATTATCAACATAGGTACAGTTTCCTTTCAAACAACCAGTTAAGAATATCCTTTATCCCAACTATTGATACTATTTATTTGTTATCAACAATTTCCCAATCATGACAATCAATTATACTGCCAGATACATAATTTTTATTAGAAATCATTTGAACCATTAATGTAGTTCAGTTTGTCTTACTTTTCCAAACTATTCTTTCTCTGACTGAATTTATCAGGAAATAACAAATATCATTATCAACATAGGTACAGTTTCCTTTCAAACAACCAGTAAAAATATCCTTTATCCCAACTATTGATACTATTTATTTGTTATCAACAATTTCCCAATCATGACAATCAATTATACTGACAGATACATAATTTTATTAGAAATCATTTGAACCATTAATGTAGTTACCTTTATTGTTTTGAGCGTTCTACTAGAATATTATATTTTATTCAATAAATGGCCAAACAACTGTTACATCTTATCATCAGTCAGCACACCAATGTCAGATCAAAGTAATTGTTGATGTATTCGTATATATCAAAGATTTATGATAAATATTCTATACAGGATAACTTTAACCAATTGTTTTTAATAGGTAATTCTTTCTTACATAATTTTAGTGTCTTTATAAATCCAATCTATAATCTATACCCGTGTGGATGATTACCAGCTTGACGAAGATAAGAGATAAGCCGATAATCGCGTGTGTTGTGTGGGGGACAGATAGGAAATCCTTAACAAACAGTCGTAAGTCGTCCGTATCGGGGCTGGAGACGGAACAGTTCGCTAGAGGTGGTTCTAGGTACTCCTTACACCGTTTTGCTAAGTATCCCATACCTGGGCGCATAAAACTTGCGTTTGGGGCAAGCCGATCGTACGCACCAATACAATCTCCTAGGTTCTTTAGCCAAAATTCCTGGTCTGAGAAGTGGGTACGGAGAACAGGTATAATGACCAAAGCATGGTTCACACGAATACTGTCAAAAGAATCTCCCATTCAATATGACCCTAGCTCCAGACATGCACTCCGAAACACGCAAATGCATTAGCTGCAAGTGCGCGCCCGAAAGCACCTCCCCGGAATTATGACCATATAGAATCTTCAATACAAAACGTAACTGAATT
Source organism: Scrobipalpa costella (assembly GCA_949820665.1). Classification (NCBI taxonomy): domain Eukaryota; kingdom Metazoa; phylum Arthropoda; class Insecta; order Lepidoptera; family Gelechiidae; genus Scrobipalpa; species Scrobipalpa costella. The sequence goes on from OX463298.1 coordinate 3,753,740, forward strand.
TAAAGTTAATCTTTCAAACTCAAAACAAATAAGACCCCAAATTTACCGAGTATAACGTGTGAACTGACGAACGATAAACGCGTAAAAAAGCTAAATTAACAAAGTAAAACGTATGAACTGATGAACGATTAACACGTAAAAGCAATAAAATTTACGAAGTAATACGTGTGAACTGACGCACGATTAACACATAAAAAAGCCCCGAGCACTCGTCCGTTCCGCTTTAATACTATTTTTCCAAGAATCTAGTCAATTTCCATTTCCAACCTTCCAACCAACAAGACAAAGTTCACTTCCAGTCTTCCTAAACTAAAACTGTCTAAATTTTACGATTCAAATTCGTATTTTGTTCATGTGGCCTACAGTCAATCCAATTTCATCCATATTAATAGTCCATAAGATTCAAGTTTGCAGCTGTCACAAATATTTCCTTGAAAACCTAATGAAATCCACTTTTCTGAAATTCATTTTACTAAAATTCGCTTAATCAAACCATTCACAGCCTTTTCATCATAGAAATAAAGTTCGATTTAAACTATCAACAGAATTTGTCCGCTATTCTCGTTTTTATTTCTGAAATTTGCCACCTTTAGTCCAATTTGATCCTTATAACAAAGACACACGTCTTAATTTTAAACCATAATGTCCATCTGACCTCATTATTTCAAATCGGTTTTAAATTTCAAAACATTCTCATTTTTCAGCAGCATTCGACAGCTTCAATTCAATTTAGACCTTATTTCTATGACGACACGGTCAAATTTACTATTATCAGTGGCAGTTGTCATGAAAATTTCTTGAAAAATTCTTGAAAAATCTCTAACTTTTTATTTTCTGAAACCTATTCTTATGGAGATAAGGGTCAGACCTTTCTACTATGAAAATAAAGATCATTTTCAAGGAACACCCGAACCGATTTATAAAATGAATCTTTTCGACCTGTGTAATGTCAAATACAACGTCTACTCATTATGAATCGTATGTCTCAAGAAATAATCCTCAGTTTTGCTTAGTTTCAATAACTATCTTCGTAATCGAACATTTTAAGATCAGCTTTTGCTTGTTATTTTGACAATTGCAAAAGCAACAGTTAACCGCTAATTTCTGCTATTCATGAACATCTCCGCGCAAATAAACGTCCACGCTGGCTACATTTTCAAACCACATCAAGTGCGGCTACAACCCAAATTCGCGCAATTCCAATGAAGTTTGTATTCTACCTTTAGTTCTCCTTCTTCCGATTTTATCTGAAAATGCCTTTATAATAATAAAACTTTTTTGTTTACAATATATATTTAATTACTCTCATAATACAAACATATTTGTGGAATAACAATAGAACGAGGCCCTGAATCGTTACAGTCTGACAAAGTTTTGAGGGTTATTTAAGATAGAATTCTAGGTATATTGCTGTAGTGACAGGTTGTCAGCCCATCGCCTAAATTACAATATACTGAAACCCTCTGATCCCTTAGCTAGATTCTACAGCATGCCCGGGAGGAAATGCAGCTGGCACATTCTATGTTTTTCTCTCGCTCCCAGACCAGCATGGAAGTAACCATCGATAGGTTTTTTTTTTTTTAAATGAAAAATGAAATTGCTTATCCATATAAATTGTCTATCGAGGTGGTAATTTTGTATGCGAAGGTCATTTCTCTTTCATCTCCTGAAAGAATTTCCTGGTGATAGTTGTTAAGTTTCGATGACTGACGAACGCTGTCCCTTACACACTGGTGTAACGGTATAGTACATACATACATATAGTCACGCCTTTATCCCTAATGGGGTAGGCAGAGCGTAAAAGACCTAAACAAAGGTCGTTTCGCCACGTCTGACAAAGTTTTGACGGTATAGTGGTGGTAAATTAATCTAACTAACGAAATGTCTAAGATTTTTAAGATATTTGTTGGCCTTTGCTATGACCCATGGGCCTCTTACTTATCAGATAAACGGCCTGCAATAACTTAAACACATGTTGTCCACAAAAAAATTCCCACGGTAATATTTACAACACACCTCCATGCATGGTTGAAGACATACTGCACTCAATAGTGTTTCCTGGATCAACCTCTTCTTGGAATATATTTTGATAGAACTGTTTGATAAACTTATTACTAAATTAAAACTTAAATTGAACAATCAAACTATTTAAACTCAAGTGAGACATTCTAAATAAAGATTTTAATAGCGGACCCGCAGTGCGAGGCGGGGCGCGGTCGGCTACACAACTTTGAAACCTACACACTCAACCTGATGAGGGGCTGGACTCCGAATGACCCGAAACATATCGTGAAGTACGCGACTTATATTCCAAAGTGAGTGCCCGTTATTAAAATTTTCATTTGTACAAGTCGAAAGAATATTCAAACAACTAAGTTTTGACCTTCAATACGTAGTTTATTATACGTATTGATTTATTCATACAAATATTAATAAGTGGTATAATTAAGTTATTCCAAATTTAACGAAAACGATAAAAATAGCCATTAATCTAATAAAGATTCACACTAATACAGGTTTTCTAATCAAAATCTTTGAATTATTGCCTAACGTTTTCAAATATATCCACTTCTTTAAATTAATTCTATTATTTCCACAATTCACATAGACGTGTATGTGAATTGTGGAAATAATATACAAGTCAAAGATAAAAATAAAATCTCATTTTTTTATGATCCATATAGTGACCTCACATTTTTAGCTACAAGTAATAAAAATACAAACATTACATAGGTATAGTAAAGGGTCATAATTATTGCACAACGGCTAAGTTTAACTGTCGTGGTCTAGTGTTTTGGAAGTCGTGAGTTCGATTCCCTAGAATTGTCAATAACACTTTGTGAGACTTTCCGCAGTTTGGTTAGGACAATGCAGGCTGAATCACCTGGAAGAAAATATATTTCCTTGAGAGTACCAGGTGCCGGTCGCTGTCTTTGATAGTGGTCGCTACATATACCATGTCAATGGCCTATTAGCTGTGCTGTTTGAAAACGCTGATACCATCGCAGCGTTGACTCGAAATCCACATAACAAAATTATTTGGCTAAATTCGGTTTTGTAGAACATTATCTCTATCGCACTTGTACAACGACTGGCAAACGTACCAAATACCCACGTGCAATAAACAAACATACATACATAAAATCATGGGGTAGGCAGAGCGTAAACGACCTAAACAAAGGTCGTTCCGCCACGTCTGACAAAGTTTTGACGGTTATTTAAGATAGATTTGTAGGTATATTGCTGTAATGACCGGTTGTCAGCCCTTTGCCTAAATTGCTATATACTAAAAGCCTCGGATCCCTTAGCTGGTATTTACAGCATGCCCGGGAGAAAATACAGCTGGCACATTCCATGTTTTTATTTCGCTCCCAATCCAGCGTGCAATAAAAATGGCCCTATACTGTTCACAAGTTATTAATAAGCAAAATGTTATTCTTAAACCGGGTCCTAAGCCAGTTGGCATTGAACTTGATTTTCACAGGCGCGCATTTATAATCCTCACTTGTAATTGACAGCCAGCTTGAGTTCGTATCAGAAACGTCAGTTCAGTACAATGTGGCCTGTCAAATCCATACTTAATATTGCTCTCAAGTTTGAGATCGCGTCATAAATACGAGCCTTAGAGTGGGCTGAGGAGTTGTAGATCATTGCTCAAGAGTATGACCGCTATAGTAACACGCCAAGTTACGCAACACTTAATAAATACCTTGTTTGTTTACAGTTTTTTTTATGCTCTGTGATTTTTTATTGTCTAGCGGGTTAGATGAAGATTTTTATCAAGTTTTGATTGTTTTGAGGGTTTTTAGCACTCACAATGCTTTTTTCATTTTATATAGTACATACATACATACATATAATCACGCCTTTATCCCTAATGGGGTAAGCAGAGCGGTTGCGGTTTTTATAGCAACCCCGGGAGGAAATGCAGCTGGCACATTCTATGTTTTTCTCTCGCTCCCAGGCCAGCGTGAAAGAATAGTTTTAGTAATTCAACTAATTTGACAACTCTTATCATTTATTTTTGAAATGTGTTTTTGAATAAAAAGACATGAAGTTTTGTTTACCTTTATTCTAAAACTGAGTTGGAAATACTTAGGCTCGTATTTATGAAGCGATATCTAACTTCATCATCTCCCTAGCCTTATCCCGTATCTCACGGGGTCGGCTTCCTAATCTAGGGGATTGAACGAGGGTACTGGTTTTTACACAGAGTGACTGCCATCTGACCTCCGCAACCCAGACGGGAAACCAGACCCAATCCTAGATTAGGTCAGAGTTTTCAAGCCGCCAATGCTTAGCACTGGCCTCTGATATGGCTTAACGACTAATATCTACGATATTAAACGATATTAACCGGGACCAACGGCTTAACGTGCCTTCCGAAGCACGCAAAAAGCGCCGAATAAACGTACATATGAAATTCGAAAACCGAAAAACACATTGGTACGTGTTGGGATTCGAACCACGACCTCCCGCTCAGGAGGCAGCGGCCCTATCCACTACACCATCGGGCTTCGGAAGCGATATCTAACTTGAGAGCAGAATTAAGTATGGATTTGACAGGTGAGTTTGTACTGGAATGACATTCCTGATACGAACTCAAACTCGCTGTCACTCATGAGAGCTGATTATAAATACGGCCCATAGCAATAAGACCGCCTATATTGTACTTGTCTTTTGTTGTTATCTGTTATGTTGTATAATTTGTATTCTTACGTGCAATAAAGTATTGTTATGTTATGTTATAGCTTTAGTCCACAAAATAGCATAGTTTTTAGTAACAGTAACATCTCTCTGTTAGGTTTTTTAAGGTTCACCCATGAAATTAAAAAAAAATTGCTTTACAATATCTTAAAATTCTTCCATGCTGACCTGGGAGCGAGAGAAAAACATAGAATGTGCCAGCTGCATTTCCTCCCGGGCATGCTGTAAAAAACAGCTAAGGGATCTGAGGGTTTCAGTATATTGTAATTTAGGCGATGGGCTGACAACCTGTCACTACAGCAATATACCTACAAATCGATCTTAAAATAACCCTCAAAACTTTGTCAGACGTGGCGGAACGACCTTTGTTTAGGTCGTTTACGCTCTGCCTACTCCATTAGGGATAAAGGCATGATTATATGTATGTATGTATGTATGTATGTATATCTTAAAATACAATATTTTATATTAAGATAGATACCCTGTATAAATGCTGGACTGGAAGAGATAGAAAAAAATGTTCCAGCTGCCCTTCCTCCTGGGCATGCTGTAGAGGTCAGCAAAAGGGACTCGAGGGTTACAGTGTGTTGTAATTTAGGCGATGGGCTGACAACCTGTCACTATAGCAATACACATTACAATCTAAAATTGCCCTCAATTTATGTCAGACGTGGCGAAAGCGCCTTTCACTAGGCGTTAAACGCTCTGTCTACCCCGCAAGGGATAAAGGAGTGATTTTATGTATGTATGTACCCTGTATAAATTACTACATGGATGCAGAAATAATACTACAGAAATAATTACCGATGCTCAAACGCTATCATTAGTAAATGCAACTCAAAACAACACATATGGTCAGCGTAATAATATTTAATTTCAAATAATTTGCCGACGTCAGCTCGGTTTGTTGATAATGCGTATAATACTACAAGGTTTTAAATGAACATGCAGGGGGGCGCAACTGCCTCCGTGGTCTAGTGGTCAGAGCCATGGGCTTACGATCCGGAGCCCATGGCTCTGACAATAAATTGTCAAATATCAACAATGTTGATATTTGACAATTTATCACTTTGTGAGATTTTCCCCATTTTGGTTAGGACAATGCAGACTGAATCCACCTATTTGTCTCGAAGAAAACGAATTCCATACATCAGAGGGCACGTTAAGCCGTCGGTCAAGGTCACTGTTTCTAATAGTGGTCATTACAGGTCGATTTAGCTCCACGTCCGTAGGAACTACTTTAAAAACCTTTCATGGGATGATGAAGTGAGGTGGTATTAAAGGTGCAACAAAACCGGCAGCTGCACTGTCCTCTAGACATCACAGCCAATAATTCCATACGATAAATATGAGTCGCTTCTTCTCCAGTCGTGTGGGTCGACTCGATTAACCCTGTTGTCAGAGTTTTTAAACCGCCTGATAGCGCAGCTAATAGGCGTCTGACATGGTTTGTGTCGCGACTTCTAACAAAGATAGCAACCGAAATGGCTTAACGTGCCCTCTGAAACACGAAATCCTTTTCCTTTTCAGACATTCAGGTGATTCAGCCTGCAATGTCCTAACCAAACTAGGGATAATTTCATAAAGTGATAAATAAACAAATATCAACTTCCCCCTACCCCCCCTTGGAATCGAAACCAGAACCTCAGGATCGAGAGCATATGGCTGAGACCACTAGACCACGGACAGGGCGCGCTGGCATACAAGGCGAACTGTCAAAAATCGCGTTAGTGCTATCTATGGCGGCGGTATTAGTACCTTTATTTGCCACGTTCATTGGATGCCTTGTCGTATTTTATAATAATTGCGTGGTAATAAGATAACAAAGTGGTATTGTTGTTATTTTTATTGTTTAATTTGTCCAAATTGGTTGTTTCTGGTTTTCTGTTTGTTTGCAGTTGAAAATAAAAATAAATCACGAATGCTTTAATTACAGCATGTGAATTTGCAATTACATGAAATCACGTCTATTTATATCCATAGCGGAGTAGGTAGAGACCAACTGGGATAAACGTCTCCTTTTATCTTGTGGATAATCAAAAAGCGTATCAAAATAATATGTGCAAGGACCAAGCAAGGAAAAATACATGGATTCTACAATAATAATGAACTTAAAAAAACACATATAATCATATAATCTAATAACCTAAACAAAGGTCGTTCCGCCACGTCTGACAAAGTTTTGAGAGTTATTCAAGATAGATTTGTAAGTATATTGCTGTAGTGACAGGTTGTCAGCCCATCGCCTAAATTACAATATACTGAAACCCTCGGATCCCTTAGCTGGTTTTTACAGCATGCCCGAGAGGAAATGCAGCTGGCACATTCTATGTTTTTATCTCGCTCCTAGGCCAGCATGGAAGAAATAAAACACTTCATGTTTTTTACATGTACGGAAACCAGAAGTTAACATCAATACAGAAACAATACCAATAGGCCTCCCACCGATTTTCGGTGATGGCGGCCAATCCCCCAACCAACTGCGCATGACTGTTTTTGTTGTACCCAAGTGTTTGCCCTACATACAAGTGCACACTCTATTCCCTCAATCTCTTATTCTGATGGCACACATTGACTGACACGGCTAGAGAGAAATTGGACGCAGAACCGACTATTTACATGCCCATCCGACAGCATGGATCATCTTACATTTCGGACAATAATTTATCAATCATATCGGTGATCAGCCTGCAATGTCCCAACCAAATTAGACAACAACACAAAGTCATTGTCCTCCGCCGGGAATCGAATCCGGGACCTCAAGTCGAGGGCCCATGACTCAGACCGCTTGACCACGTAGGCAGTTAGTTTAGTTACAATAGTAATGAACTTAGAAAACACTTCAGACTTTTAACATGTATGGAAACCAGAAGTTAACATCAATACAGAAACAACGCTCATAGCAACACCATTTTTTTCTGGAAAAAATAAGAACAATTTTGGCAAGCTTTTTAAAAAGATATACAAATTAATGAAAATGTTGAAACATTATATTATTGTAACACATAGTCTTCTTCATAGCGAGTGGATTCTCGAGTCGAACAAAGACCCGATGAACCCTGGTGTCAGTTTTTAAACCGCCTAGTAGCACAGCTATTAGGCCTCTGACGTAGATTGAGTATCGACCACTAACAAAGACATCGACCGGGACCGACGACTTACGGTCCCCTCTGAAGCACTGAACCCTTTTTCTTTTCAGACAATCAGGTGATTCTGCCTGCAATGTCCTAACCAAACTGGAGAAACCTCACAAAGTGTTAAATTGACAAATGTCAACTTCCTGTTCCACCCTGGGAATCGAACCCAGGACCTCCGGATCGTAAGCCCATGACCCTGACCACTAGACCACGGACGCAGATATACACATAGTAGGTATCTATTTATCTTTTAGTGCTTGAAATTTACTACAAGTAGTTTACCTTCATAAACAAACTCATGTGTGACTTTTGTGTTAGATTACATTTTGTAACTGATTATAATTAACTAGCGACCCGCCCCGGCTTCGCACGGAAATTACCAGTGTTTTTCCACAATATTATGCATGTATTATACATATAAACCTTCCTCTTGAAACATTCTATCCATTAAAAGAAACCGCATCAAAATCCGTTGCGTAGTTTTAAAGATTTATGCATACATAGGGATATAGGGACAGAGAAAGCGACTTTGTTTTATACTATGTAGTAAAGAGGTATTTATTTCCATGCTGGCCTGAGAGTGAGAGAAAAATATAGAATGTGCTAGCTGCATTTCCTCCCAAGCATGGTGTAAAAACCAGCTGAGGGAACCGAAGGTTTCAGTATATTGCAATTTAGGCGATGGGCTGACAACCTGGTCTCTATAGCAATATACTTACAAATCTATCTTAAATAACCCTCACAACTTTGTCAGACGTGGCGGTACGACGTTTGTTTAGGTTGTTTACGCTCTTCCTAACCCATTTGGGATAAAGGCATGATTATATGTATGTATGTAGGTATTTATTATATTTAAAGTTAGAATCTATGCAAAATCGTTACTAACTTTAATAACTATGTAAAGGATCAAGGCTAGTGCCCAGTGGTTTGCTATTAAATAATAATAATTTTACTTCTTTGCGTGAAATTTAAAGAGACGGTGGGTCAATGATCGACCCGATGAACTATGATCCGACTTTTGCTTGGGCTCTCCATCTGGAAATCGTGGGTTCGATGCATAAAATATAATCACGCTATTATCCCTAATAGGGTAGGCAGGCCGTAAACGACCTAAACAGAGGTAATTCCGCCACGTCTGACAAACTTTTCAATGTTATTTAAGATAGATTTGTAGGTATATTGCTCTAGTGACAGGTCGTCAGCCTAAATTTCAATATACCAAAACCCTCTGATCTCTTAGCTGGTTTTTACAGCATTCCCGGAATGAAATTCAGCTAGCACATTCTATGTTTTTCTATCGCTTCCAGGTTAGCTCGAATGCATAAAAGCACACAGAAAATTATCTACCACTTTGCAGCATAGTCTGACAAGCAAATTGATATCAGACGTCATGCTAAGCAAGCCAGAAACAATCGAATCTCCAAAAAACTCTGACATATGTGTTCATCAGCAGAGCTATGCTGCGCACTGTAGACTTAGATTTGTCGATTAAGTCATTCGTTGCGCACTTCACAACGGAAAATGACAGGCCTTGATCATAGTGAAGTATGCAACGCGTCTTCTTCTTCTGTCGAGTGGGTATCGAGTCTATGGACCCGATGAACCCTGGTGTCAGAGTTTTTAAACCGCCTAGTAGCACAACTATCAGGCCTCTGACATGGTTTTGTGTAACGACCACTATCAAAGACAGCGACTGGGACCGACGGCTTAACGTGCCCTCCGAAGCACGAAATCTTTTTCTTTTCGGACAATCAGGTGATTCAGCCTGCAATGTCCTACCCAAACTGGGGAAAAATTCTCAAAGTGATAAATTCACAAATATCAACTTTGTGTTTTACCCCTCTGGGAATCGAACCCAGGACCTCCGGATCGGGATCCCATGGCACTAGGCACTAGACCACAGAGGCAGTATGCAACGCGTGAAGAGAAACCTAAGTCTACAGTGCGCATCATAGCCCTGACATTTGGGTTCATCAGATCGCCAATTCAACAACCCCTTTGAAAGAAGAAAACTACAAAGTCATAAAACGAAATGCAATTTTCTTTGAATAAACATAAACAATTGTTATCACTTAACTTCCATGCTGGACTGGGAGAGATAGAAAAACATAGAATGTTCCAGCTGCCCTTCCTCCCGGGCATGCTGTTGAAGTCAGCAAGAGGGACTCGAGGGTTACAGTGTATTGTAATGTAGGCGATGGGCTGACAACCTGTCACTATAGCAATACATATTACAATTTAAAATTGCCCTCAATTTTAGTCAGACGTGGCGAAAGCGCCTTTTACGAGGCGTTAAACGCTCTGCCTACCCCGTAAGGGATAAAGGCGTGATTTATGTATGTATGTATTGTTATCAAGATCTAGAAAGCACGTTTCATATCGTATATCTTCTAAATGTCTAGCCGGTTGGGTTCCAGTAAGTCTAGTTATTTGTTTACAATGCTTACCGTGCAAACAATAGCAAGGAGCTCGCGTGACTAGTTCCTAGAAAGTTGCAGTGACGACAAGTTGGACAGACTGTAGTAAAAACTAGTGGAAGTACCTAACAGTATTTCCTACGATATTAACTTATGTAATGGTTTTATTGTCCTTCCATAATGGACTAGGAAAAATAAAAGACGTAGAATGAACCAGTTTCTTATCTTGTCAAGTATTCCCAAGTGTTTCGTTTGTCTTGAGGTGATTCCTAACAGCCAAAAGTTGTTTTTAAGAGCATATTTCTCGTAACGAATCATTTGAAAATTCTAAAAAGATATGTGAATGTTTGTAATAAATAAACAATAAAAAAAACATACATCTAAGAAATTATATTTCATGGCCTGCAATTGCTTAAGTTCATAATTAAGTATGCTAAAAAAAACTGGAAGTAAAACTGTTTTTATCAGTAAGTTTGATATGTTACTTCCATGCTGGCCTGGGAGCGAGAGAAAAACATAGAATGTGCCAGCTGCATTTCCTCCCGGGCATGCTGTAAGATCCAGCTAAGGGATCCGAGGGTTTCAGTATATTGTAATTTAGGCGATGGGCTGACAACCTGTCACTACAGCAATATACCTAGAATCCTATCTTAAATAACCCTCAAAACTATGTCAGACGTGGCGGAGCGACCTTTGTTTAGGTCGTTTACGCTCTGCCTACCCCATTAGGGATAAAGGCGTGATTATATTTATGTATGTAAGTTTGATATTCCTTCTAAGCTATTAGGAGCGCTTTCACGGTTCCTTCGGGGAAATATCCGTACTATGATTATCTAAAATTGCAAGAAAGATGTTTTTAAGCCGACTCGTAGTTTTTATGGAATTAGCTTTTATGTGCGTTTTTCGCACATTTTTGACGCGGCTACGGACGTAACCGCACGCCGCAGTGCGCGCTGATTTAAACGATATTCTAAGGTATTACGGGCGATGGTTGCATATCTTGAAATCTACCTGCTCATCTGCCGTTGGGATACACCTTAACCAGATATAAATAGAATATTCATTATTAAAAGAAAAAATGTAGATGATATATGTATCCATGTACTAACATTTTGCTAAAATCTATTTTCATAAATTTCTATAAATGTTTAAAATAATAGCAGTAAAAAAGAGAAACAGAGGATTCAAATTGGTTGTTACGGATCATGTAAATGTCACACATACACGAAAACAATAAAACATAGTTTCACTTTAAATCTGCAGCATTGATATGCAATAAATACTTACTTACATATAGTCACGCCTTTATCCCTAATGGGGTAGGCAGAGCCTAAACGACCAAAACAAAGGTCGTTCCGCCACGTCTGATAAAGCTTTTAGTGCTATTTGAGATAGATTTGTCGGTATATTGCTGTAGTGACAGGTTGTCAGCCCATCGCCTAAATTACAATATACTGAAAGCCTCGGATCCCTTAGCAGATTTTTACAGCATGCCCGGGAGGAAATGCAGCTGGCATATTCTATATTTTTCTATCGCTTCCAGGCTAGCATGGAAGTAAGCAATAAATATACAAGACTGTAAACTATAAAGCTAGAACAGCCTTAGGAGTCTTCTTCTCAGCGAGTGGGGTTTTTTACGTCGGACTAGGAACCGATGAACCCTGTCAGAGTTTTGAATCCGCCTAGTAACACACCTATTAGGCCTCTGACATGATTAAAGTAACAACCACTGTAAAAGACAGCGACCGGGACAGATGGCTTAACGTGCCCTCCTAAGCACGGAATCCTTTTTTTTTTTTTAATCAGATGATTCAGCCTGTAATGTCGTAACCAATCAGGGGAAAATCTCACAATGTCATAAATTGTCAAATACCAACTTTGTGTTCCCTTGAATCGAGCCCAGGTCCTGCGGATCGTGAGCTCATGGCTCTGACCATTAGACCACGGAGGCAGCTATAAGCTGTAACTAGGCTAGTACAGCCTTACGAGTATTGCTTAACTATCCCTGGCGGCTGCTGCAACTTCTAACTGCATTCCTGATGACTATCGAACTAAACTTCTAAGGCTTGTATTTATAAAGCGATCTCAAGGTTGAGAGCAATATTAAGGTGCGTGATAGTCCTTATATCGCAGTATTCAAACAACGAGTAAAAGATTACTATCTTTCTCTTCCAAATTAATTCGTTATTATCATATTTTTTATATGTTTACTAGTTATGTGCTATTTATATTAATTATGTATTATAATGTTAATATTATATATTATTTATTTATAACTTTATGTATTTATTTATTATTTATGTAGGTTTATGTATGTATTTATTGTATTTTGTGATAGTAGTATTTGAATTGTACACGCCTATCTGCCTCACTTATGCACTCACACTACCGTAGGTCAGTTGGAAGAGATTTATTTTTAGAGATAAGCTGTACCTGTTGTGCTATTGTTTTTTTATCTTTGTGTCCTCTGTATTATTATGTGAGCAATAAATTGTTAAATAAATAAATTAAGTAAGGATTTGACAGGCCGTTTTGTATTGAAATTACATTTCTGATACAAGCTCAAACTAGCTGTCAATCTCAAGTGTTGGCTGTATTTGTAAACAGCTCTCAAGAGTGACAGTGAGGTTAAGTTCGTATCAGAAATGTCACATCAGTATGAAACGGCCTGTCAAGACCATATTTAATATTGCTCTCAATCTTGAGATCGCTTCATAAATACGGACCTTAGATACCTTAAGAATGTACCTACATATTGCATTATCAAATATGTTATTTCCGCCACTATCAAGTAATAACTTTGCATACGTACATACATATAATCAATCCTTTATCCCTAATGGGGTAGGAAGAACGTTTACGTTCTGCCGTCGTTCTGCCACGTCCGACAAAGTTTTAAGAGTTATTTTAGGTATATTGCTCTAGCGACAGGTTATCAGACCATCGAATAAATTGCAATACACTGAAACCCTCGAATCCCTTAGCTGGTTTTTACAGCATGCCTGGGAGGAGATGTAGCGGGCACAGTCTATGTATTTCTATGACTACCAGTCCAGTATGGAAGAAAAGAACACTGACACTAAAAACTTTGACAGTGGTGAAATCATTTGAAAGATGAGAAAAAGTAATCAAATATTTGACTGTCATGTTTATGTCTGTACAGTTTAGATCTAAGGGCCGTATTTATAAAGCTATCTCAACATTGAGAGCAATATTATGAATGGATTTAACAGGTCATTTTGTACTGAAATAACATTTCCGATTCGAACTCAGTCATTCTCAAGTACCGATTATAAATACGGGCCTAAGTACAAGGACTAGTCTTTGCTGACGTAGAGTCGTGCCAAATCATAGGATACAAGGCCAAAAATATATATATTTCAGTGATTATGGCCTTTCCAATTAATCATTTTCTACAAGGCTGGGAATGATTTGAACTTATTAATTTTACTTATTTAGCATACTATCATCGACAGTAAAACAGTAATTACTTAATTTTGCAAGGATTTTATTTGGAGATCTATTGTGATAATTAATCAATCGTCATCTTTTTAATACTGCGTAAATGAAGCACACATTGGTATTAAATAAATATCGCCTATAAATAAAGCTATTATAAAGTTAGATGGGGCTCGATTTATACACTATGTTTTTACACTTGGTCCGCTAGATTTTGACGCGCTTTTGCACGTTTCTTCAATATTTCTGTCTAATTTATCCAACACTACCGACCCGCCCCGGCTTCGCACGGAAATAATCAATGTTTCTCTACTATATTATGCATGTATAATACATATGAACCTTCCTCTTGAATCACTATATCCATTAAAAGAAACCGCATTAAAATCCGTAGCGTAGTTTTAAAGATTTATGCATGCATAGGGACAGAAAAAGAGACTTTGTTTTATACTATGTAGTGATATTATATGACGGCGAATAAAAACGACAGATAACACATCAAACCACAAACAGTACCTAAATAAAAAACCGGAGAGTATAGATCTCCTGTCCTTTTCCAATGTTTTTAGCCCGAGAGTGACAAATATATTTTAATTTTAGTTTTAGCCGGCAAATCTAGAATCGACCCCATTGCCTATAAATAAAGCTATTATAAAGTTAGATTGTTGATCAGTGTTTTTTTACAAACAGATATAAACACGTGGGTTGAAACGACCACACTTCCTATATCCGGAATCACTTCCTGAAGTTGATGTCATTGAAGCAACTAGTTAATGTGGGCTTCTTTTTTTAACCGTATAGTACTTAATTGTTGTATTGGTCAGTGATCTTTGTAAGGGGCACGGTAGTATTTTGGCCAAGTCTCGTTCGTTGCGAAGCATTTGATATTATCAACAAAGTGTACAAATTTTTATTATCAAACTAGAGACATCACTTGCGTTTCAATGAACATGGTATGCAATTTTTATGCCTTTTTTTAGGTGTAATATTATGAAGTAACGACAATTTACAGATTTGTAAAATTGAAAACTTACTAAATAACTATAGTAGTTTTAGGTCATTTACATTGAACACCTAAGGGATTTAAGGGATTCGAGGGTTTCAGTATATTGGAATTTAGGCGATTGGCTGACAACCTGTCACTATAACAATATACCTGAGAATCTATCTTAAGTAGCCTTCAAAACTTTGTCATACGTATCGGAACGACCTTTGTTTATTTCTGAAAATATTACAAATAACAAATCAAAAATTCGACCGCTGACGGGTTTTGAACCCACATCTTTGGTAAACCGGCCCGACCGGACTTTGTTTAGGTCATTTACGCTCTGCCTACCCCATTAGTGATAAAGGCGAGATTATATGTATACGTACATTGAACAAAGCCTGCGTGTATAGCACAATTAAAAACTTGGCCCTTTTTGTACACAAATGTTTCAAGTTTAAAAATAAACATAGCGTGAGAAGGGAGTGGCGAGAACTGGTTCTGCAGCTAAGAGTAAGAAACGTCCAGGGCAATGCTATCCGCGATAAGGATTTATAGTTTCAGCTTGAATCACAGAGATTGCATCTTGTGCTTTATAACCTTGAATTATGTTCTAAACTAAAACATTACACCCTCGTCTGGAGGTTTGGTGTACACTAGGAATCTACACTAGCCCTGCCTGCGTATTTATTTTCGGAACGTTATTAATTATAACCCGGGCCATTCCAAGGCCAGAGCGAATAATTGTTATCTAGGCAATCATGTTAACTTTTCAGATGAGATGCCTATAAAAACAATGTTTATCATTTACCACGATAGAGTTCACCAGAAATATATTATCTACATAATGATCTCGATTCTAGATTTGCCGGCTAAAACTAAAATTAAAATCTATTGTCACTTTCAGACTAAAAACATTGGGAAAGGACAGGAGATCTATTCTCTCCGGTTTTTGATTTATAGTCAGTGGTTTATGCGTTATCTGTAATTTTTATCCGCCTTCATATGATATGATGGATGAAATTGGCCTTAATACTGGGGAAACGTGTAAAAGCGTGTCAAAATATAGCCGACCAAGTGTTAAACCATAGAGTATAAATCGCCTGTCCTTTTTAAATTTTGTTATTTTGGAAGTGACAGATATATTTTAATTTTAGTTTTAACCGTTGGAATCTAGAATCGAGCTTATCATCTTCTATTCAGAAACGGCAGTTATATTTGAGAGTATATTTTAAGACATACATACACAAAATCACGCCTTTATCCCTAATGGGGTAGGCAGAGTGAAGACGACCTAAACAAAGGTCGTTCCGCCACGTCTGACAAGTTTTGAGGGTCATTATTATAGTTGATTATGATGTATAGGTATATTGCTATAGTGACAGGTTGTCAGCCCATATTCATACATATTCTAAGACAAGTTTTGTTATATTACGAAAACTAAAGGCAATTGAACTATAAAGAGCCTAGTCATTAGTTTCTGTAGGTATAATTTAATAGATGTGACCAGGTGGTCACGAAATATACCTGTTAAAGGTATACGGTATACCACGTGAAATCCATTATCGGTAATATATTCTTATAATTCATCGAAGCTGTTTCGATTGAAACCCTTTTTAAATGTTTTGGAAATCCCATACAATAATTCAAGTCATAGTCATAATTACAAGTTTTTAATAGAGATAATCTAATATTATGCAAATTAATTCAATCTTTAAAAGAGTATAAATAATATACAGGTTATTGTACTGATAATCTACTTTTTAATGAAAATATTACGTTTATACTGTTTAGTGATTTCCCGTTGATAACTTCCATGCTGGACTGGGAGCGAGAGAAAAACATAGAATCCGCCAACTGAATTTCCTCCCGGGCATGCTGCAAAAACCAGCTAAGAGATTCGAAGGTTTCAGTATATTGTAATTAAGGCGATGGGCTGACAACCTGTTACTACAGCAATGTATCTACAAATCTATCTTAACTAACCCTCAAAATTTATCAGACATGGCGAGACGACCTTTGTTTAGGTAGTTTACGCTCTACCTAGCCCATTAAGTATAAAGACGTAATTATATGTATGTATGTGATTTCCCCATACATAATTACCTCTTTGTTTAATTTCTGAGAAGAATACATTTTCAGTTTCGTTGTGTGGCCAACCTCTATAAGTTTGCGTACTATAAAAAAATGCCCTGTGTGTATAAGTAAGTCAAATGTAAAGCACACCATATTGACATTATTCTTTGTATGTTTATTTCTATATTGGTTTGTGACGACGTACTGCTATTTGAACATGTTGTTCAGTTTCGCTGTCTGTTCAACCTCAATGAGTTTGCGTACTAACTAAGGGTCAACGTCCCACAAACTGATAGGGGTTGCTTAGTCAACGACACTGAACAACTTCCACCAGAAAATTATTTCCGGAAGTGAAAAAAAAGGTTTTTCCGTACAAATTGTCTGATCGAGGTGAACATTTTGTATAGAAAAACCAATTTATTTTTTTACTTCCTGAAGAAAACCCCTGCTGATGGTTATTCAGTGTCGTTGACTGAGCAACCCCTATCAATTTGCGGGACGCTAACTCTTACAACTGGTATTAGTTTATGACGACGGCAGCGTACTGCTATATTTTTTAAGTATGTTGTTCAATTTCTTTGTCTGGCCGATGTCTATGACTTTGCGTACTGACAAAAAAAAATACCTTATGTGTATAAGTAAGTCAAATGTAAAGCACACATATTGACATTATTCTCCGTATGTTTGAATGTATATTGGTTTCTGACGGCGGACTGCTATTTGATCGTGTTGTTCAGTTTCTTTGTCTGACCTTATTAACTGTTAGTTTGAATTCGATACCAGAAATGTCAATGTACAGGAAAAAAGAAAATAACTTGATTATGCTGCACAACACAATAACAATATGTTAGGACATTATACTTATCCTAAAATTAAAATCTTCCGTGCTGGCCTGGGAGCTAGAGAAAAACATAGAATGTGCCAGCTGCATTTCCTCCCGGGCATGCTGTAAAAATCAGCTAAGGGGTCCGAGGGTTTCAGTATATTGTAATTTAGGCGATGGGCTGACAACCTGTCACTATAGCAATATACCTACAAATCTATCGTAAAATAACCTTCAAAGCTTTGTCAGACGAGGCGGAACTACCTTTGATTAGGTCGTTTACGCTCTGCCTACCCCATTAGGGATGGAGGCATGCTTATATGTATGTATGTAAAATTAAAATTATACTGTACAAAAATGGTCTCCACTCAGCATATGTGTAGGAAGCAGAAGCTACCTACAGCGCTGGTATTCTGTGAAGCCAAAATGTACAAGACGACCTGTCAAATAAATAATATTGCTCTTAATCTTGATTTGGCTTTTTAAATACCAGCCTAGGTACGAGTAAGTCAAATGTAGAGCACACATATTGACATTATTCTCTGTCTGCTTGTTTGTATATTGGTTTCTGACGGCGAACTGCGCGTGCGATCGTACGTGACTCACAAGTAAATATCATGAGTAAGGAAGTCTAAACTAAGGTGAGACGAATTCAATAACTGGGTGTATAAATTCTATAATTTATTAAAATTATTTTTTGAATCTGGACTGGACTGGGAACGAGAGAAAAGAATTGCGATAATGAGAGAGAGATAGAGATAAAGATAAATTTATTACTATATATATTAACTTCCATCTGATTTCCACAACCCAGAAAGGAAACCAGACCGAATGCTAGATTAGGTCAGAGTTTTCAAACCGCCAATGCTTAGCACTGGCCTCTGATATGGCTTAACGACTAATATCTTCAGTATTAAACGATAACGGCTTAATGTGCCTTCCGAAGCACGCAAAAAGCGCCGAATAAACGTACATATGAAATTCGAAAACCGAAAAACACATTGGTACGTGGTCCCGTTCAGGAGGCAGCGGCCCTATCCGCTACACCATCGGACTCTCAATAGATCATCATAATTATTTATAAACATGCCATAAATAAAATAAGTTTCACTTGAACAGACTATGGAATGTCGAGCAACGTGATTTTGACCTTGTATAAGCAGTTTAATAAACCCGATCGGTTTATGCATACAAATATTTATTAATGGCCAAACATTTGGTTATTTAAATTGAGCAAAGATTAAAATATACCTAAAGGTTTAAATAAGTTCAATGGTTAAGAAAATAAACTCAAATGGTGTAGTGGATCCTTAGCGCTCACGGTTCAAACATTATAATTTAATTATTTAGGGTTTATTCGACGCTTTTACGGCGGGGGAAAACGTCGTAAGAAACCCAGCACACCAATAAACCGTCAAAAAAATTAAGAATTCGAGTAATCAGTACTGGGCCCACGTGATCGACTAAGGACCGATCGCCCCAATTTAAGGTAGGCTCGTGCCACTCGGTGGGACCATAATATTGATCTGATACAATCATGCATATAATCACGCCCTTATCCCTTATAGGGCTAGGCAGAACATAATTGATCTGATACGAATATGCATATAATCACGCCTTTATCCCTAATGGGCTAGGCAGAACATAATTGATCTGATGATGATAAAATAAGTACAAAACAGTTAATATCATGATTTTCCTGCGTAATTTTCCGAAGCCGAATACGGAAAAGAGGAAAACTACCTTGATAATATGTTTTTGTGTATCTTATTTTTAGATATATGAGGATGGTACGTTCCGGTGCTAATTCATAGTTTTCAAAGTTCACTGCTCCAAATTGATAAAATCTGCGGATAAGTTCACTAAGGCTCGTATTAATAACATACATACATATAATCACGCCTTTATCCCTAATGGGGTAGCCAGAGCGAAAACAACCTATCAAAGGTTGTTTCGCTACGTCTCACAAGTTTTGAGGGTTATTGCGGATGATAATGATGTATATTGCTATAGTGACATGTTGTCAGCCCATCGCCTAAATTGCAATATACTGAAACCCTCGAAACCCTTAGCTGGTTTTTACAGCATGCCCGGGAGGAAATGCAGCTGGCATATTCTATGTTTTTCTCTCGCTCCCAGTCCAGCATGGAAATAATAAAGTGTTAATAAAGTGATCTCAAAATTGAGAGCGATATTATGTATGGATTTGTCAGACCATATTGTACTCAAACAACATTTCTGATACGAACTCAGACTCACTGTCAGTCTGAAGTGCTGATTATAATTACTGGCCTGTGTGTTCGTAGACAAGACATTTTGGTCAAAGATAGGTATTTAATATTTTTAATATAGCTCTGCCAGGAATTATAAATACCTGTCATAGAGGTACCATAGAGAAAGGAAGGGCATAAGTCCCTCTTATATTCTGTCTTTATTTTTCTCTATGACAGGTATTTTTAATTCCTGGCAGGGCTATAGTCTATACTATGACTCTATCATCAAAGAATAAAATCTCTTTATCTATATAAAGAGATTTTATTCTTTGATGATAGAGTCATAGAGTCTCATGTCACGATGATTGATAGCATTTGACATGAGTATAGTATACAGAGTGATTTCTCTGAGGACGTGGCTAGATGCCTTACTGTAAAAAATACTGAAGACTTGACTCAATACCTTTGAAGTGCAGACTAAGCTGCTTGGGCTAAAGCTTACCTGCCCATTCGTATGGTAGAACTAAAAAAATACAGAGTGAAACAAAGTGATACTTGAACCACTGAAACTTGAACTTTGAGAACAGAACAGCATCTGATAAGAATTCATTTTTTGTTATTTAAGTATATTCCTAGATCAGAAACGATCCCATTTTCAACGGAGCGATTCACATAAACATAATACATAAAATCACGCCCTTACGGGGTAGGCAGAGCGATAAACGCCTCGTAAAAGGCGGTTTCGCCACGTCTGACAAAAAAATAAAAAATATTGAGGGCAATTTTAGATTGAAAAGTGTATTGCTATAGTGACAGGTTGTCAGCCCATCGCCTAAATTACGATACACTGTAACCCTCGAGTCCCTTTTGCTGACTTCTACAGCATGCCCGGGAGGAAGGGCAGCTGGAACATTCTATGTTTTTCTATCTCTCCCAGTCCAGCATGGAAGGAACGATTCACCGTTTAAATATAAAAAAATAAAATATCTGATTACAGATAGATAATGATGTATGTAAGAATGATGGTAAGAAACAAATCATGCTGTATTATAACAGACACAACACACAACAAAATTAGAAATTTCGAAGTGACTTTTACTTGACCAAATTATTGGTAATACAATAAAAAATACACTTACATGTGGTCATGAAAGTGCTCCTACTGATCGCTATCCTTGCACTGACCGATGGAGAGCGCAAGCAAGTGAAACGCGGGCAGAATGGACCAGTGCAAGGCTTTGGAAGATACGCGTTCTACAGGACATTGGAACGAGAACGTGATAATGATGGCATTGCTGATAAACAGGACGACACCAGAAGAGTGTTTGGAGGACAAGTGGTAGAGCTGAGCGACTTTCCAGCTATGGCTGCGCTGATGGACCGGTTTTGGACTACTAGGTAAGGAATGGTAGAAAGATACGGTTGGTTGTTAAAACAGAAAAATCATTCAATTATTAGCATGATATCACCCCATTTCTTCTCGCGGATGCCATACATACATATAATCGAATTTATCTCTTATGTGGTAGGCAGAGCGTAAAGACCTGAAAGGCCGTTCCGCCACATCTTACTAAGTTTTAAGGTTATTTAAGATAGATTTGTAGGTATATATGTAGTGATAGGTTGTCAGCTCATCGCCTATATTGCATCGCGTATGCCATATATCCTTAAAGAGGAAGGAATGGACAGCAATGCCCTGTAAATGTACCATCCGGCTCAGCCCTACCAATCCTGCATGTAAGCTTGGAGAAGAAGATTGTAAACTATTCCAGTTGAGGGAGGCCCTGCAGTAGAATTGTAGTTGCTGTTATTCAGATGATTATGATGATGATACCGGAGTTAAGAGTCTTCGTAGATAGCACGTGATAATTTTGTTAAAGGATAATCCGCGGGAAGACGTGGAGCGATGCTATTCTAACCTTGTTAAGTTAGTTATTTATTTATCAGATGGTATTTATTTGCTGCGAGATCTAGAGGACTGTGCAGCAGCCGGTTTTGTTGCACTCTTAGCACCGCCCGGGGTCACGTGTAGGGATTTTAAGGTAGTCTCTACGGACGTGGAGCAACATCGACCTGTAACGACTATTAAAAACTGACCATGACCGACGGCTTAACATGCCCTCCGAAGCACGGAATCCGGTTTCTTTCAGACAATCAGGTGGATTCAGCCTGCATTGTCCTAACCAAATTGGAGAAAACCTCACACGGTGATAAATTGACAAATATAAACTGTGTTTCCCGCCTTTGCGTCCTCCGAATCGAGAGCCCAAGGCTCTAACCACTAGACCACGGAGGCAGTTAATTAGGTTAGTAATATAACACCACGAGATACGAGTATACCCTAACCTTTTCTTTGATTCCTAGATGCTCAGCATCAGTGATCAAACCCTACTGGGCGCTGACAGCTGCACACTGCGTGACGTCACGGGTGGCCTACGTCAGGTACAACTCGCGTAATCCAACATCTCCAGCTGGCGATTCTGCGCATGTCTTGTATCTGTACAGGCATCCCAAGTACGTTCATCTTATCTATCAAACACTAGGGCACTAAAAACAAATCCCGCGGAGATGGTTGATCTCTTTGAGATTGGCCGCCGTTACCAAAAATCGGTTAGGAAGATCGGTTGTTTTTAGTGGCCAAGTATTTCCACAACACACAAGTTCATTCCATTCCTTCAATGCCTTCAATTCCTTATTCTGATGGGACAGACTGACAGACACGACCAGAGAGTAATAATGCGCAGGACCGATTATTTACATGTCCATCCAACAGCATGGATTAAAACTAGAAACAACAACACAAAGTTGTACCCCGTCGTGAATCGAACCCGGTACCTCCGGGTTGAGAACCCACGGCTCAGACCGCTAAACCACGGAGGCAGGCTAAAGTTTACTGAGTCTGGGACTAACCTGTTAGCTTCAAGATTAATATCTTGCTACAGGCAATTTCACAAAATCTGTGTAAGACATTATTTAATAAATAACAGTTAGAAAGACTCAGAAGGCGAGGTGCGATCCCTCTATGCAGAGATAACCAGTAATTTATGAATTAATTAAATTTATATTTAAAATTACCACTGAGTATTTTTAAATTGCATATGATGATCTTATTTTCTTACCTACACCATACATACATATAATCACGCCTTTATCCCTAATGGGGGACGACCCTAAACAAAAGCCGTTCCGCCACGTGTTACAAAGTTTTGAGGGTTATTTAAGATAGATTTGTAGGTATATTGCTGTAGTGACAGGTTGTCAGCCCATCGCCTAAATTAAAAAATACTGAATTAAAGAATACATTCTATGTTTTCTCTCGCTTTCAGGCCAGCATAAAAGAATTATTATTTTACAAATATTATAAATATCTAATGGAGAAATGTTTAAAGGTATTTAAACTCGCATCAAATTATCTTCCATGCTACAAATAATCATGCCTCAAGGAGATAGGTAGGAAATTGAATGCCGGTCGTTTTTAACCGATTTTGATGTAACTTTTTTTATTTTACTGAGCATTACTTAAAGTCAAAGTTCCGATACAAATAATCACGCCACCTGACTTAGGAGGTACGCAGGAAATTGAACTCTGATCGTTTTTAACCAATCTTAAAGGGACTTTTTATTTGACTGAGTTTTTTTAATTACCTGGTGTCCAGCCTAGGTAAGAAATAATCACGCAAACCATTCTAATATTGAGTAAGTACCCCCGTTTGTATGCACAAAACACGAAACACGCTTGCGCGCGCGGGGTGGCAGATCCCGCTCCTGCACGAGGAGAAGCGTTTTCAGTATGTTCGACACTGCGTGTTTTCCATACAAACCGGGCGCACGAAGTCGCGGGCACAGCTAGTACTTAATAAACAACTAGCCTCTAAGCTGCAGTTTCACTTACGGCTTACTTAATGAGTTTTCCCGTGAGAATCACATATTTTCGCGCAGTAAAAAGTCGTCTTATGTTATTAAGAATGAACGTTTCTATTTCTTCCATGCTGGACTGGGAGAGATAGAAAAACATAGAATGTTCCAGCTGCCCTTCCTCACGGGCATGCTGTAGAAGTCAGCAAAAGGGACTCGAGGGTTACAGTGTATTGTAATTTAGGCGATGGGCTGACAACCTGTCACTATAGCAATACACATTACAATCTAAAATTGCCCTCAATTTTTGTCAGACGTGGCGAAAGCGCCTTTTACGAGGAGTTTGACGCTCTGCCTACCCCGTAAGGGATAAAGGCGTGATTCTATGTATGTATGTAAGAATGAACGTACCTTTCTAATGGCGAAAGAAATTTTGAAATCAGTCTAATAGTTATTGAGTTTATTTGTTACAAACATACATACAAAAATACAAATCTTTCCTCTTTATAATATTAAAGAAGTATATAGATACGCCTATCTATTGTCCTTAGCCTTTTTCTAACTGCCTCCGTGGTCTAGTGGCATGGACTCCTGATCCGGAGGTCCTGGGTTCGATTCCCAGGGGGAAAACACAAAGTTGACATTTGAGAATTTATCACTTTGTGAATTTTTCCCCAGTTCGGTTAGGACATTGCAGGCTGAATCACCTGATTGTCCGAAAAAGAAAAAGATTTCGTGCTTCGGAGGGCACGTTAAGCCGTCGGTCCCGGTCGCTGTCTTTGATAGTGGTCGTTACTCAAACCATGTCAGAGGCCTGATAGTTGTGCTACTAGGCGGTTTAGAAACTCTGACACCAGGATTCATCGGGTCGATAGACTCGATACCCACTCGACAGAAGAAGAAGCCTTTTTCTGAAAGCATGTCTTATCATTAGAAATATTTTTTCCAGCTTCAAGGTGGTACAAGAAGACGAAGGTAGAGGGATGGACGTGACTCTCCTTCATCATGACTTGGGGCTGATCCGGACTCGCGACAAGATGATACTTGCGACTCCTATGAACCCACTTGATTCTATGGCCCAGTTGAAACCAGTTGATCTCGAGAATAAAGAAGTCACAGTAAGCCCATATTTGCTATAAACTAGTTAGTTTCGAATCGGATCAACCTTAGTGTCAAAGTTTATAGGGTATCTGACATGATGTCGGTTTAAAGATACTTTATTCTCTAAAACAGATACAATTTCACTTACAAGAGAAAAGAATACAAATACACTATGATTTTGTTTTCATTACACCGTACAAACAAACCGTGCGGAAAAATAGTTTATTCTAAGTTATTTGTTATATTTTTGTACAACAAGCTCAAACTAAGTACCTATGATAAAGTAACAATTAAAATCTAAATAAGTAAACAGGTTGGAATTCCATTTTTACTTAACCTAAGTTAGAATTTTTTCAACAATGTAAGTTTTTAGTTTAGACTTAAATATATCGAACGAAGTAGCATTTTTAACTTCTGAGGGTAAGTTTAACTCCTTCGCACGTAAACATTCGTTTGCCAATTTTTTTTCGGTTCTAGTCGTTTGTTCTTGTGATGTATTCACCTAATAACCACTATCATAAGGTCAGTAACTAGGACCAGGGGCTTAACGTGCCCTCTGATCAGAAGCAAGGAATTATTTTTCCTTACAGACAGTCAAAGACCTTTTATTTTAATAATCTGATTAAATCCATATCACTCATTCTAATGTAGACTGGGTATTTTCTGCTTAGCGCCAACAAATTATCTTATTTCTTTTCATAGGTTCTGGGCTTTGGCAAAACGAACTACGTCCGCAGTGGTGGTGAAAACCTCTATGCAGTTAAACTGCGGATGGTGAACTGTGATCGAGGTTCCTGGTTCCACTGTCTTTGCGGCATGGCTTCTCCAGGACAAGGGCAGCGAGGGGTTTGCTCCGGAGACTCTGGAGGACCAGTTGTGTACAACAAAATCCAGGTTGGTCTCATGGGGAACTGTGATCGAAGCTCCTGGTTCCACTGTGTCTAAGGTATAGCTTCTACAGAACAAGAGCAACTAAAGGCGTGTTCCGGAGACTCTGGAAGGCCAGTTATATATAATAAAATCCAGTTTAGTGGGTCTCATAGTGAACTGTGGTCGGGGCTCCTGGTTCCACTGTCTTTGCAGCATGGCTGCTCCAAGGCAAGGACAGCAAGGGGTTTGTTCCGGAGACTCTCCATATACCAGACCAGTCATATATAATAAAATCCAGTTTAGTAAGTCTCATGGTGAATTGTGATCGGGGCTCCTGATTCCGCTTTGTCTGTGGTATGGCTTCAACAGAGCAAGGGTAACTAGAGGTATGTTCCGGAGACTCTGGAAGACCAGTCATATATAATAAAGTCCCGGTTAGTTGGTATCTGTTGCACCTCGTCTATGTTCGGCTTTGTAGAGCGTCATCTCTATCGCACTTGTACGACGACTGACAAAGATTCTGTCTCTTTCCGAGTATCGATGTGCAAAATGTTATTTCAAATAACCGTCCACCAATCCGTTTAGCATGAAAAACTTTAAGTACTAGCAACATCGTAAAATAATACACTAAAAGTATATTTTTTTTATCATTAGATGTCATTCACTAATTGAATCTTGGTCAGTGATTCCATAAACTAATTCAAGGCTATCTTTCAGGTGGTGATTCCATAAACTGATTCAAGGCTATCTTTCAGGTGGGAGTAACTTCAATGGGTCCTGTGGAATGTGTCTCCATTCGCACACAGCCCCCAGAGGGGGCTACCAGCGTCTTCACATCCACGTACCAGTATGTAGACCTCATTAATGCAACCATCCATGATGCTGAGAAGGAAATCACTAGATCGAGACCTATGCAGCCCGATCCACCACAAGTAGTGGTAGGCAAAAGAATTCTAGAAAAGAATACGGCAACAAATCTTTTGAGAGTTCATATACCTATTGTGGGATTTTCTCTGATTGCGATGATTTTGTAATGTTTTTTGGAAATTTATGGCATTTGATGTAGGTACATTGTTGTTGTAGAAATTGTAATTTGTAAAGTAATTTGATTTATATTGAAAATATATAGAGAAATAGATAGAGCGTAAAATTATTTCCTTGATTTATTTGGTTCGTAGAGTTTAAGTTTCCTTAATATTATGTATTTATTATTTACATTTTATTATAAAACTCCATATCAATTTGACGACGGAGAGTCCTTGTCAGTAATAGTTTTTCGGTAGACATTTACATTATTACTACCGGGAAACTTTAAAAATCTTTTCACAAATATGAGTTACAAATAACAATGAAAATCATAAATTAAGATCAAAACTAAATATATATAAATTAATTGCTAATGCATGGATTTTAGTTTAAAATATAAGCACGTGCAATCTCAATTGAAAATCAAGCAAACAATGGCGTTGCAAAATGCAACCAGTCTTTCTGCCAATATTCATAATCAGCTGACATGAATATAAAATTGAAACAAAGAACCTATTCTAACGCGTCTTAGATCCTTGGCAAAATGTCCTTTCGCAAAATGCCATTATAAAAAAAAAAACTACAGAGGAGGAACCTCGGTGGTGGTGTGTGGAATAAAAGGTCATTTTGAGATGAAATTTTACGAAATGTGCATTTTGCGAAAAGAACATTATGGTGGGTGAGACGTTCTATTTCTAAAGCTACTTACTCTTCAGCGCCCATCTTCTGTTCAGAAGCAGTCCATCCAAGAACCTGTATCCTTGCTCCCTGCAGGCATCATTCTTCACATTGGCTACTGCGTGCGTCAAGGACAGGAGATCAGACGCCAGCACTACCGAAGAGGCATAATCAGGAGACTCTTCCACATGCCCAATGTTTTCCTCATCTTGTCTTTTCCTTGTACTGTCATCGTAGGTGACAGACGATTCTTTTATAGGTTCAGTAAAGTTCTTTTGCACTAAATCCACTAATTTGTTCACAAGTTTCTCATCTAAATCCAAGTGATGAGCAGTTCTGTTTAGAAGAGCTAAGTCACGTCTGTCGAGGGTCTTATTGGACTCTAAAAGGGTTGTAAGTCTTTTAAGAACTCTTTTGTCTATGTTTGTCTTATTCAGTTCGGTTTTTAAATCTGTTGGTGTTTTGAGAACTTTGTCTATGTGTGTGTCGTTGAGTTCTGTCGCGAACGCGAACGCGCACGCGCAGGCGATCGTGAGGAAGGCTGCGAAGGAGCGCATGGCGGTGTGCGCGCGCGGCGGACGGATCGAGACTGGAGCGTGTCGTATCGTCCGGTGTGCTGACCAACGCCGGTTACAATTAAATTAGTAAGGCTGTGTTCTTGGTTACCGAAAGGACTTTGGTCCGCCACGCTCATAAATAACCTGTAGTTTGATGCTGCGATATTTATTTGATGCAAATTGCCTGCAAAAGATAGTAGAGTGATTGTAACTGGCTCTACATTTTCAACATTTTGAGCTCTAGTCTGGAGTCTGCTTAAAGTGTGTAAGAAAATCAAATTAAATGAAAGTTATTATGAGAATAAACTAATTTTCATAACGCCACATTGTATTGTAATTATATTAAAATTCTTTTGAATTAGTAGTTTTGCCCTGGAAAAGTACTAAAACGAACGACTTTATTTACAAAACCATAAGGGCGCTTTTGCACCAGTCCGAATCCGTATCCGAATATTTTCAGATCCGAATTGGCCTTCCTAGTAAATGTATGACAGCTTGCGCACCCATTCATATCAGTTTTATATGGAAATTTCGCGGACACGATTCGGATATGAACCGAATTCAGAGCAGTGCAAAACCGCCCTTACTTTAGGATTCCACGAAAAAAGGGCACATTACACTGCGATGCTCAAAATATCCAAGTCAATCTAATGCTACCCACGATAACTATTCTTCCACGCTGGACTGGGAGCGTAAAAACATAGAATGTGCCAGCTGCATTTCCTCCCGGGCATGCTGTAAAAACCAGCTAAGGGATTCGAGCGTTTCAGTGTATTGTAATTTAGACGATGGGCTGACAACCTTTCACTACAGCAATACATAGATAGATCTATCTGAAATGACCCTCAAGACTTGTCTGAAGTGGCGCAACGACCTTTGTTTGGGTCGTTGACGCTCTGCCTACCCCAGTTGGGATAAAGGCGTAAATATATGTATGTATGCAATCTAGCTAGCTGTTTTGCAGTGAA
Source organism: Scrobipalpa costella (assembly GCA_949820665.1). Classification (NCBI taxonomy): domain Eukaryota; kingdom Metazoa; phylum Arthropoda; class Insecta; order Lepidoptera; family Gelechiidae; genus Scrobipalpa; species Scrobipalpa costella. Next base: position 3,782,612 of record OX463298.1, read on the forward strand.
ACATTCATACTAACTTTTACTTGGACATTACTAGATGGACACAGCATTACCACGAACTATTATGTTTAAAACTTTACATACATTCGGGGTGTAAGGGACAGAAACTGAACTAAAACAAGCTGAACAAACTGAACAACCATCAGCAGGTTTTTTTTTTCAGGAAGTGAGAAAGAAAATTTGATTTTCCATACAAATTGTCTGATCGAGGTGATAATTTTATATGGGAAGGTCATTATTTTTTTTTCACTTCCTGCAATGACATCTTGCTGATAGTTGTTCAGGTTCGTTGTCTGAGCAACCCCTATCAGTTTGCGGTTCGCTGTCCTTTCACCCGGTATAATCACGGCTTATCCCTAATGGAGTAGGCAGAGCATAAACGACCTAAACAAAAGTTGTTCCATCTGACAAAGTTTTGAAAGTTATTTAAGATAGATTTGTAGGTATACTGAAACCCTCAGATCTCATAGCTGGTTTTTATGCCCGGCAGGAAATGCAGCTGGCACATTCTATGTTTTCCTCTTGCTCCTAGTCCAGCATGGAAGAAAACTCAACCGTACAACATTCCATGTCAAATAGATTATCGTCTGTAGAAAATTGTAAAGTGAATTTAAAGTATTCTACTCATTAATCGTACATTAAATCATAGTCATAAAAATTATAATCACGTAATAATTACCAAATCGTTAAAAAAATATATGATGAAGAGCAGGTAGTCCGCCTTTTGCGTCAAGGGTTCTGGGTGCAATATCCGATGAAGGAAATATTCCAAAACGATGCATCTAATTTCGCCTTTTGCGGCAAGAGTTATGGGTACAAATCCGATGACTGAAATATTCCAAACCGATGTATCTAATTTCACTTTTGCGTCAAGGGTGCTGGTAGTCTCTAAAACTCTACCGTAGAGTATTCATGTCAAAATTTAGATTATCGTCTGTAGACAATTGTAAAGTGAATTTAAAGTATTCTACTCATTGATCGAACATTAAATCATAGTCATAAATATTATAATCACGTAATAATTACCAAATCGTTTAAAAATTTGATGATAAAGAGCAGGTAGTCCGCCTTTTGCTTCAAGGGTTCTGGGTGCAGTGTAATATTCCAAAACGATGCATCTAATTTCGCCTTCTGCGTCAAGGGTTCTGGGTGCAGTATCCGATGAGGGAAATATTCCAAAACGATGCATCTAATTTTGCCTTTTGCGTCAAGGGTGCTGGGTGCAGTATCCGGTAAGGGAAATTGTCCAAAACGATGTATCTAATTTCGCCTTTTGCGTCAAAGGTTCTGGGTGCAATATCCGATGAAGGAAATATTACAAAACGATGCATCTAATTTATTTGCGCTAAGTCCAAGCGTTTAGATATTGAGGGTAATTCAGTGAGGATACGATTTAGCTAAATACGGATTAAAATTATTGCCGTCCGTTTGTATTCTCTCATGATAGAAAATAATATATAGATGATTAAGCTGATAAAGTCGGGTCATTTACAACGCCAAATTGCCCTCATTATCGAGGATGAACATTAAACCAAAGCTAAAGTCCTAAACCAATGAGTAGGCAGAGGTCAGGGCAAACAGGATCGAAGAATGTGCTAACTACACTAAGCCAATAAAGATATTAAGCTGAAAGTATCGGCGTAACCGAGCCAAAGTTTAGTAGGTACTAGTCCTACCAAATGATTTTCGGTGATGGCCGCCAATCTCCCAGAGATCGGGAAACTGCGCGGGACTAGTTTTTAGTGCCCAAGTGTTAGCGCTACACAAATGCTGTTCTTTATTCTTATATATCTTATTTTGATGGAACAGATTGACTGACACAACCATTGATAAATCAGGCGCAGAACCGACAATTTACATGCCCAATTGACAGCATAGATCATCCTACTTATGGTATAAGCAGGTGATCAGCCTGCAATGTCCTAACCAAGCTAAAAACTACAACACAATGTCATTGTCCCCCGCCGGGAATCGAACCCGGGACCTCCAGATTGTGAGCTCGTGGCTCACACCACTAGACCACGAAAGCAGGCATCAAAGAATGTGCTAACTACACTAAGCCAATAAAGATATTACGCCGAAAGTGTCGGTGTAGCTAAGCCAAAGTTTATTAATAACATTCCGGCTATTCAGGGCTAACATCTAATTACCTTCTTACAAACGCGCAAGGCTTCTTGTTACATTTTTTTTTACTATACAACTGTTCTGTAGTTTTACTCGCTATACTAAATTTGTTTCTAGACCGCTAGACAGATTTTCAAACACGACTCCATTTTGCTACCTTTACTGCAAGAGACAACCAAACAAAAGGTTATTTAGAGGAATTATCTCGTGGTAGAGACGGAATTTATGTCTGATTTTCAGCATGAGAACCTTCGTCTGTTCTTTAGAAGTCGTAAATGTACAGCCAAACAAAGTTACTTTCTTATAATTCATATTTTGTGAGCGGATTTAGAAAACTAGATTAGTGAAATGGCCAAATAAGTGATTTAGCTATGTGAAAGCGCTAACATGGTATGACTCAAATCTAACCGGAATTGCCTGAAGGTAGTACCGTAATAATAATCATTCTATGGATGTAGAGAGCCCGATGGTGTAGTGGTAGGGCCGCTGCCTCCTGAGCGGGAGGTCGTGGTTCGAATCCTTTTCGAATCCCACCACGTACCAATGTGTTTTTCGGTTTTCGAATTTCATATGTACGTTTATTCGGCGCTTTTTCCGTGCTTCGGAAGGCACGTTAAGCCGTTGGTCCCGGTTAATATCGTTTAATACCGTAGATATTAGTCGATATCAGAGGCCAGTTCTAAGCATTGGCGGCTTGAAAACTCTGACCTAATCTAGGATTGGGTCTGGTTTCCCTTCTGGGTTGCGGAGGTCAGATGGCAGTCGCTCTGTGTAAAACCAGTACCCTCGTTCAATTCCCTAGATTAGGTAGCCGACCCTGTGAGATACGGGATAAGGCTAGGGAGATGATGATGGATCTGAAAATGGTACAAATTCGAAGTTGAAAAACTAATATAAGTCAATACCTGTGATTTTTCGTCATGAGAAAACAGAAAGGCTACCCTAGCAATAAGGCCGCCTAATTGTACTCTGTTTGTTTTGTAATGTTTGTTCCTGTACAATGTGTTGTTTATGTGCAATAAAGAATATTTGTATTGTATTGTATTGTAAAGGGACGCAAATAATTTTGATTGTGCGCTCCACGAATCGATAGCAATGTTCGATAACTTTTGTCATGGGTGTGCTCTTGGTTCTAGTTTAGACATACATACATATAATCACGCCTATATCCCTAATGGGGTAGGCAGAGCGTTAACGACCTAAACCAAGGTCGTTTCTCCACGTCTGACAAAGTTTTGAGGGTGATTTAAGATATATTTGTAGGTATATTCCTGTAGTGACAGGTTGTCAGCCCATCGCCTAAATTGCAATATACTGGAACCCTCGGATCCCTTAGCTGTTTTTTACAGCATGCTCGGGAGGAAATGCAGCTTGCACATTCCATGTTTTTCTTTCGCTCCCAGTCCAGCATGGAAGATCTAGTTTAGATGATTACCATTTAAGTGTACTAACTCTATGATGCAAGTTTTTGAAATAAGCTTTTAACAGACCCGCTTTGAATACAATTAGTTAGTTTTACATGCTTTTCGTAATACAATCAAAACCGAGAGCTGATGAACATTGTAGTGTCACTGGTAATTGTAGCTTATTCGAGATGATATTGATAATTTCTTGATAGAATGGTGGCCCGATGGTGTAGTGGATAAGGCCGCTGCCTCCTGAGCGGGAGGTCGTGGTTCGAATCCCACCACGTACCAATGTGTTTTTCGGTTTTGCGAATTTCATATGTACGTTTATTCGGCGCTTTTTCCGTGCTTCTGAAGGCACGTTAAGCCGTTGGTCCCGGTTAATATCGTTTAATACCGTAGATATTAGTCGTTAAGCCATATCAGAGGCCAGTGCTAAGCATTGGCGGCTTGAAAACTCTGACCTAATCTAGGATTGGGTCTGGTTTCCCTTCTGGGTTGCGGAGGTCAGATGGCAGTCGCTCTGTGTAAAAATCAGTACCCTCGTTCAATCCCCTAGATAAGGAAGCCGACCCCGTGAGATACGGGATAAGGCTAAGGAGATGATGATGATGATGATGAGAATGATATGCACGGGTTCAGGATCGTTATCGATAGAAAAAAGACAAGGTATTGTCTTGTCATCGAATCGATAGAAGAAGAATTGTAAAGCAATGCAATGCTCTCGATTCGTAGAGCGCATACATATAATCACGCCTTTATCCCTAATGGGTCGTTCCGCCACGTCTGACAAAGTTTTGAGGGTTATTTAAGATAGATTTGAAGGTATTTTGCTTTTGAGGTTGTCAGCCCATCGCCTAAATTGCAATATACTAAAACCCTCGGATCCCTTAGCTGGTTTTTACAGCATGCATTCTATGTTTTTCTTTCGCTTCCAGTCCAGCATGCAGCAGTTATCTATATCTTGACTCAAATTATTGGCGTTCTTTTCTGCTCTTTCATGACAGAAAATGACAGGTATGAACTTGTATTACGTCGGCCAAAGGCACAGAAGATATTCTAATAGTACACGGAGGTACAAAATCATTTTTAAACGGTAAGACCGAACTTCACCAAACTTTGTTCACGTATTCAAATCCAACTTATCTATGCTTATAATTATATACTTTTGGTATCAAAATGTAAACTATATACAAAACACGAGAGCATATTCAATTTTAGGCCATTTTCACGCAATATCGTATGTCCGCCATTATTTTGTTCGTGATGGATATTTTCCAACGAAACCTAATTATAAGCATAGATTATGTTGCATTTAATTAAGTGTAGGTACGAAGTTTGGTGAAGTTTGGTCTAACTATTTAAAAATCATAACGTAGCTACCGTTTGTATGGGATTCGATTTCCGTGCCAGCCTTAAGTCGTGATTTTGCAACTACGAATTGGTACCATTACCTACGAATGACTTGATAGTTCCACATATTCGAAAGTACTGTTGTATCCCTACTACTTGCTTGATTGTAGACTCTGACACCTCTGGTTTATACTAAGGTCAGAAGTAATAAATTAAGTAGGTAGATAGGTATAATAAAATTATAGTTCACATTTCATCCTTAAAATTAGTATTGTTATATTTATATACACAAGATATCTTTTCGGATGAAATGTTCGTATAATTATGACTGAACTTCACTTCAGGTAAGTTCGTTTAATCATCGATTATTAGACAATTATTATTGAATACATACATATATATAATCATGCCTTTATCCCTAATGGGGTAGGTAGAGATGGGGTAAACGATCTAAACAAAAGTCGTTTTGCCACGTTTGACAAAGTTTTGAGTGTTATTAATATTATCAACTTTGAACGGAGGTCAGTTATTTGGCTAATAACACAGAGGTTTAACTTTAATATAATAATCTTTAAAATTATTAATTTGAGGTTTATTTATGGGATTCATTTAGTTAGCATTCTGTGATGTTATTATAACCTAAAAAAATCTTATTATTCAGTGTTATTATACTCTCAAAATAATTAAATGAAAAAAATGGATTATCATTGAGTCGATCACAAAAAACATGCGAAATGATTTAACAAACAAATATAATTTGCAAGGTGATTTAAGAAAATTCTTTGAAGTAGTTCTTGTGAATCCCTAATTAAATATGTATTTGAATGTTATTAAAAATAAATTTTATTTTTAACTTTCATCAATATTGAAATATACATAAATTGTATTATATTTAGTTTCTTGAGTGTTAACTAATCAACATGTTGTAAAAAATATGTATTTGAAGGATTTTCCAGAAGGTTCACCAAATTATTTCAATTTGTTAAGATATTGTGGTACCTAATAAATTATTCTATATCGGTAACGCAATTAAGAAAATATTCTTATGGTCATTGATTTCAATCAAAATATGTTTTAAATTATTTATGGTTAATAAATTCTAATAATGAAGAAATTATATTTGATTGAAAAATTATTACCTCTATTTTAATAAGGGTTAAAACCTAGTAGATTTTGTATTACCTAGCTGAAACACAGGTTATGATTTCAAAGAAAAAATGTATTAAAAACGCAAAAGGGTTTAATAATATAAATAATCATTTAACAAAAACATAACGTTATCTCGAGTAACGGAAATATTGAGCTCCCCTCCCTCCATTCGTCGTCCACTCCCATTCATCTGCATCTTCATCTCTGACGTACGATCTTCTGGGAGTATAAGTTTCTTGTTCTCTGTCTTCCCAAAAATCTTCCCCACCGTCTGCACCTTCTTCACCTTCGTCAGCTTCTGCATCACCGTCGCCTTCTCCTTCTTCTTCAATAATTTCTAAATCATCATCGTCTATATCATTGGCCATTTCTTCACCATCCTCTTCTTCCTCTAAAATCTCTTCTAAACTATCATCTTTATCTCTCTGAGTTTCATATTCCACTTCTACTTCCGGAATTTCTTCTAAGACCTCTCTGTGTGCTAGAAAACTTCCTCTACTTCTACCCTGTGGTGCCTCTGTTACTTCTTCTACATGGTTCTGTTCTGATTCTTTCCCTTCTTCAGGTTCTTCTGTTCCACTTTCTTGATCTTTTCCTTCTTCTTTGTTCTCTTCTTCAGAACCAGATTTGGAAGAGAATGAGAAGAGCTTAGGAAGAGATTGCATGGGTGTTACGAAGGTAAGGGTCAGAATTACAGATGATAGCAATATAAACGCTGCCTCCTGAATATCAAACTGTGGAGAAACAGAAAATTACTTTAGTATACAAGTAGTTAAAAAAACAAGTACTTTTTTGTCAAGCATGTGATAGACAATCCAAAATGAAAATACAATTGTTTTTAAAAGACGTTTCTGCACGTCTCATCGAGGCAACAGGAGAAGGATTCTCAAAGGATTAGTTTACCAATTCAAAGAGGTAATGCTGCCAGCATCTTGGGTACTTTGCTTCGTAAAATATTTTATTTATAATAATATCTTGTTCCTTGAGCAAATAAACGTTTACTAAGTGTAACATGTACGTATTGATAATCTTACCAAGGCCATCAAGGAGAACTCTGAAGAAGTCCTGACTGTGGCAGCTGTGGTCAGGAACACGATGAACTGGGTCAAGTACATGGCGTAGGAGAGACGGCTGATCACCACCAGAGGCCAGCAGCATAGGAAACGGGAGACGAAACCTGGGGAGAAAGATACATACATACATACTAATAACGCCTTTATCCCTGATGGGTTAGGAAGAGCGTAAACTATGTAAACAAAGGTCGTTTTCGCCACGACTGACAAAGTTTTAAGGGTTATTTAAGATAGATTTGTAGGTATATTGCTGTAGTTTCAGGTTGTCAGCCCATCGCCTGAATTATAATATTCTGAAACCCTCTGATTCCTTAGTTGGTTTATACAGCATGCCCGGGAGGAAATGCAGCTGAAACTCTATGTTTTTCTCTCGCTACCAGGCCAGCATGAAAGTGGGGAGAAAGATGTGCTGTAGTAAGACCGTAAGACCAACAACAATATTGGAACCCCCATAGTAGACTGTAAATCATTATGATAGTGTAGTTATTCAGTCACTCGGGATATTTTCAGTTTTTAAACATAACGGATTTCCCGTACATGACACGGGATTTTTTTTCTGTCAGAATTTGTGTTAGAAACAAAATTATTTTAAGAAGAATAACACAACATCATATTTTGCGAAAATGTATTTCGGGTGATGCTAATGAAAACATCGATAATTTAATTTGAACACAATATATAAAGTTTGTTAAGATATTTGCATAAGACACAATTATCACTCCTATTCAACTCCTACTACGTACGCGATTGAAATACTTACTTCTACCTAACCAAAGTCCAATGTTTTTAATCATACATACATGCATACATAAAATCACGCCTTTATCCCTAATGGGGTAGGTAGAGTGAAAACAACCTAAACAAAAGACAAATACACTACTCCAGTGTATTGCAATTTTAGGCGATGGACTGACAACCTGTCACTGTACATCGTAATCATCTGCATGGACCCTCAGAACTTGCCAGACGTGGCGGAACGACTTTTTGGTCATACAACCCTCGAATCCCTTAGCAATTTTTACAGCATGCCCGGGAGAAGATGCAGCTGGCACATTCTATGTTTTTCTATCACTCCCAGTCTCGCATGGAAGTCCTACATAAAATCTTTGAAATAGTGCGGGAATTCAACTTTAACAGAATTTTATAACTTGAAATAACCATTAAACAACGAACATAAATAAATGATTAGTAGGACCCTATATAAAACACTATTTTTATACCTCTTTTCAAAATACTATCCTTATACACTGCATCCGGGAGTGTTGACTCTGTTTCATTCAACTCTGACCTCAACTAGAGTCAAGAGCAAACTCATCGCAAAATGAAAATAATGCGTTGGCACCTTATTAACTTTAAAATAAACGATGTCAAAAACTTCCTTTTAATAAAGATTTAAATTCATCTGATAGATCAAACACTTCTATATAAACTGAAGTAGACGCGGCATATGCGCCAAATTGAAGCACTTCCATGAGGGGAAATTGGCACCCTTCTGTTCAACAATCTTTCAGTGTTCATTAGCACGTGAACAAAATTAAATGAATGTTGAATTATTATAATAATTATATAATAATTTATTTATTTCAGATAACAATGATCCAATTTTGTTAGTAACAATCAAAATACTTATAACTATGTTAGTAAATAAATTTACGGAAAGACATTGTACATACATACATATAATCACGCCTTTATCCCTAATGGGGTAGGCAGAGCGCAAACGACATAAACAAAGGTCGTCCCGCCACGTCTGACAAAGTTTTGAGGGTTATTTAAGATAGAATTCTAGGTATATTGCTGTAGACAAGACATTGTATTTTTAATAAGATGCCGCATTACAGGGCAAGCATCTCTATTAGCAATGATTTTGAGGATGGAGCTGTCCCGTATTCTGTTCAGCAAGGACGCTTGCTTCTTCCGCAAGACCGCTGCAAAGCTGTCAGTGCGGGGCTGAGCGAACATTGCCGAAGTTCTATTATATTTGGGATCGCTTTATGAGTCATAATTTGCTTAGTAAGCCGCGTCTACCTCAGTTTTTATAGAAGTCTTTGGATAGATGTTGCAGTGAGAGCACCAAATTTTCTTGTATCTTATTTACATTATTATGAAATACGTATCTTTGACAATGAGCTATATTCTAGATACCACCGGCTAAAACTGAAATTAGAATCTATTTGTTACTTTCAAAATAATAAAATTGAAAAAGGACAGGTGTGTTAGGTCCGCTAGATTTTGACGCGCTTTTGCACGTTTCCACAGTATTTCTGTCAATTTTATCCACCATATCATATGACGGCGGATAAAAATGACAGATAAGGCATAAAACCACCGACTATAAATCAAAAACCGGAGAGAATAGCTCTCCTGTCCTTTTCCAATGTTTTTAGTCTGAAAGCACAGAATATATAATAGTATTACATACTGAAAGTGAAATAGATTTTAATTTTAGTTTTGGCCGGCAAATCTAAAATCGAGCCCAATGACCGGGTCGTTCGACACGAGAATCCACTACCTAAGAAGAAGGAGACCGTATGACGTCAAATACGCGAGTATCATAGAATAAATTCTGTTGTTTTTGTTTTATGTGCAATAAAGAAAATATCTATCTGTCTATTCCTCCCAGGCATACTGTAGAAATCAGCAAAAGGGACTCGAGGGTTACAGTGTATTGTAATTTAGGCGATGGGCTGACAACCTGTCACTATAGCAATACACATTACAATCTAAAATTGCCCTCAATTTTTGTCAGGCGTGGCGAAAGTGCCATTTACGAGGCGTTTGACGCTCTGCCTACCCCTTAAGGGATGGAGGCGTGATTTTTATGTATGTATGTATATTCCAAAGGGAAAGCGAATAACTTTCTTTAGCCTAGCAACATCAATTAAGATCACAGCGAGTTAAAGGATAAAAGGTTTTGATGTAAATGTCCCAATGTCAAATTGTTAGGTAAAATATTTTAAAATCCATAACTAAATAATGAAGAATTATTAAATATTATTCATTAATATTAAACTTTTGACTTTGGTCAAAAAGGTGAACTAAGGGACACTTTTAGGCAAAGAGGAATGTTGATTGATATTAATACTCCTAGGTATTTATTTTTATTTGAAATGGGTTTGCTCTTGACTCCAGTCTAGGTCGGGTGCGACTGAGACGGAGTCGACGATGGAGCGAGCTCACCCAGAAGATGCCTGTTCACTCTAACAAAGTGTTGGGGGTTAAAAGCATTCGGAAACACAGACGCAGACACAAAAGCTCAAGCTTGTCAGTTACTAGGTACAGATGTACTCCGGAAAGTAGGAGTCTGGTTGAAAGGACTCCGTTTGGCGGTAAATAAACAAGCTAGCGTTTTGGTGGCATTGAAAGAGACCAAATTGTCATCACCCCACTGGCAGACAAGACTTAAGTCAGATCTGTTCGCTCTACCATACGTAGGTTTTCGAAACGCTGTTTTACCCGATTCTCCCATGGAAAACCATACAAATCTTTCCTCTTTACAAAGTTATAGATATGAATAAAACCGTAATCTTACCAGACCCACTGCTGTTATGCACCGCATAAATCATCCAAGCGATGGCGAGCCTGAGTCGTCCTGGTGTACTCTGAGTCGAAGCCAACATACCACAGAGAGGACTTATATATCTTCAGTACTCTGAGAAAACTTCGTTACCGCGTTTCAGAAATCCCGTTTCTTGTTGCGGCGCCATCTATCGCTACAAGCAGGAAGTAACATACAACCGAAGTCTTACCCGAGCCACTGCTATTATGCACCGCATAGGTCACCCAAGCGATGGCAAGCGCAGATGCGATCGGCGCAAACGCACACTGCGCGGAGAAGGTGGAGCTGTATTTGTAGGTGGTGTAGCCTGAGTCGAAGCCGGCTTACCAGAGAGACGACTTGTATACTATATAACGCTTTTCAGTACTGTTGTAGCGCATTCTATCGCTACAAGCAGGAAGTAAGATACAACTGAAGTATTACCAGAGCCACTGCTGTTATGCACCGCATAGATCACCCAAGCGATGGCGAGCGCAGATGCGATCGGCGCAAACGCAGTGTACTGTGCGGAGAAGGTGGAGCTGTATTTGTAGGTGGTGTAGCCTGAGTCGAAGCCTGCGTACCAGACGGAGGACCAGAGGGCTATGCTGGTCAGCCAGCCGATTATTCGGACGAGCTAGAAGTAAAACATAAAGTTACAGGTGAATTTAAGATGATTGGCGCAATAGAGAAAAGGCCATTATTCTGCAAAGAATAGATGTAGGACGAAGAGTATGACGTTGAACTAACAGCAAGGTAGAGATGTTGAGATATGAAGATAATCTGGATTTCTCATGGCAGTCAAACAATATACCTACGAGAAATAAGTAGACATTGAAGATGAAAAGACAGCATATTGTGTTGCGCAAACACCTCTGTCGTTAAAAATAAGTCCCGTGCGTTATCGTTGAATTAATTCATTGAAATTTGCTAGTACTGTTACCGAAAATCAGTTGGAACTGTTTTTCTTAAAGTAGTCAATACTGTAATCATGTTCATTTCCAGTTCAGATGATTATTTCTTAATTTAATTACGAACTACAAATAAATTACGACGTATTGACTACCACTATCTTCCATGCTGGACTGGGAGCGAGCGAAAAACATAGAATGTGCCAGCTGCATATCCTCCCGGGAATACTGTAAAAATCAGCTAAGAAATCCGAGGGTGTTAGTATATTGCAATTTAGGCGATGGGCTGCCAACCTGTCACTACAGCAATATACCTACAAATCTATCTTAAATAACCCTCAAAACTTTTCCAGACACATTCGCCACGGCGGAACGACCTTTGTTTAGGTTGTTTACGCTCTGCCTTCCCCATTAGGGATAAAGGCGTGACTATATGTATGTATATAATACCTTTCCATGTTCAGCAGGCTTCCTCAAAGCTAGTCCTAGGCTAAGCCCCACCAGGTACGGAGTCGACCGATGTAATATAGACGTGTAACTCAGCCTTGCAGTTCGGTAGAGTTGGCTGACACTGGTGACACAAAAACATCATTACAATGAAAAAACATAAAGGGTATAAGGGAAAGTGGCCGGCGAAATTTTGGACAAAAGGTTGGCTCTGTCCACAAAACTGAAACTGCGACTTTCTATAAAAATAAAAATCAATCGCTGATAAGGTAATCTGTGTTTCTAGTTAGTTTTAATAATGAAAAATTTCGAATATAGGTCTGACGATAGGTTTTACATAAATTTGCATCAACCCACACTATAACAAAAAGTTTTTAGATAAGAGAACCCGAAAAAAAGCTATTAAGTACGTAACTACATAATTAACGACAAGGATACGAGCAATAACATTAACACTATTACGATTTATAGCTAAAATATTCTGCAATAATTGGTCAGCGAAGCGATTACTTTTATTTTGGTAATTTATTCTAGTTACATAATACCTACCTGGCTTAATACCCTTAGCCAATACGTGGTCAAAAACGTGATTCTGAATGTCAATGTTCGAAATGTTATAGATTTATATTTATAGAAACAGCTGCATGAGATGAATCTTGCAACACATACGTAAGCTGACCTAAAATTTATAAGTAATTTTTCATAAGTTTAGGCATTTCGTCCATGCTGGACTGGGAGCGAGAGAAAAACATAGAATGTACCAGCTGCATTTCCTCCCGCATGCTGTAAAAACCAGCTAAGGGATCTGAGGCTAACTGTATATTTCAATTTAGGCGAGGGTCTGACAGCCTCTCACTACCGCAATATACCCACAAACCTATCATGAAGCAACGACCTTTGTTTAGGTAGTTCGCGCTCTGAATAGCCCATTGGGGATAAAGGCGTGATTATATGTATGTATATATGTAGGCATTTATGATTCCCTAGGCATATTAATTAAATTGAAGCCTGGAAACGACCTTGAGGGTTTCGGTGTATTACTGTTGCTGTTACGTGCTCGTTACTGTGTTTTCGGTGTTTTGAGGCGATGGGTTAAGAATCAGACATTACACAGCATATGCCTTAATAGTTGCCAAAACTTTGCAAAACCGTCTTTAATTTATGTTTTTCCCATTGTTCATATCTTTTGACGACATAGCTAGCTGGTCAAATGGCAATAGATTATTAGAATTGGCAGAATCTACGAAAAAAACATATTTCGCCCGGTTTCCTCCACCCAAAAAAATAAAAGAATTCCGTTCCGTTCCACACAAGATAAGCTAAAAGAAATATAAAAAAAGAACTTACGTAACCCCATGATAAGCAATCAGCGTAAGCCGATGTTCTTTGACAGTTGAGTATCTGGAGTAAGCGGCGATGACGTGAAGAGCTGGTAGAAGGAACCTTGTGGCCACGTGTTGGGTCTGCAGCACCCACACGAGGATGCCTCCGACGATTGTCAGCTGCATGTCGATGGCTAGCTGGTGGGTTTGGGGGGCGCACTGTAAGAATGAAGAAAGAATGAAATGTTAGAGGACAGAATTATGAGAAATGTATATTACATTCACATCACTATCGTGGGATAGGAAGGAACACAATCTAACTCCGTTTCAATAGACTGCTTTATCAGGAGAAAACCTTCAGGAGAACACCCACCCACTCTATCCCATCAACTCTCTTAGATCCCTCATCATCACCTCTTTGAAGGCCTTCATCGTCACCTCTTTTAATACCTTTGTTCACAACTCACCATCTCCTCAAATCCGAAGTAATTCTGCACATACAGCATGTTCCACCACCAGCTCTCCTGGCAGATCTCCGCGTTCTTGGAGACGAAGGTGCCCCACATAGGGCCTGCTGAAATGAGGTCCCACACGTACGCGTAGAACAGCACCACAGCTATGAGAGCTGGGGTTAGCCTGAGAAAAATTAAAAGAATTTCATAATATACTGTAAGTTAGGCGGAAGTTTTGACCTCAAACTTGTTTCAGAACTCCGACATTATTTCAAAAACTGTAAAAGGAATAGTCAAATTTATTAATAAATTAATTTGTCCGCCCATCATAGAAAGATAATGTTTTGACAAAACTTTCTGATTCGTTAGGGTAATTAGACAATGTTTAGGATGATACGGGATATGCCTCAAAACAATTCTAGTCTAGTCTAGGTATAAGTTCGAGAGAACGATTCAATTTAAATGGTAGTTGGCTCCTGAAAGGGGTCAACATCCATGAAACCACCCCTTCTAACCTAGAGTCTGACGCTAATTAGCTTCTTGTGTTCCGTCTCGGTGTGTGTTAAGCCAACGACCCGCACAGCCTAGTTGGCAGTGTACCTGCCTGCTACGCAGAGGATGCCGGGCTAAATTCTCGGCCGGGGCAGACATTTAAATGATGAGTTTAAATGTCGGTTTCTGGGTCTGGCTGTTATTTGTGGTTGTTTCTGTGTATGCCCATGGCACCCCGATACAGGGAATCCTAGTGGGGGCTATGAGTAAGATCGTGTTTAACTCTATCAGTGAATCCAATTTAGACCAAGCACTAGAGTCAAGAGCAAACCCGTCGCAAAAAAGCAACACATAAGCTTGATGCCATCAAATAATGCCATACGTTTTTTCTAAGTCTATTGCGCTTATTATGTTATTTTCAGGTATGTCTGATAGATATAGGATACAGAATAACTACCACTCTAATGGGAGGTTAAAAAAAAAGTTAGAATAGCCTGATCTAATAATCATCAAATAACAATAATAAAAAATATCAAATTTTGAAGGTCAGACATACACATTTTTTATCAGTTTTAAGCGAGCTAGTCTGGGTAAAAAAACCTAATTAAATGTAATTAGGTATTTTAGCCTGACTAGCTTGCTTAAAATAAAATTAATCCACTATAGCTTACGACGATTTTAATCTCACAAATTCGAATGCTTTAGAAATAAGGCGTTGTAATTGCGTTATTTTCAAAATGAAAATTAATGAATTTTGATAGCTATAGTAGATTAATTTTATCCAATATTGTCTTTGACATTTGGTTTGAAATTACACAATTTTGACCCACTTGTTAAATTTGACGACAAATAATTAAATTAAAAAAAATAGAACACAAAATATAAAGTACCTACATTTCGTATCGCAATCAAGACAAGGATACTACCCTACTTCAGTTATCTACAACATATATAATGGGGTAGGTAGAGCGTAAACCACCTAAACAAAGGTTGTTTCGCCACGTCTGACAAAGTTTTGACGGTTATTTAAGATAGATTTAGTAGGTATATTGCTGTAGTGATAGGTTGTCAGCCCATCGAGTAAATTTCAATATACTGAAACCCTCGGATCCCTTAGCAGGTTTTTACAGCATGCCCGGGAGGAAATGCAGCTGGCACATTCTTCGTTTTTGTCTCGCTCCCAGTCCAGCATGGAAGTAACCAAAATAACATCGAAAGAAGAAAGGAAGTGCTCGATGCCATGTCAACTAGGAAACTTCCGATATAAATAGAAGGAAACAAGTTATCTCAATGCCATCTCCGTCAGGCAAATTGCGAGACTTATTTGTATGGAATCCGTGTATGGAACCTGTTGATTGGGTGTATTTTCGTGCTATGGGGTAATTTGTATAGTCTAGAGGCACTGACCTACCTTGAAGTGCATCATTTCGGATGGCCCATATTTATTTAAAATATTTTTCAGAGTGATAATAAATAAAATAAACGTTCGAGCAACTGAAACTCCACAATTTTTACTAAACCGTTGAAGTTATTAACCTTTCTTTCATATTTAAAACCATCAAGTTGGTAGCTCAAAATATGAGAAAACGTTTGTTTTGTCATTTTTTGAATCAAGTACTTAAACTTGGTTTATATTTACACAAATAATATTTAAAAAAAACACGTAGCCCCGCCAAAGTGATACACAAGGAAAAGTTAATAGGTTCTTTTCATTACCCTAAAATTGGTTGTCAACCTTCGCCTTCATCTCCGAAAAAAAATATATTTAGACTCTATAATTACGTTCCTCTTTTAATATTTTCGGAAGCCATCTTGTAAAAGAGTAGAAAAATCAATGTCTGGATTAAGTCAACGCAAAAATTTGCTTTCTACTACGACTATTACTAGACTGCAAACCGTATTTAAAAAAAATGTATAAAGAAAACTGTCGCTACCGATATTTAATAGGGTGTAATGTTGTTAGGTTTAATTATATAGGCATTACAGAAATAAATCTAGTGCTCTTCTCATTTCATGAAGATCTAATATATGATCCAATATATAATCTATATATCTAATATATGAGATCTATAATAGTTATTTGTACAATATTTAGTAATAAATGACTTTCTTCGAAATTATTCCACTAAAAGAAGATTAGGTACCTATTTATCTGTGAACCATCAATTTCGGTTTAATAAAAAAAGAATATTACATCTAGACAGATTATTATCAAATAGGTATTCTAATAAAAGTAGAGGTTCTAATAGATTTCCTTCCATGCTGGACTGGGAGAGATAGAAAAACATAGAATGTTCCAGCTGCCCTTCCTCCCGGGCATGCTGTAGAAGTCAGCAAAAGGGACTCGAGGGTTACAGTGTATCGTAATTTAGGCGATGGGCTGACAACCTGTCACTATAGCAATACACTTTTCAATCTAAAATTGCCCCCAATTTTTGTCAGACGTGGCGAAACCGCCTTTTACGAGGCGTTTATCGCTCTGTCTACCCCGTAAGGGATAAAGGCGTGATTTTATGTATGTGTATGTGTTCTAATAGAAAATGTTGCTGTCAACTCAAACAAATCATAGTTTCGAAGGCTCTACAATTTTGCTCTCTAAAATTTTGCAGGCACTATGAAGGCGTATAACAAATATATAACTTACGAGACTTCTGCCCCCGTAGCATGCAGCCGCGATAAGGCCGCGATAGCCATTTTATCATATGTATCTACATACATACATAAATCACGCCTTTATCCCTTACGGGGTAGGCAAAGCGTTTAACGCCTCGTAAAAAGCGCTTTCGCCACGTCTGACAAAAATTGAGGGCAATTTTAGATTGTAATATGTATTGCTATAGTGACAGGTTGTCAGCCCATCGCCTAAATTACAATACACTGTAACCCTCGAGTCCCTTTTGCTGACTTCAACAGCATGCCCGGGAGGAAGGGCAGCTGGAACATTCTATGTTTTTCTATCTCTCCCAGTCCAGCATGGAAGTAGTATCTGTCTAATTATATAGGAGTATGATAGATAGCTATATTCGTCATCGCGCGGTGGTATACTGCAGGGGCAGCAATGTAGGTAAATGGATACCTCTGTAGTTGTTGTGGTCTTGACTAAAATCTGCATACGTGGAAACCACAAACACTTGCTCTCTACAATTTTGAAGGCACTATCTTTCGTTTTCTTCCATGCTGGACTGGGAGCGAGAGAAAAACATAGAATACGCCAGCCGCATTTCCTCCAAAACCAGCCGAGGGTTTCTGTATATTGCATTTACAATATACCTACAAATCTATTTTAAATAACCTTCAAAACTTTGTCAGACGTGGCGGAACGACCTTTGTTTAAAGTTATAAAGGCGTGATTATATGAATGTATGTATGTATAAATAGGTAATAACAACTTAATTGATTTGCTTAAGTTACGAGACGTTTGCATTGTAAATGTATATATATATATAGCGCATCTGCATAGGTACAAACTACAAACGCTCTATAACTTTGCTCTCTACAATTTTTCAGGCGCTATCTTTTTCTTTAAGTGATGGGTTTGCTTTTGGCACATACAAGTTGTACAATTGGCGGCCTCATTGCTTAGGTAGCACAATCTTCCAGGCAACCATTGATTGCGATTGTGACCAGCTCATTTTCGTAGAATACATACATACATACAATCACGCCTGTATCCCTAATGGGGTAGGCAGAGCGTGAACAACCCAAACAAAGGTCGTTCCGCCACATCTGACAAGTTTTGAGGGTTGTTTCAGATAGAACTGGATATTGCTGTAGTGACAGGTTGTCAGCCCATCGCCTAAATTGCAATATACCGAAACCCTCGCATCCCTTAGCTGATTTTTACATGCCCGGGAGGAAATGCAGCTAGCACATTCTACGTTTTTCTCTCGCTCCCAGTCCAGCATGGAAGAAATTAAGATAAGAATACCTTATTGCTAAGGTAGCACAGTCTTCCAGGCAACGTCATTTTCGTAGGATACTAACCTGAGATATCTGGTGAAGAGTCTCCAGGCTGCCGTGGAGTCGCTGGAGATGCGGTGAGCGGTCAGGGTGCCACTGAGAAGCAGGAAGCAGTCCGTGAACATCCAACCCTGCCGCACCCACGACCAGATCGGGGAGCTCGCCATCTGGAATAAAAGCAAACTTTATTAAGTATTCTTCCATTCTGGACTGGGAGCGAAATAAAAACATAGAATGTGCCAGCTGCATTTTCTCCCGAGCATGCTGTAAAAACCAGCGAAGGGATCCGAGGGTTTCTGTATATTGTAATTTAGGCGATGGGCTCACAACCTGTCACTACAGCAATATGCGTCCAAATCTATCTTTAATAATCCTAAACACATAACATAACATAAAAATACTTTATTGCACGTAAGAATACAAATCATACAGCACAACAGATAACAACAAAAAACAAGTACAACATAGGCGGCCTTATTGCTAAGGTAGCAATTTCGAAACACACACATTTCTTAACACTTTGTCAGACGTGACGGAACGACCTTTGTTTGGGTCGGTTACGATCTGCCTACCCCTTTAGGTATAAAGGCGTGATTATATGTATGTATATACTATAAGCATACTAGGTATACAAGACATAACAGTCCACTTCTGGGAATTCGTCTCCCCTAGTTAGAATTGCTGAACGGAGAGCAATGAAAAACGTAGAATGTAGATACATAAAACCAGCTTCTTCTGTTCTCGGACATACTATTAAAGGGTATAGTTCGTATTTTTAACTTTAAGTTAAACGTATTTTGCGGCCCAAAAACTGTTTTTTATTTGCAACTTAGCAGAGTTCAAAATTCGGAACCGCAGACATGCTACAAACATATATTTTGCGGTTGACTTCTTTAAAGTTGATAAGCAAAAACAGGCTATGGGCCGCAAAACAAGTTGGTATCAGTAACGCAATGTAACGCGGTGTATAGTAAAAGAATCCGAGGGTTTCAATGTATTGTAATCTAGGAACTAGATTCTAGCTAAGCAATGGCCCTTGTCCCAAATTCTTCTGAAATATCCCTTTGTAAGACGTTACAAAAGCGACCACAGTAATTGAAGGCATGAAAATAAATCTAAACACGAAAACATCTGCCATATAAGTATTTAGAATTCACTTTACTTATCCACAAGTGGTTCAAATTCAAACATTCTACAGAGCGAATCAAATTGAACGCAATAACTGAAGTTTGCTTTTGGTCAGACCGTCTAGTTTCTGTTCGCTAACTAAGTAGCCTGGATCTACGCTGACCCAATGCAAACTACGCGCTTATATTAACTATTTGCTTCAAAACATGATTGGAGACTGAACTTCGAGCAATAGCAGGAACGTGAAAACTTAAGTAGGTAGGTGTTAAAACGGGTTAAAAGGACAACATCGTTTCCATTCTTCTTCTGTCGAGTGGGTATCGAGTCTATCGACCCGATGAACCCTAATGTCAAAGTTTTTTAAACCGCCTAGTAGCACAACTATCAGGACTCTGACACGCTGTCTTTGATAGTGGTCGTTACTATCAAAGACAGCGACCAGGACCGACGGCTTAACGTGCTCTCCGAAACACGAAATCATTTTATTTTCGGACAGTCAAGTGATTCAGTCTGTCCTAACCAAACTGGGGAAAAATTCACAAAGTGATAAATTCTCAAATATAAACTTTGTGTTTCCGCCCTGGGAATCATTCCCACGACGTCCGGGTCGGGAGTCCATGGCACTAGCCACTAGACCACGGAGGCAGTTATCGTTTCCATTAAAACTTAAAGAGAGAAAAGCCCAAAGACTTCTAGCGTCTGGAAAAAAAACTGGGAGGTAGGTCCCTATCTAGTAGTGGCCTGTTGCAGCATCCTAAAATAACACCTAGTTCAATTTAAAGAAAACTTGGCTATGTGGCACCAAAATTACCAAAATTTCTAGCAAAGTTCGGACTCATACATAGGTACATATATCATCGTTTTATCCCTAGCCTTATCCCTATTGAGGTTGGCAGAGCGTAAACGACCTAAACAGAGGTCCTTCCGCCTCGTCTGACGAAGTTTCAATTTGTAGGTAGGATATTGCTGAAGTGGCAGATTGTCAGCCGATCGCCTAAATTACAATATACTAAAACCCTCGGATCCCTTAGCTAGTTTTTACAGCATGCCCGGGCGAAAATGCAGCTGGCACTTTCTATGCTTTTCTCTTGCTCCCAGTCGAGCATGGAAGTGAAATTCATTATACATACATACATAAATCACGCCTTTATCCCTTACGGGGTAGGCAGAGCGTTTAACGCCTCGTAAATTCATTATTTTATTTATTTATAACCCTGTGGTGTCCCACTGCAGGGCAAAGGCCTCTCTCCCTTCCTTTCACTTCTCTCGATCTAGTGCTAATTCTCTCCATACATACATACATACATACATAAAATCACGCCTTTATCCCTTACGGGGTAGGCAGAGCGTAAAACGCCTTCTAAAAGGCGCTTTCGCCACGTCTGACAAAAAGTGAGAGCAATTTTAAATTGTAATGTGTATTGCTGTAGTGACAGGTTGTCAGCCCATCGCCTTAATTACAATACACTGTAACCCTCGAATCCCTTTTGCTGACTTCTACAGCATGCCCGGGAGGAACGGCAGCTGGAACATTCTATGTTTTTCTATCTCTCCTAGTCCAGCATGGAAGTATTCTCTCCATTCCGTAACATATGTGTCTAATTCGTCTCGCCACCTCTTTCGGGGTCTTCCACGTCCACCACTAAAATTCATTCTTACCTCGGTAATTTTTAGTCGGTTGGTAAAAGGCATAACAGCGACTGGCAGAAACTTGTGTGCCACGAGAAGGGCGATGGTGGCAATTCCCCGAATGCCATGGATGCATGAAATCTCGTCTTCTGTACCAGGAGCGATGAGCTTGCTGATCGTGCGGTAGAGGGAGAAAGATGACAGCAAGCCATCTGAAAATAATAGTGGAGTCTGTAAAATACTCGTAAATTTGTGCATATATTTTCAGGGTATTTTGTAGTCATTGTTTTCGGGAAGAAAGTTGCTAAAAGAGTAAATCATAGTTGTTCAATTCAATTAAATTCATTTATTAAGGCCCGTATTTATAATCAGACCTCAAGAGTGACAGCGAGATTGAGTTTGTATTAGAAAAGTCACTTCACTACAAAATGGCCTGTCAAATAAATACTTAATATTGCTCTCAATCTTGAGATCGCTTTATAATTACGAGCCTACATAACCCGTATGGCTTACAGTTTACAAAAGGTAGTCTGTTTATAAGCAGAACCATGATAGAACACACCTTTTTACCTTTAATAAGCGCATTATATATTTATTGCGTGTTTATGTTTATAATATAAGTCGGTAGTCTAGGAATTCAGTATAAAAGAAAAGCATTCGTACAAAAGCGCCCTCTACTCGACAAAGTCCAAAACAGCTATCAGCTACCAACAAGCAGCCCCGATACCATTATCATGCAAATCTACAACATATTTGCATGCGCTATGCTGTAGTGGCAACCAGTGGGTGCAAAGAGATTGCAGACAGTACTAATGATTGTTGATTTTGCATCTATTACTTACGTTAAATGTGTTGTTTTTAGTTCAATCTATACATATAATAAACCTCTAGTAGGGTCGTGTCTGTACAATGAATATTTTTCGAAAAGAATAATTGCAGCAGGCATTATTAACGATACAAAGACCAAATAGTTTTTTTTTTGTCTGTCTGTATGTATGTCTGTCTGTATGTTACCACATCACGCCTAAACTACTGAACCGATTGCAATCGGACTTTTTTTATCGTTAATATTTTATACATACATATACATAAAATCACGCCTTTATCCCTTACGGGGTAGGCTGAGCGTAAAACGCCTCCTAAAAGGCGCTTTCGCCACGTCTGACATAAATTGAGGGCAATTTTAGATTGTAATGTGTATTGCTGTAGTGACAGGTTGTCAGCCCATCGCCTAAATTAAAATACACTGTAACCCTCGAATCCCTTTTGCTGTCTTTTACAGCATGCCCGGGAGGAAGGGCAACTGGAACATTCTATGTTTTTCTTTCTCTCCCAGTCCAGTATGGAAGAAGTTAATATTTTAGCTTACTTCTTTTGTTTAAGATGGCGACATGGCCTGCCCACATCAGTAAAAAATATCATAAGTCACTAAAAACACAGTGAATCGAAAAACCGCTCCAACAGACTCAAGTTATAGTAATTAAGATAATTTAGAACCTTATAAATTAGCGATTATTATTTAATAACAGGTAGAAAAAATGCGAATAACTTAACTAATAAATTTTTGTTCCTGTTACTACAACGAACTATGAATCACTAATTTATAAGGTTCTAAATTATCTTTATAACTATTACTTGAGTCTGTTGGACCAGATTTTCAATTCATTGTGTTATTAGTGAGTTTTGTTTTTTTTTACTGATGAGGGCGCCACTTAGCTTTTGCATCAATGACCACCACATAAAAGTGCATTTTCCCATACATGGTACGAGAGTCATTTCAGTAAGAACTGCACATAATATAGTGCTGTAATTAAAGCTTTTCAGTCACCTAAAATGTATTATTATGATATAGGTACCCAAACTGAAAAGTAACCGACACATTCTATGTTTTTAACAGTTTATATTTAAAAAGTTCCACTAATAACTAGCATACAGATTAAGGATTAATTACAAAATATTGCCGAGCATTCTAATAGCTTTCTTTCTTCCATGCTGGACTGGGAGCGAGAGAAGAACATAGAATGTGCCAGCTGCATTTCCTCCCGGGCATACTGTAATCAGCTAAGGATCGGAGGGTTTCTTTATATTGCAATTTAGGCTGACAGCAATATACCTACAAATCTATCTTGAATAACCCTCAAGACTTTGTCAGACGTGACTGAACGATCTTTTTTAGGTCGTTTACGCTCTGCCTACCCCATCATTGATGGAGGCGTGATTATATGTATGTATTCTAGTAGCTCGAAAACGTAAAGCACTTATTAGGAAGATTGTCCCAAATCAATACGATTGTGATGCAAATGTTCGCGCGGCGGCGGTCAGCTGCATTTGCATGCGCCAGGCTCTGTTGCACCGTCTATGCCCTCAGGGGCTGCCTGCTATTGTGGACATTATGCGTTTTGTCTTTGACGATCTATTTGCCTGATCATCAATGTTTCCCCTGGCTGTATCATAAACATAAACACGTGGTACATTTTGTGTTGATACGGAGTAAAAGCGATACGTTTTGAGGTATATTTCGAATACAACAACACGATGTTCTTTTTGAAACAAACGTTAGTAAAATAATTTTCTGAACTCCCAACTTGTCAGTGACGGCGACCAATCTACATACATATAATCACGCCTTTATCCCTCATGGGATGGACAGAGCGAAAGCGATCTAAACGAAGTTCTCGCCACATCTGATAAAATTTTGAGGGTTATTTAAGATAGATTTGTAGGTATATTGCTGCAGTGACAGGTTGTCAGCCCATTGCCTAAATTGCAATATACTGAAACCCTCGGTTCCCTTAGCTGGTTTTCACAGCATGCTCGGGAGGAAATACAGCTGGCACATTCTATGTTTTTCTCACGCTCCCAGTCCAGCATGGAAGAAAGAGCAACCAATCTTATCAACAGCAATCTGCGTGGGACTTGACTTCAGTGCCTGATTGTTTCCGCAATAACAATTTCACTGGTGTACCCCAATGGCAGATGAGCGGGTAGAATTCAAGATATGCAACTATCGCCCGTTATGCCTTAAAATATCGTTCAAATCGGCGCGCGCTACGGCGTGGCGGTTACGTCCGTGGTCGCATCAAACCTGTGCGGAAAACGCACAAAAATGATAATTACATAAAAACGATGAGTCGGATTAAGAAAAGCTATGTTGCGATTTTAGATAATCATAATACGGATATTTTCCCGAAGAAACCGTGAAAGCGCTCCTAACAATTTAGAAGGAATGTCAAATTTACTGACAAAAACAGCTTTATCTCTAGATATTTTTAGCATACTTATTTATGAACTATATATTTTTTTAATTTTACAATTTCAGGCCATGAACTAATTCCTTAGATGTATATTTTATAATTTTTTTCAATGATTCGTTTAGGAGAAATAAGCGATTAAAAACAACTATTTGCCGTAAGGAATCACATCAAACTGTAATTTTGATGAGACTTAATTAGTATACTAACCTGATGGTTTACTTTCAGCTTCCTTTTCTTCTTTTTCCTCCTTTTCCTCGCCATCCTTAGCTCCCTGTTCTTCAGCCGGTTCTTCTCCTTCATTCTGGCTTTCTTCTCCATTAGAACTTCGTCGAGTCAAGTAGTCTTGAAGGGTGGCAATAAGGACTAGCAGAAGAATGACAGCGTAGAATGACCTAAAATATTATAATTTTTTAATTTAGCAACGTTGACACGACATTTTAGATTAGATTAGATTGTGCCAGCTGCACTTCCTCCCGGGCATGCTGTAAAAACCAGCTAAGGGATCCGAAGGTTTCCGTATATTGCAATTTAGGCGATGGGCTGACAACCTGTCACTACAGCAATATACCTACAAATCTATCTTGAATAACCCTTAAAAGTTTAACAGACGTGGCGAAACGACCATTGTTTAGGTCGTTTAAGCTATGCCTACCCCATTAGAGATAAAAGCATGATAATATGTGTGTATGTATTCTAGATACGGAAGGTGGATGTCATACACGTCTCTTCTTACTGATGGCTCAGCTGACCTTGGCCTCCGATACGATACTAAAAATGTATCTGAAGTGAGCTCACCCGATGTTGCGCAATGTTTCGCCAAACATAAGCTTGCAAATAAAAGTAATTTACTTCCTCTACAAACCAGTTACCAAGGTTACATACACATACAAAATTACTTAGTTCTAATGTGTTATAAGGTGGAAGTTGTTTAGGCTGGTACCCTGTGTTTTAGGTCACCAGGCCCCCCTTCGTCCAGACAAAATGAGCAAACTATTTATACCTGTTTTCTGAATTTAGTCTATCAGATCTTGTACCTTAGTCTTTTACGCAGCACGATCTTTCCTACCCTTTCTAAGTTCTAAGCTTACCTCTCTCCTGTTATTAGGACACTTACAAAGTCAAAACATTAAGCAGCTCCAATCCTCCTAGCAATCCTCATCTTTAGTATGGCAGTCAACTTCAACCGCCTTCACCCTGACGACAAATCCAGTGCGATGTTGGTAGTGGTTGACAGCATCCTTGATGACCACTTCCACATCCCGAGGCATGCAGACTCCACAGGAAAGGTAGTATAATGGATCTTGACTAACAGCTGGCAGCGATCCGTCCAGAACAATTTTTTAGCCAATCGACTTCCCCTTACTCTTTTAGATCCTTCTCTCCTGATCCCACGCTCTATCGGCCCCATGAACCAGTCGAAACCAGTAGAAACTAGTAGTAACTTACAGAGTCAAAACAGTAGGCAGCTCCATCCATTCCTCCCACCAATCTCCATCTTGAGTATGGCAGTCATCCTCATCGACCTTCACCCTCACGACGAAGCCGGCTCTATGCTGGTAGTGGTTGACAGCATCCTTGATGACCACCTCCACATCCTGAGGGTCGCAGACAGCTGGCACGCAGACTCCCCAGCTCAGCGTGGAGAAGCGCGGCACAAAGTGACCTGGCTAAACGAAGTATCATGCCGCTGAGATATTTCTTATTGCATACTTAATTAACTTAAAAATAGGTACGTAAAACACGCATAAAGGGTGTAAAAGACAGCTTGCAGGAAAGATAATAGGGGTAGCTTAGTATACGAAAATAAACAACTATCACAAAGAAATACTTTCAAGTCATGAAAAAAATATTATTGTTCACGACACGAATGATTTTATGAACAGAATTTCCCTGATGAAGCTGTTTAGTTTCATTAAATGAGTAACCTCTGGCAGTTTGCAGAAAGCTATCCCTAACACCCTGTATTTTAAAAAATCTATGTAAATACAGTGGGTATTATCTACCAAATAAATAAACAAGTAAATAAAAGCATAATTGATATATTAAGGGGATTCCCGGTGCACGCCAGCGCCCTCATCAGTCAAAAAATCATTGCTCACCGAAAACGCAATTAATCGAAAATCCGGTAGATCAGATTAAAGTATGGGTACTGAAGTTTTTTTTAAGCATTATAAATTAATAATTCAGTGTTCACTTCAGTTACAGATAGTAAAAGTGCTAAAAGTGGCCGTTTTTCGCAAATTTCCTATCTGTAACTGCAACGATCTATAAGTTGCAACTGTATGAAGTTCCAAATGACCTTTATTGCTTTAACCTCAATCTGATCTACCGGATTTTCGATTGATTTTGTTTTCAGTTAATTATGATTTATTGACTGATGAGGGCGCCACTTGGCCCAGGGAAGCCCCTTAACGACTACTCACTTGTGTGTTTAACTGAGGTGTTTGACCTTAACGTTTCGACTCATTACTTTTCACTCTCCATGAAGAAGACTCTCGTAAAGAGTCGAAACGTTAAGGTCTAACACCTCAGTTAAACACACAAGTGAGTAGTCGGGTAATTAATTTATCAGTATGAAAAAAACAAAATTATTTTATAATATTTTCTCTTCGTTATTAACTTCCATGCTGGACTGGGAGCAAAAGAAAAACATAGAAAGCTGCATTTCCTCCCAGGCATGCTGTAAAAACCAGCTAAGGAATCCGAGGGTTTCAGTATATTGCAATTTAGGCGATGGGCTGACAACCTGTCACTACAGCAATATACCAAATCTTATACAACCCTCAAATCTTTGTCAGACGTGGCGGAACGACCTTTGTCTAAGTCGTTTGCGCTCTGCCTACCCTATTAGGGATAAAGGCGTGATTATATGTATGTATGATATTAAAAACTCGCGCGTAATTAAATTACGAGTAGCATTTATAAAAATAATTTGATACTCTCACTTTTAAAAGGTCTTTGGTCTAATGTGTATGATCCCAACATTACAACAACATACTTGACATCTTTGGGTTGTCGCCAATACGATACGACTGAGGGGGTTTTGATGATGATGAAACTTTATTTTGCATACATACATACACATAATCACGCCTTTATCCCTAATGGGCTAGGCAGAGCGTAAACAACCTAAACAAAGGTCGTTCCGCCACGTTTGACAAAGTTTAGAGGGTAATTTAAGATAGATTCGTAGGAATATTGCTGTAGTGCCTAAATTGCAATATACGAAAACCCTCGGATCCCTTGGCTGGTTTTTATAGCATGCCCGGGAGAAATTGCAGCTGACACATTCTAAGTTTTACTCTCGCTCCCAGGCCAGCATGGAAGTATCTTTTAGTAGTAGCTTTAGTCTTAGTAGTAATTATCTTGCATGTTGTGATAATTCAAGCGCCAGTGTACTAATGCTATCATAATTTACTAATAGTGAAATGAAGCTTAGGGCTTTATAGCCAAAGTTCTTGAGGTTCTTCCATGCTGGACTGGGAGCGAGAGAAAAACAGAGTATGTGCCAGCTACATTTCGTCCCTGGCATGCTGTTAAAAACAGCTAGGAGATCCGAGGGTTACTGTACATTTCAATTTAGGCGATGAGCTGACAATATGTCACTACAGCAATATACCTACAAATTTATCTTAAATAACCCACAAACTTTGTCAGACGTGGCGGAACGACCTTTGTTTGGGTCGTTTACGCTTTGCTTACCCCATTAGGGATAAATGCGTGAATTTATGTATGCATGTGTATTTTTAATCATCAGAAAAAAGAAAAGAATGGCAGTGTAAACGATCTTATTTCAACCCTATCAGCTTTAAAACGTTCAATGGCATTAGATGACATTTATAGTACCTATAGTATTTCCAACTCAGTTTTAGAACAAAGGTAAACAAAGTTTCAAGTCTTTTAATCAAAGATCTTGTTTTTAATATAAGTTTTAGCTCAAACCTTTGTCAGACATGGCGGGACGAACTTTGTTCAAGTCGTTTACGTTCTGCCTACCCTGGATAAAGGCGTGATTATATTTATACTCACATCATCGATCCGACTCTTGATCAGGTTCTTAGCCAGAGCCAGGTGTAGAGGTGCCTCCAGCTCAGGGTGCTCAGCCTTCACCTCAAGGCTGGCTAGACAGTACTGGCCTTCCACCTGCACAGAAACAAATGTTTAATATTTAGGAACCCTACCTAGCTTATATTATTATTTTTATTTTTATCTTTGGTAATCTCTCCTTTCGGAGGTGAATTTCCCTGTCTCTCGGGCCGTGGCCAAGTGAGGAGGGGTCGTTATATGAGCTCGATGTTTCAGAGGTCGTTAAAAAATTTCGGACTATGCGGCATGTGTTCAGTATTGCTGCTTTCTGTAGGGTATGAGACACTTAATGGTAGATTTTCAATGTATTTAAACTGTTTGAGTGTTTTGGGGATAACTCCAGTCGACGACAGTACAATTGGTACAATATGCACTGTTTGGGCTCTCCATTGGGCTCTGATTTCTATACCTAAGTCTCTGTATTTTGTGAGTTTCTCTGTAATGGTTGATTGGTTATTATTATTATATTAGCCTAAAGTGTCCCACTGCTGGGCGAAGGCTCTCTCTTTCCAGGCAACACGATCCATGGCTGTTTCCGACTAGTTGGGTTCAAAGTCGACTAGGTCATCCCGCCATCGCATCCTCCGTCTCCCTCTGCGCCGACTTATAATGAACGATAAAACTATAAGCACATCATCATCTCCCTAGCCTTATCCCGAATCTCACGGGGTCGGCTACCTAATCTAGGGGATTGGACGAGGGTACTGGTTTTTAAACAGAGCGACTGCCATCTGGCCTCCGCAACCCCTAGGTTAGGCCAGAGATTTCAAGCCGCCAATGCTTAGCACTGGTCTCTGACATGACTTAACGACTAATATCTACGGTATTACACGATATTAACCACCAATAAAGACCAATGGCTTAACGTGCTTTCCGAAGCACGGAAAAAGCGTCGAATAAACGTACATATGAAATTCGAAAACCGAAAAACACACTGATACGTGGTGGGATTCGAACCACGACCTCCCGCTCAGGAGGCAGCGGCCCTACCCACTACACCATCGGGCTCTAAAACTATACACACATAATTATATAATACAGTACTTCCGTTTTTTCCGTCAATGCCTTCGTGGTCAGAGTCATGGGCTCCCGATCTAGAGGTCCTGGGTTCGATTCCCAAAGTTGATACTCGTATTTGTAAATTTATAACTTTGTGAGACTCTCCCCGGTTTTGTTAGGACATTAGGAATAGGAAATAGGAAGGAATCTCCTGATTGTCCGTAAAAAAAGGATTCAGTGCTTCGGAGGGCACGTTTAGTCGTCGGTACCGGTTAACCTCCAGCAGAAAAAAAATCAAGCCAGAAGCCGAAAAGACATTTATTATTATAATGTTGTTATTAAAACACTTGTACTTGTTTCAGTTAATATATTTTAATCCTACCGGTTTCGCTAACTTATAGCATCATCAGGGATTTGATACACATCATACACAACACATATAACATTTTAAATAAACCGTTCATATTTAGCGAACGAAGTCTTCGTTCAAATGTTATAGTGTATAAAATCTCTGTTGATGCTATAAGTTACCGAAACCGGTAGGATTAAATTATATTAAGTGAAACAAGTACAAGTGTTTTAATAACAACATCATAAATATGGAGTTTCACCAAGTGCCGACAATCGCAAGTATAAATTGTGCATTTATTGTTATTACCTTCACAACGCTTCCAGTGTCCAGCTGAACCTTGGCGCGGCTGTTCAGGCACTGGTCAAAGTCACCCAGCTGTATCGTATTGCCTTGGAGAATCCCCGAAGGAATTTTTGCTGTGGCGTCAAGCACTGAAATATTCAATGGTGTTGATTCAGTAAGGCTCGTAATTATGAAGCGATCTCAAACTTGAGAGCAATATTAAGAATGGATTTGACAGGCCAGTTTGTACTGAAATGACATTTCTGATACGAACTCAAACACGCTGTCACTCATAAGCGCTGATCATAAATACGGCCCTTAAAGACCTAAATTACCTAAATGCATCCTAACATGGTACAAGGTGGCGCAAAAGAAATCACCCTATTGGAAGATGCTCTCATTTTTGCAAATGGCCGCCAATGTCAAATCTGTTTTGACATTTGTGGACTAGACAGATGCAGAATACAAGTGAACAAGCCATGGAGCGATACACTCCCCAAGAACGCGGAAAAATCGTGTCTATTTTTTTGAGTAACAATTCGTCTGTGGTGTTGGCGCAGCGCGAATTCCGTCGCCGATTCCCCGGCCGTCCGACACCGACTGCGCAAACACTGCGACGTTTAGCCACCAACCTTGAAGAGTATGGGACCACACGAGACGTTGCTAAGAGTGGCCGGCCCCGGAGCGCCCGTTCTGCCGAGAATATCGCCGCTGTAGCCGAGGACGTTGAAGTGAGCCCCGAAACATCGACCAGACGACGTGCCACGCAATTGGGCCTCAGCCGGCGGTCCTTGCAGCGAATTTTGGTGCGAGACTTGAAGATGTTTCCTTACAAAGTCCAGACCGTGCATCAGCTGCTGCCTGCCGACCGCCAAACGCGCGTAACCTACGCCCAAGCCATCCTCAATCTCGAGGAAGAATTGGACAATTTTTCGACCAAAATCATCATGAGCGATGAGGCTCATTTCCACCTCAGCGGTTACGTGAATCGGCAAAATTATCGCTTCTGGGGCACCGAGAATCCACGAGTGATGCACGAGGAGCCGTTACACCCGCTCAAAGTGACTGCGTGGTGCGCTGTTCACGCTGGAGGAGTCATCGGGCCATTTTTTTTCGAGAACGCCGCGGGTCAAACGACAACAGTGGACGGTGCGCGCTATAGGGCCATGTTGACCGAATTTTTTCTGCCGCAATTGGACGAATTGGGACTGGAGGACATGTGGTTCCAACAGGACGGGGCAACGGCGCACACTGCACGAGCCACAACCGACATTCTGAAGGCGGCATTTCCGGGTCGCCTAATCTCTCGTTTTGGCGATTTGCACTGGCCGGCCAGATCGCCCGATTTAACGGTCCCGGACTTCTTTTTATGGGGTTTTTTGAAGTCTCGTGTTTACGTCAACAAGCCTGAGACCTTGGAAGCCCTCAAAGACAACATTCGACACGAGTGCGAGAATCTGTCGCCCGAAGTTCTCGCCGAAGTGATGAAAAATGCCATAAAACGAGCCCGTATGGCAATCAATTGTAACGGCGCCCATTTGGCCGATATCATCTTCTCGACTTGACCAGTAAAATTCTAAAGGTGCAAATAAATATAATCAAAAAACAGATTCGAAGTTTTTCATTTAGAAAAAAAATGAGAGCCAAACAACATCGGATGACTTCTTTTGCGCCACCTTGTATAACCAACGTAACTGAAATAAGTCCATTCGTGTATTTTTTAGCTTCCATGCTGGACTGGGAGCGAAAGACAAACTTAGAATGTGCCAGCTGCATTTCCTCCCGGGCATGCTGTAAAAACCAGCTAACGGATCCGAGGGTTTCAGTATATTGCAATTTAGGCGACCGGCTGACAACCTGTCACTACAGCAATATACCTACAAATCTATCATAAATAACCCTCAAACTTTGTCAGACGTGGCGGAACCTATGTTTGGGTCGTTTACGCTATGCCTACCCCATACGGGATAGAGGCGTGAATATATGTATGTATGTATGTAGTATTTAGAATAAAGGTAAACAAAGTTTCAAGTCTTTTAATCGAAGATCTTGTTTTTTAATTAAGTTTTAGCTATTAGATATGACAACATAATGAAATAGTAGTTTTAGGTTCGTATTTATAAAGCGATTCCAAGATTGAGAGTAATATTAAGTATGGATTTGACAGGTCCTTTTATGCTGATATGTCATTTCTGATACGGCCTCAAACTAGCTGTCAGTCTCAAGTGCTGTTTATAATTACGAGCCTTAGTAATTCAACTAATTTGCCAACGCGTATCATTTATTATTAAAATGTATTTTTGAATAAACTACATGTAACTTTGTTTACCTTTATTCTAAAACTGAGTTGGAAATACTATAGACTAGAGCCAAGATAATAGACTGATCTTATTTGTCATTTATTTAATACTCAAAATAAATAATTGTTCTCTCATTCCTAAGATGTTATAGTTTTACTATTAGATCTGTTAAATGTGATCTAATTATTTTCCCAATATACCTAGAATTCTATCTTAAATAAATCTCAAAACTTTGTCAGACGTGGCGGAACGACCTTTGTTTGGGTCGTTTACGCTCTGCCTACCCCATTAGGGATAAGCCATTTTCTTTGTCATTTCCTGAAAAAATATCCTGATTTTTACTATCCGTGATTTTTGTTTAGTTTCGTCGACTGAGCAACTTCTATCAGTTTGCGGTACGCTGTCCCTTATACCCGGTATAAGCATAGATTCTAAGGCCCGTAATTATAATCAGCACTTGAGAGTGAGAGCGAGTTTGAGTTCGTATCAAAAATGTCATTACAGTACAAACTGCCCTGTGAAATCCATACTTAATATTGCTTCCAAGTTTGATATCGCTTCATAAATACGAGCCTTAAACTGCAGGATCAAAAAAAAACGTCAATATTGCCGTATCTCTGTATGTTCTGAAAATGACAGCTATGGTCTTATCTAGGTCGTGTATTATACCGAATCGGCACAAATAAATAAATAATGTTCTCTGTTTAGTTTCGCACTCTTGGGAGAGAAGTTTGAGTTTATGACACGCAAGACTGGCTTCATAATGCGTTCCCAAGAGTATCGCGTTTTGTGTGTGCATTATTAATTGCCCCCTATTGTTTAGTGATTATGTTCCGCTTGCATTGCTATTCTGGTATGATTTAGAGTAAATATTATTACTCATTCGGTTAGAGTTGTAGGTTACATTAATGATTTGTTTACATTGAATAATTAAATAATATTTTCCTAATGAAAAGGGTGAATTATAAAAAGCAATAGCGCAGTATGAAGTGATAAGACCGATAGGTACCTAATCTATACGGTATAGTATTTAAACCAATTAAAACTAAGCTTATTTTTTAAATAATATATATAGACGTGGGTTTACTCTTCACAAATCTCAGAGGTAGAGACAGAATCAAAATGAAGCAAGTGCACCATGAAAAAATACTATTACTGTGAAGACAAACAAAATCTAGTAACTTAGGTCCGTATTTATAGTCACCTCTCAAGAGTGACAGCGAGTTTGAGTTCGTATCGGAAATGTAATTTCAGTACAAAATGTCACGTCAAATCCATACTTAATGTTGCTCTCAATCTTGATAATTACGCCTTGATAATAAAGGCCCAATCTTCTGAATGAATTAGTTTCTATCTAGAACATTACAAAGCTTGCGTATAGAAACCGTTTAATTTACTTTACCCGAAACATTCACTAAATTTACAGGCCGAATTGATAGCTTTATTTAAATTTCATCAGAAGAACATCTTGCCCTTGACAGAGTAACACGTGCGGCGGGTAATTTATGGTTTTTTAACCGTAACATCTGTTGCAATCTCTGAACTGTTGCCAGTTTTGATAGTTAGGACTCTGCAACTTGATTAGCTCTTTTGGGAAACATACATACATATAATCACGCCTTTATCCCTAATGGGGTAGGCAGAGCGTAAACGACCTGAACAAAGGTCGTTCCGCCACGTCTGACATAGTTTTGAAGGTTATTTAAGATAGAGTTCTAGGTATATTGCTATAGTGACAGGTTGTCAGCCCATCGCCTAAATTACAATATACTGAAACCCTCGGATCCCTTAGCTGGATATACAGCATGCCCGGGAGGAAATGCAGCTGGCACATTCCATGTTTTTCTCTCGCTCCCAGACCAGCATGGAAGGAAACACTTTTGGGAAACCCTTTAGCTATTTTATTAAAAGCCTCTTTACGTTGAATACTTTTTCTATCATTCATAATCACAGCTCCTATTTGCCCACTGCTGGGAATAGGCTCCTTCTCTCCCGCGTTGTTCGATTGATTTGATTTCCATATTTAACAGATGTAGACCACGTTTTCATAATGCAAATCAGATAAATCCATACGGAAATAACAGT
Source organism: Scrobipalpa costella (assembly GCA_949820665.1). NCBI lineage: Eukaryota > Metazoa > Arthropoda > Insecta > Lepidoptera > Gelechiidae > Scrobipalpa > Scrobipalpa costella. Next base: position 3,816,951 of record OX463298.1, read on the forward strand.
AGTATACTACTGGATTCAGAAACATAGAAACCCTGACATTTTCAGATCAGATAACAAATTATATCAAAATATAACCAAGATTATTATCTGGAAACAACTTTTAAAATCATAATTATTATGAACTTAAAAATATATTAACAGTTTCCCACTTTCAAATTAATGAACCCGTAGCATTGTGGTTGTTTATTTCTTAATATAGAGAGATAACCAAAAACTTATACATTCTGGTCTGGGAGCGAGAGAAAAACATAGAATGTGCCAGCTGCATTTCCTCCCGGGCATGCTGTAAAATCCAGCTAACATATCCGAGGGTTTCAGTATATTGTAATTTAGGCGATGGGCTGACAACCTGTCACTACAGCAATTTACCTAGAGTTCTATCTTAAATAACCCTCAAAACTTTGTCAGACCTGGCGGGACGACCTTTGTTTAGGTCGTTTACGCTCTGCCTACCCCATTAGGGATAAAGGAGTGATCGTATGTATGTAAATACTTACTGTTCAAAGCCCATAATTTCGTTCCCCGTAATTGCCTCAGCATAATCTGACCGTGACGTCGACATTCTGGGTTGTGAATCCTTGAAAAGTTTGGCGCGAAAGTCGGGAAAAACGCATAGAAATCTTCGAACTCGCTCTGAAGCATATTCTTCCTGCGCAATGCGTCGGTAACATGCATCATTTTACCCTCTTTCGTATCAAATGAATAAATTTCTTTACTATCTAATAACGTTTCTTCTGATGATGATTTAGCTTTTTTAGATTCTTTCTTTATTTCAGGTTTGTCTACTTTTTCTTTAGAGTCAGCCTTTGGCTTGGTATCTGGTTTAGGCTTAGTGTCTTTCTGATCTTTAGGTTTTACACTTGGGGCAGGTTCTTTGGGTTTCTTTATCTCTTCTTTCTTATCATCTTTAACAGCCTTAGGTTTCTCCACAGGCTTAGCTTCTGGCTTGACACTGGGTTTTGATTCTTTGGTTACAGCAGGTTGTTTCTTAACTTCAACTTTTTCTTCTTGTTTCTTTTGCTTAGGTTCAACTTTTTCCTTTTTACCCTCCTTTGTAGGTTTAACTTTCTTATCATCGTGTTTCTTTTGTTTTTTATCGTCATCTTGTGCACCTGTTATATGTTTTGCTAGTTTTTTTAGTCCTCCAAAAATACCACCATCATCGTCATCATCGTCATCATCATCATCATCATCGTCATCATCATCATCGTCATCATCATCATCGTCATCAACAGGTTCTGAAGATTTTACAATCTGTTTGGATTTTTGTTTTTCATCTGATTCCTTTTTCTTTTTTTGAGAAATTATTTCCTTTTCACCATCTTCATCATCGTTATCGTCATCATCGTTGTCGTCATCGTCATCGCTTATTCGGGATTTAGGAGATTCTTTAGCTTTTGACGGTTGACTTTTTTGTTTGTCTCCAGATGTAACTTTCTGTTTCGATTTTTTGTCATGATCATCGTCTTCTTTAGTTCCTGCTTTCTTTTGTTGTTCTTTCGATTCTGCCTCCTTGGGTACTATTTTTTTCTGCGCTGCATCTTTCTTGATACCTTTTGCCTTTGATTTTACTTTACTTTCATCATCGTCATCCTCATCATCATCGTCGTCGTCATCGTCATCATCATCAGAACCTACTTTTTTGGAGGACTTCTTAGTTTTTCTGCCTGTGGCTACTTTTTTTTTACCCGTATCACTTTCACTCTTCTTTTTTACATCAGCTACTTTTAGTTTTGTTTTTAAAGATTTCTTATCGTCTACGTCATCGTCATCATCATCATCATCATCATCATCATCGTCATCGTCATCGTCGTCGTCGTCGTCGTCGTCTAAAAACAAAGGTATTTTACTATGAACGTTTTTTTTACTGTCTGTTGCGTCTTTTTTCGCTTTTGCAACTTTCGAGTGCTCTTCTTTTTTAAAACTACTTTCACTTTTTAAAAAGTCTAATTCATCATCGTCGTCATCGTCATCAGCACTGTCATCAATAAATTTTAAACTAAGTTTATCTGGTGCTTTCTGGTGGATTTCTTGTTGTTTTTCCCGCACTGCCTTTTTCAGGTCTTCATACTTCTTCGTAGCACTTTCGATTTTAACACTATGCAACTTGTCCTTGGCATCACTCACGTCACAATCGTCACACTTTTGTTTTTTCACGTCCGATCTGAGAGTCTCCTGGAGATTTTTAGGTAGGTCACGAACACGAAATGCGGTTATCACTGTTGCTAGGATGGGTAGGCAGATTATAATTAGAGCTAGCGTCCGTCGTTGCCGCGCCATTGCCGACGCGATGCGCTCAAGGCGCCATCATCGGTTCGACTGACAGCCGGACCAAGAACTTCCAACTATTTTTAATCTATTTTCTGTTTCTCAGGGAACTTCTTATTCAGGGTCAGGTATACACTCATTCATGTTTTAGTTGGTGATTTTCACAGTTAAAAGGTACGTTTGTTATAGGGAGTTAATTCGAGTAAACTAGCAGTCGGGGCGAGCTGGTGGCATGGGGCCAAGAGCGTGTTAAAAATAGTGTTGTAGATTATGAGCGCGTGCGCCGTCCGGCGGCCGTATTGTCGCGGATTGATGTATTGTTGATTGACCCCCTATTTGTATTGTATCAATATTCATTTGATACCTAATTCGTGCGGACTTTATTTAATTTATGAGTCATAAATCGGTATGGTTCGTGTGGATGCCGCCATGTTTTATTTATAGCAAGCTCTAGGTACAGCACTAGAATGTTTATACATACATACATACATATAGTCACGCCTTTATCCCTAATGGGGTAGGCAGACCGTAAACTACCTAAACATAGGTTGTTCCGCCACGTCTGACAAAGTTTTGAGGGTTATTTATGATTGCTTGGCTTGATTTGTAGGTATATTGCTGTAGTGACAGGTTGTCAGCCCATCGCCTAAATTGCAATATACTGAAACCCTCGGATCCCTTAGCTGGTTTTTACAGCATGCTCAGGAGGTAATGCAGCTGGCACATTCTATGTTTTTCTTTCGCTCCCAGTCCAGCATGGAAGAAATGTTTATTTTTGTAAAATTTACTCCGAAATCAGAAATGAGGCTTATTGGATTTTTCGGCCTCTGTTATTAGAATTTAAATTTATTTTCCTTGTTTATTAAGTCCTTTAATTTTTTTGAGTAGTTAATTTAATACAATTTACCAACATAAATATATACCAGCTACATTTCCTCCCGATCATGGTGTAAAAGTCAGCTAAGGGATCCGAGGGTTTCAGTATATTGCAATGTAGGCGATGGGATGACAACCTGTCACTACAGCAATATACCTACAAATCTATCTTAAATAACCCTCAAAACTTTGTCAGACGTGGCGGAACGACCTTTGTTTAGGTCGTTTACGCTCTGCCTACCCCATAGGGATAAAGGCGTGATTATATGTATGTATGTACCAACATAAATCTGCAGTAATTAATAAACCTCAGGCAAAGCACTTATAAAAAAATCACAAAAATATCATAAAGTGCCCTACTTATAAAAAATGGATGGAGCCCGATGGTGTAGTGGGTAGAGCCGCTGCCTCCTGAGCGGGAGGGAGGTCGTGGTTCGAATCCCACCACGTACCAATGTGTTTTTCGGTTTTCGAATTTCATATGTACGTTTATTCGGTGCTTTTTCCGTGCTTCGGAAGGCACGTTAAGCCGTTGGTCCCGGTTAATATCGTTTAATACCGTAGATATTAGTCGTTAAGCCATATCAGAGGCCAGTGCTAAGCATTGGCGGCTTGAAAACTCTGACCTAATCTAGGATTGGGTCTGGTTTCCCTTCTGGGTTGCGGAGGTCAGATGGCAGTCGCTCTGTGTAAAAATCAGTACCCTCGTTCAATCCCCTAGATTAGGAAGCCGACCCCGTGAGATACGGGATAAGGCTAAGGAGATGATGATGACTTATAGAAAATGGATATTAAGTCAAACACGTTCCTTTGAACGCCGAATAAACTTTTATGTTTGTACGTAAAACGAGTGATTGCTTATAAAGCGCCTGCTAAAGTAAATCTGCACGCGGTAAAAATATTTAGCTTTTATAAATCTCTCAGGCTTTGAGTAAAGTTGGTGGTTGGAGTTAGTTACGGACAGACAGTTTACTTGAATACTATTTATAAAATAATAATAATAAATCTACTTACTTTAGCTAAACAAGCACCGCTAAAAGATCGTAGAATGTAGGTACTAACCCTATCTCTATATTTCAATGAATTTCAATTTATTCCATGCTGGCCTGGGAGCGGGAGAAAAACATAGAACGTGCCAGCTGCATTTCCTCCCGAGCATGCTGTAAAAACCAGCTAAGGGATCCGAGGGTTTCTGCATATTGCAATTTAGGCGATGGGCTGACAACCTGTCACTACAGCAATATACCTACAAATCTATCTTAAATAACCCTCAAAACTTTGTCAGACGTGGCGGAACGACCTTTGTTTAGGTCGTTTACGCTCTGCCTACCCCATTAGGGATAAAGGCGTGATTATATGTATGTATGTATGTATGTACTTTGTCAGACGTGCCGGAACGGCCATTTTTTAGGTCGTTTACGCTCTGCCTACCCATACATACATACATATAATCACGCCTCTTTCCCGGAGGGGTAGGCAGAGACCACATCTTTCCACTTGCTACGATCCTTACATACTTCTTTCGCTTCATCCACATTCATTAATCTCTTCATACATGCTCGTCGGTTTAGGGTATTCTTGACCAGACCTTTCTTTAGGACGTCCCCGATTTGATCCAAGTACGTGCGTCGAGGCCTTCCCCTTCCAACATTCCCATCCACATACGCCATATATATCTGTTTGGTCAACCTGCTTTCACTCATTCTCTCAACATGTCCAAACCATTTAAGCATTCCCTTGTCAATACCTGTCACTATATCTTCTTTCACACCACAACGTTCCCTTATCACACTATTTCGTATCCTGTCACTCAATTTAACCCCAATCATACTTCTTAACGCTCTCATTTCTACTGCATTTATTCTGCTTTAATGCTTCTTCTGCCATACCCAACTTTCACTCCCATACATCAGTGTTGGAACCAACACCCCTATGCACAGCCAGACGGGCCTTATCGGACACCTTCTGACTGTTCATAAAGGCGTGCAACGCTCCATTCACCATGTTACCGGCATTCACTCTCCTTTCAATATCCCTATCATTCTTTCCATCTGCTGTAAACATTGATCCTAAATACACAAACTCTTTCACTTGCTCCACTTTTTCATTCCCTATCAAGATGTTACACTCTGTCATATTCTCCTTTTCAAAAACCATTGCTTTCGTCTTACTAACATTTACTTTCATACCTACCCCATTAGGGATAAAGGCATGATTATATGTAATTATGAATTTCAATTTAGGCGATGGGCTGATGTGACAATCCGTCTTTACAGGATTAAGTTCAAAAAGGTGAAAATTATAATCCATCGTAATTTTAAATAGGTAACTAGGTAGTTTCATGATAGCAAGTTACATCGATAAATAGGTACGGGAATCGAAAGAAAAAATTAAGTTGAATGGACAATTTTCAAACCAATTTCATTACAGTAGATAAAATATATCGCAAATAAAATTCATGAAAGATTTATGAGCAACTGACCACAGCGTCCAATAAAATACTTGCGAATGCTGTAAAGGAAAAAAATCGGCTGAATTTACTGCATAAAATATTTTTTAAACTTTGTTTGCGTGAAGCTCTTGGAGTTTCATGAATAATAATTCGTTTTGTTACCTATTTGATATATGATACAATTTTATGCAAACTAACAGCTGAACTACTGGAATTTTTATTTTATTTTTTCACAACTGTCCCATGATAGCTCCCAGTAGGATACACTTTATTTGAGTACTATAAACATACAAAAAAGAATCCGATTATACCGAGTGTAAGGAACGGTGTCCCGCAAACTGGAAGAGGTTGTTCAGTCAACGAAACTGAACATCTTTGTCAAATAGTACATAAGGAATTGAAAAAAGAAACGCTTCCTCATACAAATTGTCTATTTGAGATGTCGATTTTTTATGGGGAAGTATAAACATATATTATTACATTTCCTGAAAGAATTTCCATGTAAAAATTGTCTTTCAGTTTGCGAAACACCAGTCATCATCATCATCTCCCTAGCCTTATCCCGTATCTCACAGGGTCGGCTAACACCAGTATTACCAGTTATATTATGTTAAAAAGTTTTCATTAAAAATATATTCAGAGCGAACCCTCATCATATGTTTAACACGTGCGTCAACAAACTCCTCCACATAGACTTAGCCAGGGGGGAATTGGATGTTCAACCCACCAGGCACCAAGGTTTGACAACTCATTTGAGCAGATTAGGGCATGGAAAAAAAAACGCGCTCGCTTCGCTCGCGATACGTTTCATTGTGTTTTTATTGACAATTTAGATTTTCGGTACATGGCAAACCAAAAATTTTATAAAAAATATCGAACCGTATCAACTTGGTTGGACCCCCCCCCCCGCCCTCCAAAACAAAATCCTGCCTACGCCTATGCGCCTCTATATTTTCTAAAGAATCTGTAAACATTAGTATTATGTACTAGCAGATCGCATTAGAATACAATATAGGTATAGTTGCTCAATGCGCGTGCGCAAGGGCAGTGGCGATACACAATCAGCGGGTTTGGACATCTGACATTGGGGTTAGGGCGTTCACTTCATTAACACGTTGCTAGGTAAATAAATATTAGGTATAATCTTCGATAGTCATATTCAACTAACATCTCGGACTATACTAAAACTGCCTTTAGGTAAGGCTGCCGCCAAAGCCATTCTGTTGATAGTAGGTATACTTTATTTTATCACTAGCCGTGCCAGCAACTTCGTACAGTTTGTATAAAAAACACGCAGTGTCGAACATACTAAAAAACACTTCTCTGCGCGTAGGAGCGCGATCTGCTAGCCCGTGCGTGGAATTTGTAACTCATTGTCTGATCTTTGTCTTCATATGGAAAACATTCTTCCGCGCGCGGGCTAGCAGATCCCGCTCCTACGCGCGGAAAAGCGTTTTCAGTATTCCCTGGATACATCGGCTATTCAGTATTCAGTATTTATTTATAAAACTAAATATATTTTATATGTCAAATGTACTTATACTATACATACATACATAAATCACGCCTTTATCCCTTACGGGGTAGGCAGAGCGTAAACGACCAAAACAAAAGTCATTCCGCCACGTCTGACAAAGTTTTGAGGGTTAATTAAGATAGATTTGTAGGTATATTGCTGTAGTGACAGGTTGTCAGCCCATCGCCTAAATTACAATACACTGTAACCCTTAGTCCCTTTTGCTGACTTCAACAGCATGCCCGGGAGGAAGGGCAGCTGGAACATTCTATGTTTTTCTATCTCTCCCAGCCCAGCATGGAAGTAATCACTTATACTATAATGCTATAGTAATCAAAATTATATTTATTATAATTAATAATGTATAAGTTATTATTAAATTAGTCTACCTAATAGTTTGGGTTACCAGCATAGTAGTGAGATTACTTGTCAAATTCTGGTATGGAATAATAAGCTTTTGACAGTAGCATGTTTTTAAGTTTGTTAACAAGTTAGTTAAACGTTATTAAGTTTTTTTTTTTAAATCAGACGACAGTTTGTTATATAATTTCGGCCCCATTAAGTTTAAGCATTTCCTAGACTTTACAAGCCGATATTCCAATACTTGCGGAAAGACATAGCATTTTGCGACCAGATCTACTTCTTTCCATGCTGGACTGGGAGCGATAGAATAACGTAGAATGTGCCAGCTGCATCTCCTCCCGGGCATGCTGTAAAAGCCAGCTAAGGGATTCGAGGGTATATTGTAATTTAGGCGATGGGCTGACAACCTGTCACTACAGCAATATACAGTTCTACCTTAACCCTCAAAATTTGTCTGACATGGCGAAACGACCTCTGTTTGGGTCGTTGACGCTCTGCCTACCCCATTAGGGATACAGGCGTGATAGTATGTATGTATGTCTACGTTTCCGGCACTTCAAGTTCATTCACTTATACAAAAACATAAATTACTTCCATGCTGAACTGGGAGAGATAGAAAAACATAGAATGTTCCAGCTGCCCTTCTTCCCGGGCATGCTGTTGAAGTCAGCAAAAGGGACTCGAGGGTTACAGTGTATTGTAATTTAGGCGATGGGCTGACAACCTGTCACTATAGCAATACATATTACAATCTAAAACTGCCCTCATTTATTGTCAGACGTGGCGAAAGCGCCTTTTACGAGGCGTTAAACGCTCTGCGCTGTTAGGGATAAAGGCGTGATTTATGTATGTATGTATGTAAAAACATAAATTTTGCTTTTGATACTGTCTCACGGCCAAACGAAGCCCTTCACGAAAATTGGTCTCTAATGATTTCTTCTATTTATTACTTTTTTCTCCAACTATCAGTGGATGGGTAATTGATAGAAATACAATGGAATTGCTCACAATGAGTTTTGACCCCAGACAGTTTATTTAGAAGGTCAATATCAAATAAATTGTATTACATACATACATACATATAATCACGCCTTTATCCCTAATGGGGTAGGCAGAGCGTTAACGACCTAAGCAAAGGTCGTTCCGGCACGTCTGACAAGTTTTAAAGATTATTGCAAATGATCATAACGTATATTGCTTTAATGACAGGTTGTCAGCCCATCGCCTAAAATTGCAGTATATTATAACCCTCGAATCCATTAGCTGGTTTTTAAAGCATGCTCTGGAGGTGATGCAGCTGGCACATTCTATGTTTTTCCATCACTCCCAGTCCAGCATGGAAGAAATTGTATTTATTATTACCTACATAGTTATTTTTAATTCGATGTGTAGTAGGTTATAGCTGTCTCATGTCAAGACATTTATAAACTTCCTATAAAAGCGTTTTCTTTACAAATCATATGAAATACAAATTTTGAAACAGCTAAACACATTTTTGTTACAAAGGTATGATTTGCTATTTCGAAATTTGAACCTCAGTTCAAAGGTAAGTTTAACTTTCAAATAAAAGGCAAACTACCCTCGTGGTCTAGTGGTCAGAGCCATAGGCTTACGATCCGGAGTTCTTGGGTTCATTTCCAAGGGGAACACAAAGTTGATATTTGTCAATTTATCACTGTGTGAGGTTTTCCACAGTTGGTTGGTTAGGACATTGCATGCTGCTGCTGAATCTCCTTATTGTCCGAATAGAAAAGGATTCCGTGCTTCGAAGGGTACGTTAAGCCGTCGGTCCCGGTCACTGTCTTTGATAGTGGTCGTTACTTAATCCACGTCAGACGCCTAATAGCTGTGCTACTAGGCGGTTTGAAAACTCTGATATCGGGGTTCATCGGGTCGTTAGACTCAAGAACCCACTCGCTAAAAAGAAGAAGGCAACCACCCCTCAGCTTTTCGGTCACTGGGCGCGGCGACAGTCATTTGTTTTGTCTTTACTTTTCGCCTCATTTGTTAATTGCTCAACAGACTGAAATAAATCAAGCCAAAAGTCTATAAGTTCCAAGAAAAAATATCTTTCGAAGAAAATATAGTTGTTTATGGTTCAATGACACTAAGTCAATGTAACGCTGAAAATAATCACAGTATTTTCTCTTACTTATTATTATACATACATACACATAATCACGCTTCCATTCCTGATGGGGTAAGCAGAGCGTAAACGTAACTTCAACAAAGGTCGTTCAGCCCCGTCTGACAAAGTTTTGAGAGTTATTCAAGCTTAGAAGGTAAATTGCTGTAGTGACAGGTTGTCAGCCCGTCGCCTAAATTACATTATACTGAAACCTTCGGCTCCCTTAGCTGGTTTTTACACAAGCACATTCTATGTTTTCCTCTCGCTCCCAGACCAGCATGGAAGTACTTATATTATCATCATCATCTCCCTAGCCTTATCCCGTATCTCACGGGGTCGGCTACCTAAGGGATTGAACGAGCCTACTGGTTTTTACACAGAGCGACTGCCATCTGACCTCCGCAACCCAGAAGGGAAACCAGACCCAATCCTAGATTAGGTCAGAGTTTCAAGCCGCCAATGCTTAGCATTGGCCTCTGTCATGGCTTAACGACTAACATCTATGGTATTAAACGATATTAACCGGGACCAACGGCTTAACGTGCCTTCCGAAGCACGGAAGTACTTATATTATATATCTTATAATTATATTTCACCCTTGAAGCAGCACCACAGTGTGACCTGTTTGCAAGTTCGGTTGCATATTTGGTCAATGAGTGTAGGAAGAATTTTGAAAGGTTGATGCCTGCAAGTTCTATACCTATGTAATTTTTAAGTTATACTGTTATTATTGTAATTCAATTTTTATTATCCATGTTATTTATATTATTTGAAATTCTTTTGATGTTTTTTTTTGTTGCTATTGAGTGTATCTTTGTAACGCCGTGGATTTGTCTGAAATGTTACAATGTATAAATAAATAAATAAAATAATATTTGGTTCGCCATCGTTGTTTAAAGGTTACTTAACTGTTCTTAATCTTAAGTTGTCAGCCCATCGATCGCCTAGATTGAAAAACACTAAAATGAATCCCTTGTTTCTCTTTACAGATTTTTAGACTATGCCTGGGAAGAGAAGCAGCTGGAATATTTTATGTTATTCTATCTTTCCTAGTCCAGCATTTTACCTACATACATACATAAAATCACACCTTTATCCCTTACGGGGTAGACAGAGCGTCAAACGCCTCGTAAAAGGCGACAACAATTGAGGGCAATTTTAGATTGTAATGTGTATTGCTATAGTGACAGGTTGTCAGCCCATCGCCTAAATTACAAAACACTGTAACCCTCGAGTCCCTTTTACTGACTTCTACAGCATGCCCGGGAGGAAGGGCAGCTGGAACATTCTATGGTTTTCTATCTCTTCCAGCCCAGCATGGAAGAAGAAACCTACAAAAACGTAAATAAAGCCTAATAGTGACATATTATATTTCTTCTATGCTGGACTGGGAGAGATAGAAAAACATAGAATGTTCCAGCTGCCCTTCCTCCCGGGCATGCTGTTGCAGTCAGCAAAAGGGACTCGAGGGTTACAGTGTATTGTAATTTAGGCGATGGGCTGACAACCTGTCACTAAAGCAATACATATTACAATCTAAAATTTCCCCCAATTTTTGTCAGACGTGGCGAAAGCGCCTTTTAAGAGGCGTTAAACGCTCTGCCTACCCCGTAAGGGATAAAGGCGTGATTTATGTATGTATGTATGTATGTAGTGACATATTTCTGCTAAACCAAAAAGCTTTCAATCATGTTTCAATAAAGAAATTCGATATACTTTTAAATCCCAAACGACTGAATTCTATTTTGATGGTCAGAATTTACTGCACAGCATGATAGAGGTCGTATAGCTTGAAATACGACCTCTATCGCTGCAGTTCCAATTGTTTTTAAGTAATAAGAATGACGAATGGCTCCAAAGTTAAGCTGTTGCATTTTGGCTTCTAGCTCTATTGCAAAATCTCACCTTAATCCCTTGTAGAGTGGATAGGTCTTTAACAGCATTAGAATAAGTAATTTATTTTTATAATAATTTAAGTCAGAGTTTTCAAGCCGCAAATGCACTGACCTCTGACATGGCTTAACGACTAATATCTATGGTATTAATACGGCTTAACGTGCCGAATAAACGTACATTTTACAATTCGAAAACCGAAAACACATTGGTACGTGGTGGGATTCGAACCACGACCTCCCCGCTCAGAAGGCAGCGGCCCTATCCACTACACCATCGGGCTCTCTTTATATTATATTAGATTTATTGTAAGTATGTTAGTTTATTGTAGGAAGGTACTTGATTTAATGTTGACTTTCAACTTATTTGACCTTTGCATAAATCTTTTATTATAACTTTACTAATTGATATTTTACTTGTTTATAAACTATTACATACATAAATCACGCCTTTATCCCTTACGGGGTAGGCAGAGCGTTAAACGCCTCGTAATACCTAAATATTGACGATATTTAGGTATTTTATACCTAAATATCGTCAATATTTGTAACTTATAAACCAGGTAAGCTATACCATATAAATCTATAAAATAGCTGACAATTTAGATAATAATTCTGGTTACCATGCATCAAATTATTCCACGCTAGACTGGGAGCGGAAAAAAACCTTGAATGCGCTAGCTGCGTTTCCCGGGCATGCTGTGAAAACCAGCTAAAGGATCCGAGGGTTTCAGTATACTTCAATTTAGGCGATGGGCTGACAACCTGTCACTACAGCAATATACCTACAAGTCTATCTTAAATAACCTTCAAAACTATGTCAGACGTGGCGAAACGACATTTGTTTAGATCGTTTACGCTCTGCCTACGCCATAAGGGATAAGCATACATAAATAAATACATAAAACCACGCTTTGATCCCTAATGGGGTAGGTAGAGCATAAACGACCTAAACAGTGGTCTTCCCGCCAGGTTTGACAAAGTAGTAAGGGTTATTAAAGATAGATTTGTATGTATACTGTTGTAATGGCAGGTTATCAGCCCATGGCCTAAATTACAATATACTGAAACCCTCGGATCCCTCAGCTGGTTTAACAGCAGGCCCGGGAGGAAATGCACCAGGCACATTCTATGTTTTTGTCTCCAGCTTCCAGGCGAGCATGGAAGAAAATAGCAACATATTGTATTAAAAGCTACTAGTGTGCTACTTTACATACATAAATAAATTCAAGTAAATAAATCACAAAATTCTCACTTGTCAATATGAGTGTTGCGTTGTCGTATCGTGTCGTATGCATTATTTTTTGCAAATGCATCAAGTTGCAGTCGCGAGGTCGAGTGCGTTCACCTTCATACAGCGCTGCATAGGCATATTATTGAGCTGCTGTTTATAATAGGTTTTTTTGAAAAATACAACACAAGTGGTCAGAGCCATGGGCTTACGATTTGGAGGTCCTGGATTCGATTCCCAGGATTGATATTTGTCAATTTAACATTTTGTGAGGTTTTCCCCAGTTTGATTAGGAACGCATCTTAACCTACTGTCGCAACTCGCATTTTTGTATTATTGTAGGTAGTCAATACATTTTCGATTGTGACTTGATAGTCATTTAATAAAATACCGGGTGTAATGGATAGCGTCCCGCAAACTGACATTGGTAGCTCAGTCAATGATACAGAACAGCATTCACCAGGAAATTCTTACAGGAGATGACAAAAGAAATTTACTTTCCCATACAAAATGAACAACTCGACCAGTCAGTTTGGAAATGGAAAAGCAAATATTTTTTTTAATTTTCCTGAAAGAATTTCCTGATGATAGTTGTTCAGTTTAATTGACTGAGTAACCCCTATCAGTTTGCAGGACGCTGTCTCCACGCTCCGTATTAGCCTATTTAATAAAATGACAATGACAATTTGACAACAACAATTCGGCGTGCATTGCGTAATTTACTTGCCGACATGATACAAGGAAGATTATCAGCTACGTAGTGTACATCAAATTGTCACTGCCAAATTTAATTTTCAGTTTTATTAAACAGACGGTCTAGAGGTGAATTTTGATGCAGATATTGTCGGTTCGATGCAAGCAGGCTAAATCATCTGTTTATCTATACCGGGACAGGGACAGCGTCCCGCAAACTGATAAGGGATTCTTCTGAAATTATTTCAGCAAGTGAACATAAAAATTGGCTTACATACATACATATAATCACGCCTATATCCCTAATGGGGTAGGCAGAGCGTAAACGACCTAAACAAAGACAAAGTTTTGAGGGTTATTTAAGATATATTTGAAGGTATATTACTGTAGTGACAGGTTGTCAGCCCATCGCCTAAATTGCAATATACTGAAACCCTCGGATCCCTTAGCTGGTTTTTACAGAATGCTCAGGAGGAATTGCAGCTGGCACATTCTATGTTTTTCTTTTGCTCCCAGTCCAGCATGGATGAAAATTGGCTTTACCATACAAATTGTCTGATCTGGTCATTTTTTATGGAAAAGCCAATGTATATTTTCACTTCCTGATATAATTCTTTGGCAGTTGTTCAGTGTCGTTGACTGAGCAACCCATATCAGTTTGCGGGACGCTGTCCCTGACACCCCGTATGCGATATAAAATATTTTCGTTCTTCGGAGTGCACATTAAGGCAGATAATATTCCTGTTTGCAACAAGAATTGTTTCAAAAAATATTTAATACAAAATAATACTTGCAATTATAAACACAGGAACAAAAATCTTGTACCGCGACCTTGGTTACAATCACTTTTAAACGAAGACGATAGGAAAAAAATTACAGGCTAGCTGGAGTTTACCGACACTTTGAGGGTTCTATACATTAATTTACTTTTCACTTCTCATGCTCGAAAAAGTACTACTTTATGCAGAATCTAGGCGACATAAAGTTGAACTTTATGCACAAGGGCAAAATAGTAGCTTTTTAAATGTATCATCATCTCCTTAGCCTTATCCTATATATTATATAGGGGATTGAACGAGGGTACTGATTTTTACACAGAGCGACTGCCATCTGACCTCCGCAACCCAGAAGGGAAACCAGACCCAATCCTAGATTAGGTCAGAGTTTTCAAGCCGCCAATGCTTAGCACTGGCCTCTGATATGGCTTAACGACTAATATCTACGGTATTAAACGATATTAACCGGGACTCACGGCTTAACGTGCCTTCCGAAGCACGGAAAAAGCGCCGAATAAACGTACATATGAAATTCGAAAACCGAAAAACACATTGGTACGTGGTGGGATTCGAACCACGACCTCCCGCTCAGGAGGCAGCGGCCCTATCCACTACACAATCGGGCTCTCTAGCTTTTTAAATGTATCTATACTAAAAAAGAACCATCTCCAGAACAATCATCTTTTAATATACCATCTTCTGTCACGTCATCTCAAATTCAAAAGCATACCGTTAATATGCCGGGAAAAACCATATCATTCAGCATTCAAAATTGTACTAATTTTACTTTGAATTTTAATTAAATAAATGTTAGTATGTTATGTTACTGTTTTATTTTCTCGCAATCGAAGTGAAAAGCAGAGTTTATAACTCGTGCACAAATCATTTTTATCCTCGACTTCTTCATCTGAACGATCTCGGATAATAATGACTTGCTTTATGCACTCGGCATAAAATCTACTATTATAGCGGTCTCAGAAGTAGAGTTGAATACATACATATAATCACGCCTTTATCCCTAATGGTGTAGGCAGAGCGTAATCGATCTAAACATAGGTCATTCCGCCACCACAGACAAAGTTTTGAGGGTTATTTAAGGTTGTCAGCCCTTCGCCGAAATTGCAATATACTGGAACGCTTGGATCCCTTAGTTGGTTTTTACAGCATGCCCGGGAGGAAATGCAGCTATTCTATGCTTTTCTCTAGCTCCCATTCCAGCATGGAAGAGTTATGTATTTCAAATAAGTTCTTCTAATGTATAGCAGCTATTTCTACGAAGAGACCACCAGTAACAGGATGTACTCTGCAAAAGTCTAGGATGGAAGCTGCGATAGATGTCATTTAGAAGGAAAATGTATCTGAAATCTATAGGAATTGCATCCGTGCTATCATCCTAGATATTTTTTGTATTATATACTGAAAAACTACTATTATACATTACATTACATATAATCACGTATTTATCCCTAATGGGGTAGGCAGAGCGTAGACAACCTAAATAAAGGTCGTTCCGCCGCGTCTGACAAAGTTTTGAGGGTTATCTAAGATAGATTTGTATATTGCTTTTATAATAGTACTATAATAGTCTATTACTCCTAAAATAGTCTAAAATTGTATTGTACTTAATGATTATTTTCAGCTACTAGATGCAAACTCTAAAGAAATAACTTACAACTCAAATCCAGATAATAATGATAATAAATAATACAATTCATCATCTCCCTAGCCTTATCCCGTATCTCACAGGGTCGACTACCTAACCTAGGGGATTGAACGAGGGTACTGGTTTTTACACAGAGCGACTGCCATCTGACCTCCGCAACCCAGAAGGGAAACCAGACCCAATCCTAAATTAGGTCAGAGTTTTCAAGCCGCCAATGCTTAGAACTGGCGTCTGTTATGGCTTAACGACTAATATCTGCGGTATTAAACGATATTAACCGGGACCAACGGCTTGACGTGCCTTCCGAAGCACGGAAAAAGCGCCGAATAAACGTACATATGAAATTCGAAAACCGAAAAACAGATTGGTACGTGGTGGGATTCGAACCACGACCTCCCGCTCAGGAGGCAGCGGCCCTATCCACTACACCATCGGGCTCTCAATAAATAATACAATACAATACAAATATTCTTTATTGCACACAAACAACACATTGTACAGGAACAAACATTACAAAACAAACAGAGTACAATTAGGCAGCCTTATTGCTAGGGTAGCAATTTCTACAATACAAAATATAAATACAAAAGAGATTTTTTTTTAGAACCACGGATCCCCAAAACAACGTACCAGCATTATAGTAACATAAAAATTATAATGCCTCCTACGACTCGCAACAATTTTGTTTCCTTCATAATCAGACAAATAAAGTGCATTATAACTACATACAATTTGTTTGTATGAGAAGCATGCTGGCCTGGGAGCGAGAGAAAAACATAAAAAGTGCCAGCTGCATCTCATCCCGGGCATGCTGTAAAAGCCAGCTAAGGGATCCGAAGGTTTCAGTATATTGTAATTTAGACGATGGGCTGACAACCTGTCACTGCAGTAATATACCATAAATATGTCAGACGTGACGGAACGACCTTTGTTTAAGTCGTTTACGCTCTGCCTACCCCATCTGAATAAAGGCGTGATCATATGTATGTAGAAACCGCAGCGGTTCGAAAACCTACAATTGAATAAATTCTATGTGTAGTTACAACATAAGTACATACATACATACATACATAAAATCACGCCTTTATCCCTTACGGGGTAGGCAGAGCGTTAAACGCCTCGTAAAAGGCGCTTTCGCCGCGTCTGACAATAATTATAGGGTAATTTTAGATTGTAATGTGTATTGCCATAGTGACAGGTTGTCAGCCCATCGCCTAAATTACAATACACTGTAACCCTCGAGTCCCTTTTGCTGTCTTCTACAGCATGCCCGGGAGGAAGGGCAGCTGGAACATTCTATGTTTTTCTATCTCTCCCAGTCCAGCATGGAAGTACAACATAAGTCATCGCTATTAATTATCGTACCATCGTTTTTTTAAAATTTTGGCTTATATACCAGGTGTAAGGGACAGCATCCCGCAGGGGTTGCTCAGTCAACGGAACTGAACAACTATCAGCAGAAAATTCTTTCAAGAGATGAAATATAAATTAACTTCCCATACATAACCTCGATCAGACAATTTGTATGGAAAATGTAAATTATTATTTTTTCACTTGCTGATATAAAATCCCTGCTGATAGTTGTTCAGTTTCGTTGACTGAGCAACCCCTACCAGTTTGCGGGACACTGTCCCTGACACTCCGTAGATGAAAGGACCAAACTAAAATTATTTAAGTTGTATCAACAATGGAATCGGTAGAACGGCAACATCATCATCTCCCTAGCCTTATCCCGTATCTCTCGGGGTCGGCTACCTAATCTAGATGATTGAACGAAGGTACTGGTTTTTACACAGAGCGACTGACATCTGACCTCGGCAACCCAGAAGGGAAACCAGACCCAATCCTAGATTAGGTCAGTGTTTTTAAGCCGCCAATGCTTAGCACTGGCCTCTGACTTGGCTTAACGACTAATATCTACGGTATTAATCGATATAAACCTGGATCAACGGCTTAACGTGCCATCCGAAGCACAGAAAAAACGCCGAATAAACGTACATAAGAAATTCGAAAACCGAAAAACACATTGGTACGTGGTGGGATTCAAACCACGACCTCCCGCTCAGAAGGCAGTGGCCCTATCCACTACACCATCGGGCTCTCGGTAGATCGGCAACATTGTTGTACAATAACAAAAGCATCTATTTTAAGCCCTAAATAACAGTTGACCACCTGCATTTTCTAGTTATTTATAGCAGGACCAGAAATTGATCTACATTCAAACTGCTGCCCTTTAGAGCTTCCATTTAAAGGACCTTGATAGTAGACGTGTAGGTTTCTGGATCAATTTTTGTTCTTTTTGAAAACCTGATTTTGTAGTCCACAACCAAGTGGCAATAACTGAAGCATAGAACTGTCTAGAATAAGATAAGATAAGATAAATTATATTAACTGAAAGCCATTTTACATTGTGGTTTTTTTAAAGTTAGTTACAAAATAAACGCATATAATGGCTGTATGGAGCCTGTAGTCTTTTGAAAAACAAAAAAAGCAGACAAAAATAGAGAATACTTTTAGGCTCGTAATTATAAAACGATCTTAAGATTGAGAGCAATACCGCATCAGCAGCATTTATTTCAGGAAGTGTTTGAAACAAATTGATGATTATTTTGTATGGGAAGGTCCATGATTTTTTCGTTCTGAAAAAAACTCCTGGTGAACGTTGTTCAATTTCGTTGACCTATCAGTTTACGGGTCGCTGTCCCTTACACCCCGTAATAAGTATGGATTTAACAGGCCACATTGTACTGGAACGACATTTCTGAAACGAACTCAAACTAGCTGTCAGTCTCAAGTACTGTTTATCGTTACGGGCCTTAAATATGTTAGGAAAGTATTTGCCCGAATTGACATCTATAATCTTATGTCATTGAAAGTCAAAGTAAAAGCATGTAAAAGCACGTAATATATATATATATATATAGATATTACGTGCAAAGTAAAGTCAAAGTAAAAGCATGTAAAAGCACGTAATATATATATATATATATATATTACGTGCTTTACTTATTTACTATGCTTTTACTTTGACTTTATATAATCACGCCTTTATCCCTAATGGGGTAGGCAGAGCGTAAACTACCTAAACAAAGGTCGTTCTGCAACGTCTGACAAAGTTTTGAGGGTTATTTAAGATAAATTTGTATGTTTATTGCTGTAGTGACAGGTTATCAGCCCATCGCCTAAATTGCAATATACTGAAACCCTCGGATCCCTTAGCTGGTTTTTACAACATGCCTGGGAGGATATGCAGCTGGCAATTTCTATGTTTTTCTCTCGCTTCCAGGCCAGCATGGAAGTAAATATATAAATAAATTATGTCTACAGAACAGTAAATATGACAGCTGGCTCTCATTTCGGTCCTTGAAATATATCAGGAGCTCTATTTATTTTATCAACCTTATTCACAACAAAAATTAAAAAGAGCCCGATGGTGTAGTGGATAGGGCCGCAGCCTCCTGAGCGGGAGGTCGTGGTTCGAATCCCACCACGTACCAATGTGTTTTCCGTTTTCGAATTTCAAATGTACGTTTATTCGGCGCTTTTTCCGTGCTTCGGAAGGCACGTTAAGCCGTTGGTCTTGGTTAATATCGTTTAATACCATAGATATTAGTCGTTAAGTCATAACAGAGGCCAATGCTAAGCATTGGCGGCTTGAAAAACTCTGACCTAATCTAGGATTGGGTCTGGTTTCCCTTCTGGGTTGCGGAGGTCAGATGTCAGTCGCTCGATGTAAAAACCAGTACCCTCGTTCAATCCCCTAGATTAGGTACCCGACCCGTGAGATACGGGATAAGGCTAGGGAGATGATGATGATTCACAACAAAAATTAACAAACCAACTCCAAGTAAGTGTATGTAACCAGTCGTACCTATTTTTGTCCTGTGGAACCAGTTTTATTCCCGTTCTGCACTCAGGACCAGAGAAAAAAAAATGCGATGAATTAATGAGAGTTCTTGGATATTCGCTAAACAGATAAATAAATATAAATAAGAGGATATTGTTGACCACGTGAATGATAATATGTTTTTATTTAAGTAGACTATGGCTAAAAACGATAACTATTATAATGTGTTAGGGCAGCAACACACAGGCATCACTTAATGCATTGTCTACAACACACAATATGCGTAGCGATAAACTTTACGTAAGTGACGCCTGTGTGTTGCTGCGCTTAACTCAAAAATAATAGATCAAGCCTTCAAAGATCAAAAACTAAAAATATTTTGACTACGACATACCTAAATGTAATAAATTGTATGTCCTTGACAATCACACCGAATGCCAAACAAGGCCATGAATTCGTGTATGGAATTTCATCAACACCTGGCACAGTTGTCAGTGACGTGACGATCACGTAACTTTACGAACGCGACACTACCAAGGCCTCACTGCACGTGGTATTTTTTTTATTTTGGGTGCTTAATATATCTAGTTACAGTTCTTGTTAAAGTTGATCTTCTTCGTCTTAGCGAGTGGATTCTCGAATCGAACTACCCGATGAACAAATTTTCAAACCATAACATTACATGGTTTGAGTAACGACTACTATTAAAGACAGCGACCAGGACCGACGGCTTAAGGTGCCCTCTGAATCCTTTTTCTGTTCGAACAATCAGATGTCCTAACCAAACTGAGGAAAACCTCACAAAGTGATAAATTAATAATATCAACTTTGTGTCCTCCCCACTGGGAGTCGAACCCAGGACTTTCGGATCGTAACCCCATGGCTCTGACCACTAGACCACGCAAACATTTGAGTTAAAGTTGATAGAAAGGAGGTGATTCCTCCCGACAAATGGTTGTTTTCAAGAGCTTATTTCTCCTAAACCCATCATTGGAATATTCTAAAAAATATTCAATCGTTCATAGCCTGCAATTGCAACATTTAAAAATATTCTTGTTCATAAATAAGTATACTAAAAAAAACTTTAAGTACGGCTGTTTTTATCAGTAAAGGGCAGTGCTGCCAGGCCGCTTCGTATGGAGTAATTATAGTTACTCTGTGGTATGGAAATGTATGTATGTCGCTGGCTGGCGGTGAGACCAGTGTTGCCAGCTTAATCGATTTTCATCTAAAAATAGTGATTTATACTACCCCATGATACTTAATTTGCTTTTACTGTAATTTTGGCATAACATTTGGGATGACAGTAATCTTTAATCGACTACTTTTATTTTATTTTTTTAATTACTCGATTAGTTTCCGATATTTGTCTGATTTGGCTTTCATGAGAGATTTGTCGCTTTTGACAGATTTGTCACTTTTGGCCGATTTGACACTTTCGACAGATTTGTAATTTTTGATAGATATGTTTTTTTTATAGATTTGACAAATTTGCAAGTTTTGACAGATTTGACGCTTGACGGATGACAGCTGTCAAATCAAAACGGCCATATCTGGGAAAGTATTGAGCTGCATTTCCTCCCGGGCTTGCTGTAAAAACCAGCTAAGGGATCCAAGGGGTTTCTGTATATTGTAATTTAGGCGATGGGCTAACAACCTGTCACTACAGCAGTATACCTACAAATCTGTCTTAAATATCCCTTAAAACTTTGTCAGACGTGGTGGAACGGCCTTTGTTTAGGTCGTTTACGCTCTGCCTACCCCATTAGGAATAAAGGTGTGATTATATGTATGTATGTAAATAATATAAGAAGTAAAGATACCTACTAAAGCTATCGAAAAACTTTTTCTAAAGAAAAGGAACAAAGAAATCGGTAGAAATCATTTAAATGGTAGAAACATGAAAAATAGAGACAACAAAAAAAAGAAACTTACTTCCATGCTGGACTGGTAGAGATAGAAAAACATAGAATGTTCCAGCTGCCCTTCCTCCCGGGCATGCTGTAGAAGTCAGCAAAAGGGACTCGAGGGTTACAGTGTATTGTAATTTAGGCGATGGGCTGACAACCTGTCACTATAGCAATACATATTACAATTTAAAATTGCCCTCAATTTTTGTCAGACGTGGTGAAAGCGCTTTTTACGAGGCGTTAAACGCTCTGTCTACCCCGTAAGGGATAAAGGCGTGATTTATGTATGTATGTATGTATGTATGTAAAAAAAAGAAAACAAGAAAGAAAGGAATAGCCTTTCTTTCTTATGTCCGTTTTCTTTTGAAAGTTTACATTTCCTTCCTGAAAAATATCTATGCATTCGCATATACAAATAAACAAAAACCAATCATGATTTGTTTAAATATTAAAATTGAGTGCCTACTTAATTAATGCTTGGCTTTGTTCGATAATTACTACGAAAGGTTACTCTAAGTGCAATCTCAAGTACGCACGCTATTGCCTATTATCTATCTTTAGCATCGTGAAATGGTTTTCAACATCAACATCAGCCACAACAGTCCACTGCTGGACATGGGCCTCCCCAAAATTGGGGGTATATGCTATAGTCACCACGCTTGGCAGGCGGGTTGGTGAGCGCGGTAGAAGTTTTCCATTCTAAGGGAACGCTGCTGCCCATTTTCTGGATTAATCCCTTATATAGTCGCCTTTTACAAAACCCACGGGAAGTTATGGGGTGATGTTATTCTAACCCGGCACCACACGGTGTTATATTTTTACATACAGATAAATAAACACTTTCCCAATTTTCCATACAACGGTAGTTTGGTATGGACATTGTTTTTTGTTTTTTTTTTACATACGTTATAATCACGCCTTCATTCCTAATAGGGTGACCTAAAAAAAAACGTTCTCCCACGTCTGGCAAAGTTTTGAGGGTTATATAAGATAGATTTGTAGGTATATAGCTGTATTGACATGTTATCTGCCCATCGCCTTAATTTTAATATACTGACACCCTCGGATCCCTTAGCTGGTTTTGACAGTGTGCTTGGGAGGAAATGTAGCTGGCACAATCTATGTTTTTCTCTCGCTCCCACGCCAGCATGGAAGAGTTTATGTTCTTTTTTCTGGTGAAAGTTGTTCAGTTTTGTTGAATAAGCAAGCCCTATCAGTTTGAGAGAAACTGTACCTTACAGTCGACCCGGTATACCACTTCCATCTAATGTTTTTGATCAGCAAATGATTTACTATGGGTATAACCCATACTTTCTCTATAATTTCCCTCAAAATTAATGCTAATCCTATAACCGCATTTTACAATAACCTGTTTGTACTCGTCACCACGATCTAATTAGTGTTCTTACGTCGTTAACAACAATATACCATTTCTATTCATATTGATTCTATTCTATACTAATATTATAAAGAGAAACGGTTTGAATGTTTGATTTTTAATTGTAACTTCTTCTTTTTATTATTTTATTACTCACTAGCGACCCGCCCCGGCTTCGCACGGAAACTATCAGTGTTTCTCTACTATATTATGCATGTATTATGCATATAAACCTTCCTCTTGAATGACTCTATCCATTGAAAGAAACCGCATCAAAATCTATTGTGTAGGGATATAGGGACAGAGAAAGCGACTTTGTTTTATACTATGTAGTGATACAATGACAAACGTTAACTTAAACACCTTCTTCTAATCGTGTCGATGGAATACGAGAAATTACATCGTAGCGGCCCAGAATTCAGCCACTTGCACTTCCACTTGCGGATTGACTGACGTCCATTAAATCAGCTGGCGTGCAAGTGTTAGGGCACGCCGGGCACGATATGCCTTGGCTTGCACTGCACCGCAAACGCAGTCCTCAAAAATCCTTACCTGACCATGTTCTTCTTACTTTCGCCAAACTGAGTCCGAAGCCTGTTTAAGGACAACAAGATCGGCCACGGTAGTTCATGTCCAATTATAACTAATAAACGCAAAACCAATAAACCAATTTCAAAATTATAAACTCACAATTTCACCATTATTTTATTTTTATTTATTTATAGAAATACACAATGACCAAACATAACATAGACTTGTTTTATCCCTTAGAAAAACATCTAATTACATACATATAATCACGCCTTTATCCCTAATGGGGTAGACAGAGCGTCAACGACACAAACAAAGGTCGTTGACACGAACGACATCTTATTAAAACGGGAAAATTCATCAACCGCGCGAGAAATCGCCGAAAAGTAGGTAGATAGATATTCATACATACATATAATCATGCCTTTATCCCTAGTGGGGTAGACAAAGCGTCAACGATGTAAGTAAAGGTCGTTGACACGAACAACATCTTATTGAAACAGGAAAAATCATGAACCGCGCGAGAAATAGCCGAAAAGTAAGTAGATAAATATTCATGGAGGTATTTAATTTTTTATGTTCAATTTTCCGTTAGTATAAGCTGGGTCAATATAGCAAATCTGCGTCAAATATCTATTAGTGTCATACTGACCAGGATCTAAGATAAATGACGTTCACACACACACACACACACACACACACACACACACACACACACACACACACACACACACATAATCACGCCTTTATCCCTAATGGGGTAGGCAGAGCGCAAACGACCCAAACAAAGGTCGTCCCGCAACGTCTGACAAAGTTTTGAGGGTTATTTAAGATAGAATTCTAGGTATATTGCTGTAGTGACAGGTTGTCAGCCCATCGCCTAAATTACAATATATTGAAACCCTCGGATCCCCTAGCTGGATTTTACAGCATGTCCGGGAGGAAATGCAGCTGGCACATTCTATGTTTTTCTCTCGCTCCCAGACCAGCATGGAAGAATAATGACGTTCAACAGCAGAATATGACTTATTGTCATTACATTTAATAAGTATATTAATCATTATTTTTAGACCTTATTTAAAGAAAGAGAAATATATTGTTTACTTTGTTTATTTTTTGATAATTAAATAGAATCCTAGACACCTTATTTCATACTTTATTTTAATACATACATACATACATATAATCACGCCTTTATCCCTAA
Organism: Scrobipalpa costella; assembly: GCA_949820665.1. NCBI lineage: Eukaryota > Metazoa > Arthropoda > Insecta > Lepidoptera > Gelechiidae > Scrobipalpa > Scrobipalpa costella. The sequence continues at coordinate 3,841,679 of OX463298.1, forward strand.
TGGGGTAGGCAGAGCGTAAACGACCTAAACAAAGGTCGTTCCGCCACTTCTGACAAAGTTTTGAGGGTTATTTAAGATAGATTTGTAGGTATATTGCTGTAGTGACAGGTTGTCAGCCTATCGCCTAAATTGCAATATACTAAAACCCTCGGATCCCTTAGCTGGTTTTTACAGCATGCACGGGAGGAAATGCAGCTTGAACATTCTATGTTTTTCTTTCGCTCCCAGTCCAGCATGGAAGTATTAAAAATTAAGTTTATTTTAATTGGACCTGTATTATTATTATTCTTATAAATAAATCATATTTTGTACCTACTTAAAGTTGTATCTTTCTGCTGGATTGGGGGCGAGAGAAAATCATAGAATGTACCAGCTTCATTTCTTCCCGAGCATGCTGTAAAAACCAGCTAAATGATCCGAGGGTTTCAGTATATAGCAATTTAGGCGATGGGCTGACAACCTGTCACTACAGCAATATTCTTACGAATCTATCTTAAATAACCCTCAAAACTTTGTCTGACGTGGCGGAATGACCTTTGTTTAGGTCGTTTACACTGTGCATACCCCATTAGGGATAAAGGCGAGATTATATGTATGTATGTAAAGTTGTTCTTTACGCACTGTTTTTTATCTATAACTGCCTAGACTGACAATTTTAAAAAAGATGTGACTAATAATAAATTTATACCTTACTAGCGACCCACCCCGGCTTCGCACGGATATCATCAGTGTTTCTCTACTATATTATGCATGTATTATACATATATACCTTCCTCTTGAATCACTCTATCCATTAAAAGAAACCGCATCAAAATCCATTGCGTAGTTCTAAAGATCTAAGCATACATAGGGATATAGGGACAGAGAAAGCGACTTTGTTTTATACTATGTAGTAGTGATTATACCGACGATAGGTATCGCCTATTTTGCAACACTCAACTACAACAATACCAGTTACCACTTTCGAAGATGATTAGGAGGTCGTTTAGGAACTATTACAATACGTCATGGATTTAAATGAACGTGGTAAAAATTGGAACAAACACCGCCAACGTGGCCGCCATTGAATTTTTGACAGTTCTCCCTACATGCAGTGCCCCGCCCACATTCATTATAAGCCTTGACGTATGAAATGCACATCACATTTTTTTTCGCTACCTGTCAGTTGCCGCGTAACCTTACAAGACAAAATACCTAATGTCTAATAATTTCGTTAATTGTGTAAAAAAGAATAAGATTCCGCAAAACATGTAAAAATATAACCTAATTATAGTGAGGATTTAGTTTCTTTAATGTAAACAAAGTGACAGTGGCGAAATCAGTTAAACAATGTGTTTGCGTAAACAAAAACAAATTCCAATGATCTTTTCGGTGGTAACTCTAAATCTACTAATTTTATATTTATTTAACAATATTTTGTGGACTTGATAAAATCAAATAAAACACAAACTAATCAATTTTTAAAAAATCAGTTGAAACTACAAAGTAAATATTACGTTACGATTACGCGAAGACTGTGAACTTCAAACCAAAACTTCGTCACCTAAAACAATCCATGTATCAACAAAAGGGGTCCCGACCTCCCGACCTGTAGACACCTATAAGATCTACAAAAAAGCCAGTTTCCCAACCGATAGGGTTAGTGTTCAAGTGCGCGCATCAGATTATAACTTGGCAACTAAGCTGCGCCGGCGCAGTCATTGAGCGAACAATCATGGCGGTGCGCGGGTGCCTGCTCCTCTTAGCCGTAGCATGCGTTTACGCAGCCCGCGAGTGCCTCGAACTTACTTTACCCATAAACGACAGCATATTTAACAGCACCTTTGTAAAAATCGCCGCGGAAAATGAAAGTTTGGATGAGAGTGTGAGGTTCAATATAGTTGATCTGTGGGAGAGGTTTCCCAAGGTGGTGGTGCCGAGGAATGGGACCAGTGAGCAGTGCAGAAGAGACAGTCAAGTGTTTCTGGACAGCTTGGAGCGACTGGAGCTATGGGCGCTGAAAAGTAATTATGTTTTTTTTTATCTAACTTAAGGCTACAGTTTGTCTTCTCAGGTGACTTAAAGGTATGGTTCAACCCTTAACAAATAAACATGGTGAAACATATTTCATTCCTGCAAAGGCCTTAAACATTTGTGCTTTTGTGCTCATTAGGTTCGCAAAATAAAATATGCTTTTATAAAATACAGGTTGTAAGGGACATCTTCCCTCAAACCGATAGGGGTTGCTCAGTCAGCAAAATTGAACAACTACCACGAAGTTTTATTTTTGCAAATGTTTTTTTTTTACTTCCGACCCTTCATACGGGGACTGGAGTGTATGTGTATGTCATAATAAATTTAGCTGTAATTAAATATAATCACTTGGTATGAAAATGTTATGGGTTACTCGTCTGCTGCATCACGTTCAACATTATTAAATAATTTAATCATTTATTAATGAAAAATGGGCTCGATCCTAGATTCCACCAGCTAAAACTTAAATTAAAATATATCTTTCACTTTTAAAATAATTTCGAAATTTTAAAGATTTCGACGCGCTTTTGCACGTTTTCCCAGTATTCCTGTCAATTTTATCCGCCATTACATATGACGGCGGATAAAAATTACAGATAACTCATAAAACGACAGACTATTAATCAAAAACCAAAGAGAATAGATCTCCTGTCCTTTTCCAATGTTTCAGTGTGAAAGTGACAAATAGATTTTAATTAAAATGTATTGCATTTACTTGTTTAGGATAGCTAGTTTTTAAATAGCGTTACTGGTTCACTATTATGACACACTTTGGTGATTAATTTTGTGCAATATTAATAATTAGTAGAATAATTAGCAAATATAACGTAAAATACATACGACAATTCCAATAGAATGGTTTGTACTTGTTCTAAGAATTCTAAGTATGTATTATGATTCTGAAATTGCACCATTTCTCCTAGTCTAGTTTGACGTTAAGTAAATGAAATGATCATCATTTACATACATACATACATAAATCACGCCTTTATCCCTTACGGGGTAGGCAGAGCGTTTAGCGCCTCGTAAAAGGCGCTTTCACCACGTCTGACATAAATTGAGGGCAATTTTAGATTGTAATATGTATTGCTTTAGTGACAGGTTTTCAGCCCATCGCCTAAATTACAATACACTGTAACCCTCGAGTCCCTTTTGCTGACTTCAACAGCATGCCCGGGAGGAAGGGCAGCTGGAACATTCTATGTTTTTCTATCTCTCCCAGTCCAGCATGGAAGAATCATCATTTACCAATTTGCAAATATCTTACAAAAATATGTAATATTTTAAGTCATCAAATAAAATGAGCTAATTGACTATTCATACGCGATGAAACTAAATAATTGATTAGGCAATTTACATAAAGTTAACAATTACACCAATAAATTTGTATGATGATAGCTATCCAAAATTCCTAACGAGCTTATTCCCAGGAAAATAATTATATTTAGACGAAAAAAAACATACATATAATCACGCCTTTATCCCTAATGGGGTAGTCAGAGCGTAAACAACCTAAACAAAGGTCGTTCCGCCACGTCTGACAAAGTAGTTTTGAGGGTTATTTAAGATAGAATTCTAGGTATATTGCTGTAGTGACAGGTTGTCAGCTCATCGCCTAAATTACAATATACTGAAACCCTCGGATCCCTTAGCTGGATCTTACATCATGCCCGGGAGGAAATGCAGCTGGCACATTCTATGTTTTTCTTTCGCTCCCAGACCAGCATGGAAGTAAAAACGAAAAAAAAAACAATGAAATATCTGTATGATGCAGTTGTTTTAATGAAATTGAGATTTTTTTCATGTCATATCCAATCATCCCATTCCTTTGTCCATAAAAACATCCCTCTAATAAATAAACAGGGTATAAGGGACAGCGTCCCGCATACTGATAGGAGTTGCTTCTTCTTCTGTCGAGTGGGTATCGAGTCTATGGACCCGATGAACCCTGGTGTCAGAGTTTTGAAACCGCCTAGTAGCACAACTATCAGGCCTCTGACATGGTTTTATGTAACGACCACTATCAAAGACAGCGACCGGGACCGACGGCTTAACGTGCCCTCCGAAGCACGAAATCTTTTTCTTTTTCGGACAATCAGGTGATTCAGCCTGCAATGTCCTACCCAAACTGGGAAAAATTCACAAAGTGATAAATTCTCAAAAATCAACTTTGTGTTTTACCCCCTGGGAATCGAACCCAGGACCTCCGGATCGGGAGCACATGGCACTAGCCACTAGACCACGGAGGCAGTTATAGGAGTTGCTCAATTAACGACACTGAACAACTATCACCAGGAGCATTTTACCAGATGAAAAGAAAATTTACTTCCCATACAAAATGACCACCTCGATCAGGCAGTTCGTATAGAAAACCAACATTTGTTATTTCACTTCCTAAAAAAGATTACTAGTGATAGTTGGTCAGTTTCGTTGACTGAGCAACATACATACATACATACATATAATCACGCCTTTATCCCTAATGGGGTAGGCAGAGCGTAAACGACCTAAACAAAGGTCGTCCCGCCACGTCTGACAAAGTTTTAAGGGTTATTTAAGATAGAATTCTAGGTATATTGCTGTAGTGACAGGTTGTCAGCCCATCGCCTAAATTACAATATACTGAAACCCTCGGATCCCTTAGCTGGATTTTACAGCATGCCCGGGAGGAAATGCAGCTGGCACATTCTATGTTTTTCTCTCGCTCCCAGACCAGCATGGAAGACTGAGCAACACCTATCAGTTTGCGTGACTCTTTCCCTTACACCCCGTATCTGTAAGATGCAGTTTGTTAAACGTAATGGTAATATTTTTCTTCCATGCTAGACTGGGAGCTAGAGAAAAACATAGAATGTGTCACCAGCATTTCCTACCGAGCATGCTGTAAAAACCAGCTTAGGGATCCGAGGGTTTCAGTATATTGCAATTTAGGCAATGCGCTGAAAACCTGTCACTACAGCAATATACCTACAAATCTATCTTAAATAACCCTCAAAACTTTGAGGCGTAACGAATTTTGTTTAGGTCGTTTATGCTCTGCCTACCCCATCAGGGATAAAGGCCTAACTTTATGTATGTATGAATATTTATCATGACATCAGCATCCAATCATCCCATTCCTTTGTCCATAAACAATCTCTCTTAATACCTATAGATATCTAATTCCGTAACTACATGGTAACTACTAAGTACAACTACGCCATCTCATGATGTGTTAATCCCTACATTTTATTGTTCTATCCTTACCTCATGTCACAACAACACAATGAGTTACATTGTAACATAAGATACCATTCATTATTGATCATGAAACAAGAAACATTGATGCACTGAAATAAACTGATAAGACGTACTGCGAATATAGTTAATCATTTTGTTGCTATGTAACTTATAGGTTTATATACTACAACTAACCACCACATAATTATGTACATACAAACTTACAGTATTTCCAACTCAGTTGTAGAATAAAAAAAAACTTTATTTCAGGAATATGCCCATAGTTTTACAACTAAACTTAAGTTAACAATATTTTGCGTTTACACTTTTTAGATTTAAAACAAAATTTAAGTTTAACAATGACTGCATACATCAAAAAAAAAAGAATAAAGGTAAACAAAATTTCATGTCTAAAATAAATTAGACGAGGTTGCAAATGAGTTAAATTACTAAAACTTCTATTTAATTATGTTGTCATATCTTTTAGCTAAAACTTATTTTAGACCTTCGATTAAAAGACATGAAACTATGTTTACCTTCTCTAAAACTGAGTTGGAAATACTATACCTAAATCACACGTATAATATCTAGATGAGTTAGGCTAGGCAAATCGTCAACGGCCTTTTAAAGGAGTTTTTGTTGAAATTTTAGATATACTACACAGCATAATGACAGTATATCAGCCCATAACATAGACAAAATATGTTGTGTGTTGATAATCCAATAAATAAATAAAATTACTGTACACTTTACCTTTCGGCAAGCTCTTCTATATTTCAATGCATTTTATATTCCACCGTTTAAAAAAAATCACGGTTAATTTGATGATTATCAATACACAAACTGTATATGTGTTCTTCCATGCTGGACTGGGAACAAGAGAAAAATATAGAATGAGCAATCTGCATCTCCTCCCGGGCATGCTGTAAAAACCAGATAAGGGACCCGAGGGTTTCAGTATATTGTAATTAAGGCGATGGGCTGACAACCTGTCAGTACAGCAATATACTTACAAATCTATCTTGAATAACCCTCCAAATTTTGTCAGACGTGGCGAACGACCTGTGTTTAGATCGTTAACGCTCCGCCTACCCCATTTTGGATAAAAGCGTGATTCTTCTTCTTCTTCTTCTTATCGTGTCGATGGAACACGTAACTATCACAAAGTGGCGGCCCAGAACGTTGCCACTTGAATTGTTATTATGATTATATGTATGTATGTATAAGTGTAAATGTAGGTATATGTGACAATATCTATAAAAGGTACCCTTGTTCATACGTGTCTTCTATATTATGGAATGCTGAGCACAGTAAGATGACAATAAACATAAAGTTTTTTGCGAAAGAATTAAGTAAGAAATAATATATTACACACTTTATTGTCCTGCATAAAAACCACTGTTGTCAGATGTGTAAAATTATGTGCAAAAGATACATAATCGTATTTAATGGATGTTCTGATATTCAACCATGTTATATTGTTACGTTACAGGCCATAAATATATTTATTTTATTACATACATATAGTCACGATTCTATCCCTAATGGGTAGGCAGAACGCAAACGACCCAAACAAAGGTCGTTTCACCACGTATTACAAAGCTTTGAGGGCTTTTTTTCAAGGTATATTGCTGAGTGACAGGTTGTCAGCCGATTGCCTAATTTGCAATATACTGAAACCCTCGGAACCCGTAGCTGATTCTTACAGCATGCCCGGGAGGAAATGCAGCTGGCACATTTCTATGTTTTTCTCTCGATCCCAGTCCAGCATGGAAGAAATTATTTATTTAATAAATTTATGTACAAAGGTAAGTTCGTATTCTTAGCTATTTGATTAAATGAAATCTGTGTCGTATTTGTAAATTTATGTTAACCGAAAATAGTGCGCTTCATAAAAGATATTAGAGATTTTTCATAAGCGGCTTAAAATCTTTGACACTTTCGGAAAATGGCAGCAGAAAAGTTAAGATGTTCTTTTAAGTGACGCTTGTGTCTGATTAGATGATATTTAAATGACAAGAATGAAGTCCAACTTTACAAAATGAAATCTTTGAAGTCTCATTCATTATTATAGTAGCCTAAACTGTCCTACTACTGGGCAAGGGCTGCCCTTTCTTTTTCCAGACTTCCCGATTCTTTTCTGTTTCTGACCAGTCTGTATCAAACGCTGTGAGGTCATCCCGCCATCTCTTCTTTGGTCTGCCTCGCAGCACCCAGTCGGTAGCCAGCTTTGCCCACCTCTCTGGATGCATTCGGGTGACATGACCTGCCCAGTCCCACTTCAGCTTTGCAGCCTTCTTGCCCACGTCTGTAATTTGAGTTTTGGAGCGGAGAGTGGTGTTCCTGATGCAATCGATCCTTTTAACACCGAGAATGCTCCGCTCCATTGCTCGTTGACACACCCCGAGTCTGAACTTTTGTGAACCGGTTGGTGAGAATGGGCAGGATACAAACGTCGACAAGTCTTCTCTTTAAACATAGTGGAAGATCTCCCTTCATAAGGTCATTATCATGGACCAGTAGCTCCTCCAGGCATTTTCTATGCGACGATCGATTTCTTTATCTTGCCGGTTTTGGAAGGAGACTATCTGGCCCGAATAGATGTAATCGTCGACATACTGTAATTCCTGCCCTTCCACCTCTACTGTTACGATGACACTATTGTTCATAATTTTCGTTTTGGACCGGTTCATGTGAAGTCCGACTTCGAGGCTTGCGATGTTAAGGATTTCCAGAAGGTATGCTAGGCGTTGAGCTGTTGGAGCGAAAAGGACAATGTCATCAGCAAAACGGAGGTTAGTTAACCTCTTCTCACCCACGACAATGCCCTCCTCTTTATAACGATTCAAATAATACATACATATAATCACGCCTTTATCCCTAATGGGGTAGGCAGAGCGTAAACGCCCCACACAGAGCTCGTTCCGCCACGTATGACAAAATTTTGAGGGTTATTTAAGACTGATTTGTAGGTATATTGCTGCAGTGACAGGTTGTCAGCCCATCACCTATATTACAATATACAAAACCCTCGGATCCCTTAGCTGGTTTTTACAGCATGCCCGGGATGAAATGCAGCTGGCACATTCTATGCTTTTATCTCGCTCCCAGTCCAGCATGGAAGTTCAAATAATACTTTGGATAAAAATAAAAGAAAGCTTTGCAGGCTAGGTTTCCCAGCTGGGATAGCATCGTATCGTACCATGGGAAACCTCGCTAAGGCGTTTGAGGCTAGGTGACACAGCGAGAAAATCTAGATTTAAATAATATTAGGAATTTAGTAACATTGTTAATACAACATTAACGTAAACAAGGAAATGTCCTTGTGCTTTATAGCCTATAAATTTTATCTTTAACGATAGTTTTGACTATTCTTTATTGTGCGATAGACGTAAGCCTATAATGACTCATTTGAATAAAGTTTGAACTATGAATTTAAAATTCCAATATACTACAATAATTTATTTGACTCTATTTCCGTTCAACAAGATCTATCAAATATTGCACGTGTGAATTTGAATTTATTGAATATACATTATGCAAAATATAAAATACAAGTATATAGGTTTACGTGTTTGGCTTTAAAAACTCGTGTCAGATACGTAAAATTATTATCAGCGAAATTGTGACTAAAATTGTCTCTAACAGAATTAGTGAAAGGTAAACAAAATATTAAATAAAATATTTCCCCTTGATGCTGCAAAGTATAAGCGTGCTTATCAGATACAACAGCATAAGTAAATAACAGCAATATTACTTTAACACGAAAACATAATTTGTTTTTTCTTTTATACCCTATTATCTTTGCTTCTATACTGGACTGGGAGCGAGAGAAAAACATGAAATGTGCCAGCTTCATTTCCTCCTGGGCATGCTGTAAAAACCAGCTAAGGGATTCAAGGGTTTCCTTGTATTGCAATTTAGGTGATGGGCTAACAACCTGTCACTATAGCGATACACATTTCAGTCTAAAATTGCCCTCAAAACTTGTCAGACGTGGCGGAACGACCATTTCTTTGGTCGTTTTCGCTCTGCCTACCCCATTCGGAATGAAGGCGTGTATGTATATATCTTTTCTATTTCATAGTATTCTAAAAATTACTGGAACCTACACTATTTACTATTTACTACAATATTTTAGTAAATTTTGTTCTGCCTTGATCGAAACGAAAATCAGCCTTGAAATCATTGTTTCACTCACCAACAAAGCTTAAAAAGTAAAATCAGCAAGAAACTGTCCTACATTACTCAGTGATTCACAAGTATCGTATTACAATACAAAGTGCAGAGTAATAAATACTTTGAAGATGCAAAACTGCATATTTAGTGCACTAAACACTGTGACATAATAATAAGTACATTGAACTTGCCACACGAATACGTGAGAAAACTAAAAAGAATATGACTTGGTATTTTCCATACATACATACATAAATCACGCCTTTATCCCTTACGGGGTAGGCAGAGCGTTTAACGCCTCGTAAAAGGCGCTTTCGCCACGTCTGACAAAAATTGAGGGCAATTTTAGATTGTAATATGTATTGCTATAGTGACAGGTTGTCAGCCCATCGCCTAAATTACAATACACTGTAACCCTCGAGTCCCTTTTGCTGACTTCAACAGCATGCCCGGGAGGAAGGGCAGCTGGAACATTCTATGTTTTTCTATCTCTCCCAGTCCAGCATGGAAGAAATGGTATTTTCCATGTTACAAGAATTCAAAGGAACATATTTTTTAAAGTTCCATATTCAAGGGGGGCAAAGGGGCTATATAGGATGGTTTCTATACAGGGTGTAAGGGTTGCTCATTTAATAAAACTGAAAAACTTCCACACTTAATTTCTTCCAGGAGATTAAACATATGTTTAGTTTTCCACTACAAAATGGTCTGCTGAATATTGTATGAGAGAATTTCCTGTTGAGAGTTTTTCAGTTCCATTGCCTGATCAATCCCGACCAGATTGCGAGAAGCTGCTTACACCCGTTACCTGTATTATGCAATCCGACCTAAAATTCCAGTATAAGACTAACTCTTATTCAGAATTTTGTGCAACAAGGCCGCTTTAAATTTAACTGCAAGGGACTCGAGGGTTACATTGTATTGTAATTTAGGCGATGGGCTGACAACCTGTCACTAAAGCAATACATATTACAATCTAAAATAGTCCCCTTAATTTTTGTCAGACGTCGCGAAAGCGCCTTTTACGAGGCGTTTATCGCTCTGCCTACCCCGTAAGGGATAAAGGCGTGATTTTATGTATGTATGTATGTATGGAGTGGGCAGAGCGTGAAGCACTTCTCACAAACACTGGAGGGCAATTTTAGACTGAAATGTGTATCGTATAGTGACAGGTTGTCAGGTCATCGCCTAAATTACTACACACTTTGCTGACTTATACAGCCCGGGAGGAGAAGCAGTTGGAACATTCTATGTTGATATACACTCTAATTTTGTGGTATTAAACTAGTTTAAAACTTAACCTGTGCAGTGGATTCAACCGTTAAGCTATTCACCTAAATTCAAAGTTTGACGCAAGTTGAAAAACTTTCTTATAAATAAATTCTGATTTATTATGTATATTGTGTCCTGTAGATATATCTTCTTAGAGAGTGTTGACCCTATATAGCGGTATATAACTTGCCACTGTGTTTTTATGGAAAATAAGGTTTATGTCATTTTCAAGTGAATGTCTAACTTCACGTTTAGAATACAAATATTCCATCTATTTGAGTTTTTACGTAAATTTTATTAACATCCTATTTTTAAACCATCACTAAATTAAAGTAATTAACTTCCATGCTGGCCTGGGAACTTCCATGCTGGCCTGGGAGCGAGAGAAAAACTTCCATGCTGGCCTGGGAGCGAGAGAAAAACATAGAATGTGCCAGCTGCATTTCCTCTCGTGTATGCTGTAAAAACCAGCTAAGGGATCCGAGGGTTTCAGTATATTGTAATTTAGGCGATGGGCTGACAACCTGTCACTACAGCAATATACTTACAAATCTATCTTAAATAACCCTCAAGACTTTGTCAGACGTGGCGGAACGACCTTTGTTTGGGTCGTTTACGCTCTGCCTACCCCATTAGGGATAAAGGCGTGATTTTATGGATGGATGGACTAAATTAACTTTTTTTTGTATACTAGGTATATCCAGCAGTCTGTTCCGGCGGGAACATTCTGTAAAATATAACTAAAGATATTTAAACAAACAAACTCATACAAAACACACATAACCTTATTCAACATAATACATTTTTTATCATATGTTACGACACATGTAAACATATAAAGGCTGAACCTCATTTGACATTAAGTTTTGAGCTGCATTGTGATAATTGTGCTAAATGGAGAATGACCGTGAACAACCTTAAAGCTAAATTATTGGTATTTTAATACAAATAATAACTAGCACAGTACTACTGACATAAATTTTGAACGGTAGTACCGGAATAACTAAATTTAAAACATAGTGGAAATGTATTGACATTTCTATCAGATGTTATTTTTGAATGAATAACTTTTATATGCACTACATTTGGAAACACGGGCGGATTTAAAACGGAGTTTTTTTGTACTGTCGCGGTTCCATCACAGTACATGCTTAGAAGAATAGTACCCTCGCCAGCGGACTTGTGCCCCAGAAAAAGAACCTGAATTCGCTCTTGTCCGATCATCTCATTTACCTTTTATATGGTCAAATTGTACTATACTTATTTTGTTACTAAGCTGCCTTAGCCAATGCTATTTTTATTTCATCTGCTGTTAACATAATCACTACATAGTATAAAACAAAGTCGCTTTCTCTGTTCCTATATCCCTATGTATGCTTAGATCTTTAAAACGCGCAACGTATTTTGATGCGGTTTCTTTTAATGGATATAGTAAATCAAGATGAAGGATTATATGTATAATACATGTATAATATAATAAAGAAACACTGATGAATTCCGTGCGAAGCCGGGGCGGGTCGCTAGTACTTCATAATTTTAATTTATGAGGCTTCCGATCGTTTTATTTTTACTGTTACCTTTTATAAAGTTATTTAGAATATCTTTTATTAGTTAGAATATCGGATGTCTCTGCCCATCAAATTGATAATAGTTATGCGTCATGTTACCACAATTAAGTTGTAACTATAGAATGTTAATTCTATCCAATTAATTTCATGTGAAACACGTAATCATTTTACGGGAAATGTTAAATACTTATCATATAAAACATTAGTCAAATATAAGTATTTGGAAAAAATATATTAATATTTCCGTAATAACCATACAATGAAATATACATATATATAAATATACTTTAACCACAGATTACTTATACGCCAGGGGCACTAAGTATGGTAAAAATACTTCTATCAGGTAAAGGAACTATAGTATGTAGATAGTGGGCTCGATTCTAGATACCACCGGCTACAATTAAAATTAAAATCTATCTGTCACTTACAAAATAATGAAATTTTAAAAGGACAGGCGATTTATACTCTTTTGTTTTACACTTTGTCCGCTAGATTTAGACGCGCAGTATTTTTGTCAATTTCATGCGCCATATCATAATATGACGGCGGATAAAAATGACAAATAACATACATAATAACATACATACATAAAATCACGCCTTTATCCCTTACGGGGTAGGCAGAGCGTAAAACGCCTCCTAAACGGCGCTTTCGCCACGTCTGACATAAATTGGGGGCAATTTTAGATTGTAAAGTGTATTGCTGTAGTGACAGGTTGTCAGCCCATCGCCTAAATTACAATACACTGTAACCCTCGAATCCCTTTTGCTGACTTATACAGCATGCCCGGGAGGAAGGGCAACTGGAACATTCTATGTTTTTCTTTCTCTCCCAGTCCAGTATGGAAGTTATTTTTCAATGTTTTTAGTCTGAAAGTGACAAATAGGTTTTAATTTTAGTTTTAGCCGACAAATCTAGAAACGAGCCCATTATCACTTAATCCATGGTTTTGTGTACAAATATAATTTCTATAAGGCTAGTGTTTCCTGCGAATTTATCTCAAAACTAAACATCAAATTCCTATCACGTCTTTACCTACATATTCTGTAAAAAATATATAAATAACAACGCTTTATTTTTTGTGAGACATTTTAAACTGCGATGAAGTTTCGCGACCACTTTATCATCGCGGCACAAAGACGACACAAGATAGTAGTTTGCAACTTTAATAAATTCTTAAACTATAAACAAAGCGAGCCCAAAGTGTTCCCGCTAAAAACTTTGCCAAATATAAAAAAGACCCTATATTTTTGCGAAGTTTAAAACCTCTGTTTTATTAGTAGAAGATTTTTTTTATTACTACAATAGGCAATATATATATTTTTTTAAGTTACTGACGTCACAATCGCAGATTTAAATAATTACCTTGTTAAATAGTTCTGCTTTTGTTTAGGAAATGCCGATACATGCCCCCTCTATTATTATAATTTATGATTTCCAATAAAAGTTTATTATTATTACGAATTAAGTAACTTGTTTAATTATTTAACATACGAGTATGTTTAACATCACCATTTATAATGACACAGTATTTTTATAATTTAGAAACATAACAACCAGAACCAACAATAATATTAGGTGCAGGTGCACTTATTAAATGTTGTTCAGATTTTGGAATAATCTCTTGTTAAACGAATTTATAAAACAGGCCATTACCTACCTATACTTCTTCTCTTTAAATTTAAGAGCAGGGCTCTTGTCTGTGAAGTAATCGCCAATCGGATCGATTTTGTGTAAGTTTCTTGACATCCTGGTACGACACGACCTCAGCTTTTTCTTTTACTTAGGTATTATAAAATTTTACGTAACTTTTTTTAACAAGCTCTTTTTTTAAAATATTTTATTAGTTCTTTCTCGTTGACCTTTTAAGTTATTAGCATATTTATGGTTTTTGTCTTGACGCAGTTTTGACGGTTACTTAGGATAGATTCGCAGGTATACTGCTGTAGTGACAGGTTGTCAACCTATCGCCTAAATTGTAAAATTGACCTTTTAAGTTATTAGCATATTTATGGCTTTTGTCTGGGAATTTTCATAACAAACCGGGTTCGTATCTATTTTATTATTAAACGACGAACAAGGGCCTTTCCTAAATGAATCACTCTTCTATTTGTATGGAGGACACGTGAAGGATACTCAAAACCTAAGCGCAATCACCAAAGAACCGTTTTCTACAAAATAGAGAGTTTAAAGGTACGTTTTCCCTGTTGAAATTATTCAAAGGTTAGGGAAAATAGGAACCTACTTTTAAAGAAGTTTGTATTTGCACGCGCAGTGCTGTTTTGTACTCTTGGAAATTGAACGTATAAATTTAATCACGACTTTGTCTTTAATGGGGTAGGCAGAGCGTAAACTATCTAAACAAAGGTCGTTCCACCACGTCTGTCGCAGTTTTGACGGTTACTTAGGATAGATTCGCAGGATATACTGCTGTAGTGAAAGGTTGTCAACCTATCGCCTAAATTGTAAAGTTGACCTTTTAAGTTATTAGCATATTATGGTTTTTGTCTGGGATTTTTTATAACAAACCGGGTTCGTATCTATTTTATTATAAAACGACGAAGAAGGTGTTATTTTTATAGTTAAAGTAGATGGCAGTTTAATTAGGCCATAATGGCATTATTCCCGTAAAAGATTTAAATTAGAATTTTATGATCTTGTCAAGAATTTTGGTTATAAAATGTTTTAATTTTATATTGCTAAGACTAAACGTGTTTCCTTCCAATAAAAAAATCTAGACTTTATGTTCCTACCACTATCTAATATTATAAATTCGACTTGCCTAATAACCGCCTAATTAAAGCGTTTTCGCTTACGAGAGGTACCAATATTTTCCCTGAATTTAACACATATAAATTCTAACGGGCCTTTCCTAAATGAATCGTTCTTCTATTTGTATGGAGGACACGTGAAGGATACTAAAAACCTAAGCGCAATGACCAAAGAACCGTTTTCTACAAAATAGAGAGTTTAAAGGTACGTTTTCCCTGTTGAAATGATTCAAAGCTTAGGGAAAATAGGAACCTTCTTTTCATAAAGTTTGTATTTGCACGTGCAGTGCTATTTTGTACTCTTGGAAATTGAACCTATAAATTTAACCACGGCTTTATCCTTAATGGGGTAGGCAGAGCAAAAACTATCTAAACAAAGATCAAGGTAAATGTAGCCTACGTTGCTAAGCAGCAACAGAATTAATGTAGTACAGCTACATTGCTACGACTCGTAGCAATTTGCACTTACTACGTAAAAATAAACTTTATATGAAATAGTTCATACTACAAATGCTTTCAACATTAGAAAGACTTTTAGAAAATATCTTATTCCAACAGGAAATCTCATTATTCTGTCTATATCTGGTGCAGAATACTAGTTGAACATCCACACTCGACAAATACGAGGTGCATTCAATAAGTACCGAGCCTCATCGCCAGAGGGCGCTGTAGTTTCAAAAGAGTTTAAACACAGTGTAGCACATTATTTTTTAATTCTTTTTTCAAATTTTCATTCCAATCCCTTCATTTGTTTTAATTTTACAACTTATGGAAGCGAACGTGTCGATCGGTTTTACAAAAATGGAAAAAGAGCAATATCGTTCGGTGATTCGATTCCTATTTTTGGAAGGGAAAACGCGCTTCGAAATCAAAGAACGCTTGGATGCTGTGTACGGTGACTCTTCTCCATCGATGGCCACCGTCAAGAATTGGTTCAACGAGTTTGCACGTGGCCGTACGTCGGTTTTTGATGAACCACGTCCAGGTGCACCGAAAACAGCTACTACGGAGGAAAACATTTAAAAAATCCATGATATCGTATTGGCAGATCGCCAATTGAAGGTTCGGGAGCTAGCTGAGACTGTAGGCATTTCAGAAGGAACAGTGCATCATATTCTTCACGAGGAACTCGGCATGAGAAAGCTGTCGACGCGATGGGTGACCGTTTACTCACACCGGAAAACAAGCGCAACCGTGAGACCACATCGTAGACGTGTTTGGCGCTGTTTAAGCGGAATCCAGCGGAGTTTTTGCGTCGTTTTGTGACCGTCGATGAAACCTGGATCCACTGGTACACACCAGAGACCAAGGAGCAATCAAAACAATGGATCCAGACCGGGGAACGTGCTCCAAAGAAGGCGAAAACTGTAAAATCGGCCGGAAAAGTTATGGCCACCGTTTTCTGGGATTCACAAGGTGTGATCTACATCGATTACCTCCAGAAGGGTAAAACAATTATAGGGATTTACTATGCCGATTTATTGGGCCGATTCGACGCCGAATTAAAGAAAAAACGACCCCATCTGGCGAAGAAAAAAGTGCTGTTTCACCACGACAACGCACCGGTTCACACGTCTGCCGTTGCCATGGCCAAATCGGTCGAATTACGCTACGAATTGCTGCCCCATCCACCGTATTCTCCAGATTTGGCCCCTTGTGACTTCTTTCTGTTTCCTAATCTGAAAAAGTCACTCGCCGGGAATAGATATGGATCAAATGAGGAGGTCATCGCCGCCACGGAGGCCTATTTTGCAGAGTTTGACAAAAACTATTTTTCGGACGGGTTAAAAAAGTTGGAGCATCGCTGGGCTAAGTGTATAGAACTAAAAGGAGACTATGTTGAAAAATAAATTGCCACTTTTCCAAAATTTTCGCTTTCTTTTTGTAGGCTAAGTATTTATTGAATGACCCTCGTAGATTGGAAAAAGTTCATATTTTGTTGACTAATTAAGCAAAATCGAACTCCTGACCTTCATGATGATGCAAAATCACTAACCACTAAACCACGATTTTTTTGACGAGTTTGATGTCACGGTCCACCAATTGTTTTCATTGATTATACATTGACGATTTACTAATTAGTCATTGAACTAATACATGTCTTGGTTCACAATGTTTGGACTACATTCGTATCACGCCAATGTCGTATTTTGTTATTCGTTGCGGGTTAAGTTGCGAAACTTTCGCCGGTGGACAGTAGGAGGGTCAATGTACAACGGAATGACCTTGAAGACGAGATCACTCGTATTTTAGTTTAATAAAACACGGTCACACTCATAGCCCCCACTAGGATTCCCTGTATCGGGGTGCTCTGGACATACACAGAAACAACCACAAAGAACACCCAGACCCAGAAACAGACATTTCAACTCATCATTCAGTTGTTAGCTAAGGGATCCGCGATTTTCAGTGTATTGTAATTTAGGCGATGGGTTGACAACCTATCACTGCAGCAATATACCTACAAATCGATCTTAAATAATACTCAAAAGTTTGTCAGACGTGGCGGAACGACATTTGTTTAGGTCGTTTACGCTCTGCCTACCCCATTAGAGATAAAAGCGTGATAATATGTATGTATTTCTTCCATGCTGGACTGGGAGAGATAGAAAAACAAAGAATGTTCCAGCTGCCCTTCCTCCCGGGCATGCTGTTGAAGTCAGCAAAATGGACTCGAGGGTTACAGTGTATTGTAATTTAGGCGATGGGCTGACAACCTGTCACTAAAGCAATACATATTACAATCTAAAATTGCCCTCAAATTTTGTCAGACGTGGCGAAAGCGCCTTTTACGAGAAGTTAAACGCTCTGCCTACCCCGTAAGGGATAAAGACGTGATTTATGTATGTATGTATTCAGTTGTCTGGGCCGGCCGGGAATCGAACCCGGGACCCGCTGCGTAGCTGGCAGATACACTGCCAACTAGGCTATGCCGGCCGTCAAAATAAGTAAGAAGTTACAATGCACTTGTTTGCCAGCCACGTGATGTCGTTTTGAGGGTTAACGTTAAGATTTTTTTAAGGGTCTGCCGGAGTAATGGAATCCTATATAAACGTAGTTTTGATTTTATTCCTAAACCGTAAAACCAAATTCAACCAAACTTCGTACACCCTAAATGCATAATATCTATGCTTCTAAGGTTTTATGGTTCTAGGTTTGGTTTGAAAATATTAACCAAGTACAAAATTAGAAAGCAAATTTAGTTTTAGGCTATTTTCACACAAAATAACGTATTTTCCGTCTTATTTTGTTTATGCTTAATATTTTTAAACTAAACCTAATTAGAAGCATAGATATGATGCATTTGGTTACATGTACGGAGTTTGGTTAAGTTTGGGTTTACTGTTTAGGAATAAAAGCGAAACTACGTTTGTATGGGATTTCACTACTCCGCGGAAGCTAAGTTCTTAGACAACCTGTAACATAAATACATAAATATAATCACGCCTTTATCCCTAATGGGGTAGGCAGAGCGTAAACAAACTAAACAAAGGTCGTTTCGCCACGTCTGACGAAGTTTTGAGGGATATTTAAGATCAATTTGTAGGTATATTGCTGTAGTGACAGGTTGTCAGCCCATCGCCTAAAATGCAATATACTGAAACCTTCGGATCCCTTAGCTGGGTTTTACAGCATGCCCGGGAGGAAATGCAGCTGGCACATTCTATGTTTTTCTCTCGCTCCCAGTCCAGCATGGAAGTAACCTGTAACTCCTTAGCAATGCACGTACATTCCCTTCTGAAAAGATCAGCAACATTTACAGACATAGCGGGAATGTCTTTGACGTTCTTAGGCTCGTATTTATAAAGCGATCTCAAGATTGAGTGCAATATTAAGTAAGGATTTGACAGGCCGTTTTGTAATGAAATGACATTTCTGAAACGAACTCAAACTAGCTGCCAGTCTCAAATGCTGTTTATCAATACGGGTCTTACTTACTTCGGCAGGTACCTAATTATATATATATATATATATATTATATAGATGTGACGCTCTGTCTACCCCATTATGGATATAAGCGTGACTATAGGTATTGCATGCGTGTATGCACTGGTTAATTATGATGATACACCGTTATGTCATTATCGTCCGATAACACATTATATATTTGGATGTCATAACATAGCCCGTGTGCATTGGTTATGAATTGTGGATTAATCTGCATAATATGAATGAAAATGTTAATAATTTGCCGGAATGTGTTTGGAATTAAAATCAAATATTGTCACAATGAAATGTGACACGGAAAACGAGACACGTAAACATTCGTGTTTATTGTATCGGCAGACCTAATTGTTACATTTCCAAATAATTATGACAGACTTACCTTCCACTATTAGGTGAACTGCCTCCGTGGTCCAGTGGTCAGAGCCATGGGCTTACGATCCGGAGGTCCTGGGTTCGAATTCCATAGAGAGAACACCGAGTTGATTTGATATTTGTCAATTAATCACTTTGTGAGGTTTTCTCCAGTTTTGTTAGGACATTGCAGGCTGAATCATCTGATTGTCTGAAAAGAAAGAGGGTTCCGTGCTTCGGAGGGCAAGTTAAGCCGTCGGTCCCGGTCGCTGTCTCTGATAATGGTCGTTATACAAACCATGTCAGAGGCCTATTAGCTGTGCTATTAGGCGGTTTAAATACTCTGCCACCAGGGTTCATCGGGTCGATCGATTCAAAAACCTACACGACAGAAGAAGAAGATACTTTTTGTAACTGAGTAAGGGCTAAATTAAGTTTTCTTGCCGAAATAATGGAGCATAAATGTATTAACTGAATACCTAATGCTATCGATTCGTGGAGAGCACGACTTAACAAAATCTTGACCATAATTGTTGCCATTCCTTTCTGTTTTCTCAGGATGGACAATTACAAGTGTCAATTTTAGTCAAAATTTTGTGCGCATACCAATTGCCCCCAATTTTGTCCGTTGTTTTTTTTCTTTTCTAACATCTTCGCCAACATTCGTTATACTTCAGTAAATTTACGAATATATAGCTATTAGGCCTCTGACATGGTTTAAGTAACGACCACTATCAACGACAGCGACCGGGACCGACGGCTTAACGTGCCCAATATCAACTTTGTGTTCCCCCCCTGGGAATCGAACCCAGGACCTCCGGATCTTAAGCCCATGGCTCTGACCACTAGACCACGGAGGCGTTTATATTAAATCCATCGATTTATGAATAGGTGTCTCGTTCGATTTCGGGGCACTTTGTGTGTAAATTTAGACTGCCTACATTTTATCTCTAAGTTCAGCAACACACAGGCGTCACTTACTGCGTAAGGTTGTGCTCAATACGCTGTCAATGCTTTTTACATTGCCACCTTACTGGCAGAGGTATGCGCCGACGTAGAGTTCTTTGCAACGCGCGTAGCCCGTTTGGTGACGCATATTTGTTGTAAGCATTGCAAAAAGCATTGACAGCGTGTTGAGCGCAACCTTGCGTGCAGTAAGTGACGCCTGTGTGTTGTTGCCCTAAGAAAATTCTAAACAAAATCAATCATTAAATGCATGATCGCGTTTGACCGTGAACTTAACAATCAAATATTAGGAAACGCGATCTGCGTGCGAGGTCTCAACTACATGCTATTAAAATCCACGTGGTTCTGAATGATTATGATTAGGAATCAAATTAGATGTGTAACGGTAATCATTCAATTTGTTCAAGTGACCTACCTTCAATTCTTTTTCGCAATAAGGCCTAATTTTCCTCTTTTTTGTTGAAAAGAATATTCGTAATAACTAGAAATGGCCAGTCACCTTAAGAAGTCACTTTTCGTAACCGTCTTTTCCCTGATTGTCCATTTCCCAGTATGCCCATTCCCGGAAGGTCCGTTTCCCTGAAAGTCCAATTATCTGCATTGTACTAATTCATTACTTTCATTACAGTGTTCGACGCCACAGCAAAGCCTCCGTCAGGCATCCTCTCAGGCAACGCAAACCAATATGGCGACTTCGACGAGTGCCTCAGTGTGGATGGTCCAGTCCGCGGGAAGTACTGCCTGGCCAACCTGCAGGTAAAACCTAAAGCAGTAATCGAACTGTAGTAGATTCCTTTATACTACTTAATGTATTAGTGACATACAATACCAAACACACATTAAATTATATTATTAAAAATATTTAAATTAATATATAGTTCTGCCATGCTGGTCTGGGAGCGATAGAAAAACATAGAATGTGCCAGCTGCATTTCCTCCCGGGCAAGCTGTAAAAACCAGCTAAGGGATCCAAGGGTTTCTGTATTTGTGTGACAACCTGTCACTACAGCAATATACCTACAAATGTATCTTAAATAACTCTCAAAACTTTGTCAGACGTGGCGGAACGACCTTTGTTTAGGTCGTTCACGCTCTGCCTACCCCATTAGGGATAAAGGCGTGATTATATGTATGTATGTAAATATTTAAATTAATATATAGGGGCGGAGAGAGGCCTTTGCCCTGCAGTGGCACATCATAGGTTGATAATAATTATATATAGTTCTTCCATGCTGGTCTGGGAGCGAGAGAAAAACATAGAATGTGCCAGCTGCATTTCCTCCCGGGCATGCTGTAAAAACCAGCTAAGGGAGCCAAGGGTTTCTGTATATTGTAATTTAGGCGATGGGCTGACAACCTGTCACTACAGCAATATACCTACAAATCTATCTTAAATAGCCCTTAAAACTTTGTCAGACGCGGCGGAACGACCTTTGTTTAGGTCGTTTACGCTCTGCCTACCCCATTAGGGATAAAGGCGTGATTATATGTATGTATGTTTAAATTATTTTTTCATTTAATACGTAAAACAGAAACAAGTAGGCCAAACGTAGTCATGCACACTACGGCGGGCGCGGCGCCGCGCCGGTGCGGCCGGATGGGTGCGAGGCGCGGGGTGCGGAGCTGTGATTGCGATGAACGTCGTAATGTGTATGACTACAGTTGGCTCACTTGTTACAGTTTTATGAGTTTAATAAATTTTTAATATTTTTATTTATTTTATTTAATGTGTGATTTGTGTTGTATATCAATAATACAATAGGTGTTTTAAAGAAACGCAGTACTTTCTTTTACACCCTGTATTTCATTTATTATTCAGGTCAACATCGGTGGGGATACCAATATGGAGGAGATTGATAAGATGGTGCACAGCGGACACTACATCAGGAGCAACGTCACTGATGTGAGTATACCTACTACAGAATACTGGGTGTAAGGGACAGCGACCCGCAAACTGATAGGGGTTGCTCAGTCAACGAAACCGAACAATTATTGGCAGGATGTTATTTCAGGAAGTGAAAATTATTTTCCATACAAATTGTCTGATTGAGGTGGTCATTTTGTATGGAAAAGCCAGTTACTTTTTTCGTGCCCTGCAAAAATCCTGGTGAAAGTTGTTCAGTGCCGTTGACAGAGCAACCCCTATCAGTTTGCGGGACGCTGTCCCTTACCCCATATTGGTTTAACTGGCAAATTTAATTTTAGCAGTACTTTTTTTAAAACAGTGGCTTGATTATTTATCTTATGTTTAATTTGCAAGCAAAATGTATATGTTACAGTCAAAACTCATAACCGGTCAAAACCACTTTTAACTACAAAAAACAGGCAATAGTGGTTTTGACCGATGCCCTTGGTTAAAAACAGTTTTGACTGATTTTCGTAGTCGAAAGTAGTTTTAGTCAAAACTACTTTAACTGGAAATATTGAATAAAAATCATGGGTAAGTATTACAAAATCGTTTAATTATTGAACTAATTAACATTAATTGAATTAAATGAACATTAATTGACATACAAATAGAAAACATCTATTAAATAACGTATTACTTACTTAAGTAAGGAAATATTAGCATCAGCAACATAAAAATGTAATACCTAGTTTTTGTTAAACATAGGAGAATATTAAGAGAAGTAACTAAAAAATTGCTGTTGTAGGTACCTATTTATTTGCACAGCTTAAGCTGTTATGGCACTTGGAATTACATAAGGAACCTTTTTTCTTGCACAAACATCTGTTGTTGTTACATCCTTTGTAACAAACGCATTTTGCATAACCCTGTCCGGTTCCAATTGCAGCTTTCCTTGCAGCAGTTCTTAATGTGATGGTGACGTTTGGCACTTCATCCTGGCAGATGAATTTTTCGCAACAACTGTCAAATTCCAACCTAAAAAAATATATAGGGTTACATTTTAGTCAGTACGTAAACTTCTACCACGGTATCAGTAAATGGGCCCGATGAATTTCTTATTTTGTATGAAAAATCAAAAAATTGTTTTGCGAATTTCCAAAAGTCGTAGAACAAAAGTTGTCCAGTTATCGATTCTGATACCATGGTAGAAGTTTGCGTACTGACTAACCCTGTTATTATGATATGCTCACACCCTTATATAATTACCGTCATACACACGCACCACCCATCATACAAAACACTCATACATCATGTCATAAATTAAATTAGGTGCCATCAGAGACAAAAGTGCAGTAGCCATTTGTCCGCGATGAACGATTGAAGTTTTTTTTTAAACCGCTGTTATTTTTTATTTTTCATTGTATTTAATAGCTCTAGACTAGTTTCACAGTATCTCGAAACAATTGATTAGAAAGAGTCACGAATTTAAAAGAAAACTTCAATCGTTCGTCGCAGACAAATGACTAAATTTTTGATATTGGTAAGCACATAACACCTTCACACCACACACCTTCACACACACTCACACACCCTCACACAAACAACTCACTCATACATCATGTCATAAATTAAATTAGGTGCCATCAGAGACAAAAGTGCAGTAGCCATTTGTCCGCGATGAACGATTGAAGTTTTTTTAACAACTGCTGTTATTTTTTTATTTTCCATTGTATTTAATAGCTTTATACTAGTTTTACAGTATCTCGAAACAATTGATTAGAAAGAGTTACGAATTTAAAAGAAAACTTTAATCGTTCATCGCAGACAAACGACTGAACGTTTGTCTCTGATAATTCTTACCTGCAGTATAATTTATCCAATATGCCATCCTTTGTTCCAATCTTATACAGTTGTGCAGAAGTGACTTCTAGTACTACTCCAAGAATATTCCGAAGATCTGCTTTTCCTTTATCTACATCTGGAATTGGTATGGTTACATTATCTCCGACTTTCAATGGTGGATGAGACTGGTCACTTATTTTTTTCATTCTTTTTGCCTGTTTTGACAAATTATAGTGCGCCTTTTGTCTGGCTGTTAATATCAAAGACTCCTTGCTGTTCAAATCAATTATTCTTTCTTGGTCTTTATTTGCTTTCATTTTTTCGCATTCTTTTTCTCCTTGACTTTCCTCGTTTACATCTTTTTCTGCTTGATTTTCTTCATTTTCATCTTTTTCTGGTTCGCTTCCTTCATCGACTTTTTCATGGTCGTCTTTCTCTTGATCATTTTGGTTTTCTCCATTATCTTCAAAATTTTGACGCATCTCCGTAATAGCAACTTCCAAATCTTCTTCATTATTTAGGCTGCTTATTAATTCCAATGGTAGATTTGATGTTGTTAGCCCCACTTTTGGCTCTGTACCAAACATTGCTCGATACGGAGATTGTTTTATTCCTGAGTGCAGTGCTCTATTTTTCATAAATTGAATAAATCTCAGCCCATTTGACCAATTGCTTGTTTTATTGTCCTGCATCCATGATGCCAGCATCTTCTCCACATCTTGGTTCGCCCTTTCCACCGAACCTTGGCTTTGGCTGTGACGCGGCTTCCCATTTACAAGTTTCAGTTCAGGCCAATATGATGCTAACTCCTTTATAATCGAATTTACAAATTCTCTCCCATTATCTGAATGTAGTATACAAGGGGCACCAAAAGTTAAAAAAATATCCATCAAATGATGCGCCACTTCAGCTGCTCTTTTTGTAGTGAGAGCTCTTAAAACCACAAATTTAGTCAGATGGTCCTGATACACCATAATAAATTTATGTCCCCGATCCTCTTGAGACTGCATGTCGATTAGGTCTACTTGGCATCGACTATTCATTTCGGTGTGCAAAATTGGCTTCGAAACCAAACCTCTCTTTTTCTTGCTTTTATTTCTTTGACACACTTCACACATGGATAGAAAAATACTAATCATTTCCTTGGTAATATTAGCATATTTCTTTCCCGTTTCACTTTTAAGTCTATCACGGCCTCCATGTCCAATGGAAATATGAGCAGCATCAATAATATCGTAGATCTCTTCAGCAGGTACATAATACTTCATTGGTTCGGTGTTTGTTACTAGCTTCTTAATACCACACACTTCAATGACATTAAAGCGTTTTAGTCTATTGTAATGTACTGGAGTCTTTTTCTCCGCGAATTTTGCGTCTTCCACCTCGATCACAAATTTTTCAAATTCCTCTTTTGCCATCACATTGTAGTGACTATTCATATCTTCTAACGTCTGAAGTCTTAATAAAAATCGTTCGTTCTTTTCGTTCCCACTCATTTTATTTTAATTCTAATTTCTGCTAAGTATAATATTTTAGGTTAGTGTAACGTATAGTGGCTTTTATACGTGTTCCAAAATTCATGATTTTAGAACACGTATAAAAGTCACTTGTACATGTACATGGCATAGGTTGTGTTTCTACTGATGTGAAGCTGGGCGGAGAGAAGCGGGCTTTTTATACATTTCAATGTATGAAAATAACGCACTCCATTCCGCCCAGCTCCACATCAGTTGCTGTTCATTTAGCATTACCCGGGGGACACGTGTGGAATTAAAAACCCACGGACGCGAACAGCTCTATCCCCCATTAACTAACAATATATCTAAATTTCTAACTGCGAAAGAAATTTCCAGCTCGTATTCCTGCGTGTTTGCAATTCACAGATGTCGTACAATGCCGACTGAATTTTGTATGCACAAAGCACATACACTTTACACCTTAAAATTGTTTTATAACACTTTTTTTTATGAATTTCCTGGTAATTATCACTGACTACCTTAACTTTTTATGAATTTTGACCGATAGTCTGAATTATAATCAGGCAAAACCACTTTTGACTGAAAAAACCAGTCAAAACTGTTTTTGACTAAAGGCATCGGTTAAAACCACTTTTGCCCGCAAAAATCAGTCAAAAATGTTTTTAACTAAGAGCATCGGTCAAAACCACTTTTGCCTGATTTTTTTAGTTAAAAGTGGTTTTGACTGGTTATGAGTTTTGACTGTAACATATATAAGGATTACAATTTTATCGTCAAAGAAATAAGTCTTTCATCTGTAAAATATTAGTGTACTGTAGATCAAAATACTTAGTTTAAAGGCACAGTTTTATTTAACAAAACGAGACTACGAGCCTATTTGAACCGATGTAAATACATACATACATACATAAAATCACGCCTTTATCCCTTACGGGGTAGGCAGAGCGTTAAACGCCTCGTAAAAGGCGCTTTCGCCGCGTCTGACAAAAATTGAGGGCAATTTTAGATTGTAATGTGTATTGCCATAGTGACAGGTTGTCAGCCCATCGCCTAAATTACAATACACTGTAACCCTCGAGTCCCTTTTGCTGTCTTCTACAGCATGCCCGGGAGGAAGGGCAGCTGGAACATTCTATGTTTTTCTACCTCTCCCAGTCCAGCATGGAAGTAACCGATGTAAATACGTATTAATTTATGTAAACATCTTCTGGATTCAATCTATTTACTTCAAGGTCTCGACTTAATTTTCTTAGAAAATCGTCTGTAATCAGATTTTAAAAGGGTAACTATAGGACTGGAAAATTAAACGCTGTCTGAGTTAGATCTTTTAAACTATATTTTAAGAACATAAGGATCTTTCCTATGCCTATGCAAAGTTGCATACATACATACATACATACTATCACGCCTGTATCCCTAATGGGGTAGGCAGAGCGTGAACAACCCAAACAAAGGTCGTTCCGCCACGTCTGACAAGTTTTGAGGGTTGTTTCAGATAGAACTGGATATTGCTGTAGTGACAGGTTGTCAGCCCATCGCCTAAATTACAATATACCCTCGAATCCCTTAGCTGGTTTTTACAGCATGCCCGGGAGGAGATGCAGCTGGCACATTCTAGGTTCTTCTGTCGCTCCCAGTCCAGCATGGATGCAAAGTTGCCTGGTAGAAATTGCTACCATAGCAATAAGGCCGCCTTGATTGTACTTTAGTTTTTATTTCATTTGTTCTCATTTGCTGTTGTTTTGTTTTATGTGCAATAAATAATATATATATCTATGTAAAATTCTGAGTTCCTGTCTGAAGAACGGGTAAGCCAGCAAATTTTCTTCATACTACGTAAATATTCCAACACATCTCACTCACTAGCACAGCAACGTTTGTTCCATTTAAATGTTTCTATTTTAATAAATAAATTTTTATTATTATTTAGTTTTTTATAGCTATTCCATTTTGAAAACCGGTATTTCAGACGTCACGGGCCTTCTTCTTCTTCTGTCGAGTGGGTATCAAGTCTATCGACCCGATGAACCCTGGTGTCAGAGTTTTTAAACCGTCTAGTGGCACAACTATCAGGCGTCTGACATGGTTTGAGTAACGACCACTATCAAAAACCACGACCGGGACCAAAGGCTTAACGTGCCCTCCGAAGCACGAAATATTTTTCTTTTCGGACAATCAGGTGATTCAGTCTGCAGTGTCCTAACCAAACTGGGGAAAAATTCACAAAGCGATAAATTCTCAAATATCAACTTTGTGTTTGCCCCCTGGGAATCGAACCCAAGACCTCCGGATCAGGAGCCCATGTCACTAGCCACTAGACCACGGAGGCAGTTATGGCAGGAGTTAGTCACGGGCCTAAGCCAAGTGGAAAATGTCCACTTGGTGTGGTTATCAACGATATGTCTGTTTGTAGAAACTTACGATTATTATTATTATTACGTCTTTGCTGTCCCATAGTATATCGATTGCGATTCTAGAGAAAATTTTAGCGTGACAGGTTTGCTGTTATTATTTATTGTATACTAGCGACCCGCCCCGGCTTCAAATCATCAGTGTTTCTCTACTATATTTTGCATGCATTATACATATAAACCTTCCTATTGAATCACTCTATCCAATAAAAGAAACCGCATCAAAATCCGTTGCGTAGTTTTAAAGATCTAAGCATACATAGGGATATAGGGACAGAGAAAGCGACTTTGTTTTATACTATGTAGTGAAGCTTCTATACCATCCCAATCATCATCTCCCTAGCCTTATCCCGCATCTCATGGGGTCGGCTAACTTATCTAGGCGATTGAACGAGGGTACTGGTTGTTACACAGAGCGACTGCCATCTCACCTCCGCAACACAGAAGGGAAACCAGACCCAATCCTAGATTAGGTCAGAGTTTTCAAGCCACAAATGCTTAGCACTGCCCTCTGATATGGCTTAGCGACTAATATCTACAGAATTAAACTATATTAACCGGGACCAACGTCTAAACGTCAAAAAGCAGCGAATAAGCGTACATATGAAATACGAAAACCGATAAACACGTTGGGAGGCGGCGGCCCTCTCAACTACACTATCGGGCTTTCTATACTATCCCAATGCTGACAAAAACCTTTCCCTTTCTACTTCCAGACTTTCCAGTTTCCGAGGGCAGTATTCAACCAATTCTTATAAACTCCTAAAATCATCCTGCTATTTATCCTTTGCTTTCACACTAAGCCTACGTTTTTGTAGGAGCCAATCAGAGGTATAATAAGAAACATTTCTCGAAAGCTTCCAAGTAGTTTATTTATTTTTCGTATGGCTTTTTTGCTGCGAGATCCAGAGGACAGTGCAGCAGCCGGTATTGTTGCACTCTTAGCACCACCCGGGATCACGTGTACGGTTTTTAAGGTAGTTACTACGGACGTGGAGCAACATCGACCTGTAACGACCACTATTAAAAAACATTGACCGGGACCGACGGCTTAACGTCTCTCTCCGAAGCACGGAATCCGTTTTCTTCCAGACAATCAGGCTCGCATTGTCCTAACCAAACTGGGAAAAATCTCACAAAGTGATAAATTGACAAATACCTTTCACCAAATACAAATAACTTTGTGTTCCCTCCCTGGGAATCGAACCCAGGACCTTCGGATCGTAAGCCCATGGCTCTAACCACTAGAACACGAAGCAGGTAAAGTCAAAGGAGTAGCACAAAGTCAATGATGTTAGGTTGTCTTGGCAGTAGGTAGTTCCTAACCTAGGGCATTGAATGCAAAACCTAGTACCTACATTGATTTCTTACTGGGTCGCACGCGATGGTATTCTTTGCCGATTGAAATGTCTTGGTATTCCATTTATTATCCGACTGCGCAACGCAAAGGAAGGGAATGTGTTTATCAGCCTATGTACGTATGTTTGATCCTCAGTGTCGCTCTAGAGACTAAACGCGTGTGCTGATTTGAATGATTCTTACGTCAATCGATTTGTCTTAAGCATGCGAGTGGCACTGAAGACATGATTTTGTAAAAAAAAAAATATGGCGACAATTATAAACCTTTTTATGAAAATTAAAAATTTTGAGAGTCTACAAACTATGCCGAGTGGGGTATCATTGAATAGGTATTTGAAAATAAATTCGAATTTTCTTACATAATTTTTCGTGACTTTGTAGATCTACGCAGTTGGGTTTTTAATAACTTTATAAATTACTTGTTTATATAGGAATACTCGTAGCCTTACCTATTTATGCTTTTACCTTGTAGAAGTTGAAATAAAATAGGCAGTACTTGAAATAAAACAATGCGGATCATCGGATCTATTGGTTTCCAATAATGTGTTATTCATAATTTTAAAGTTCATGGTTAGATCAGACATCAAAATAAAGACGTGATTTGATGTCTCTGTGTATTATATTTCACACGACTACCTACAGCTTTTAATTCGAAATTTCGTGTTTTAAAATCAAATAGAAACTTGTATCTTTTTCACCAAGGGGAGAAACTGTCTAATTTACCAACAAGGGTGTAGACTGAGGCTTAAAGCACAATGTTCTGTACAAAAATACATATATACATACATATAATCACGCTTTTATCCCTAATGGGGTAGGCAGAGCGTAAACGACCTAAACAATGGTCATTCCGCCACGTCTGACAAAGTTTTCAGGGTTATTTAAGATAGATTTGTAGGTATACTGCTGTAGTGACAGGTTGTAAGCCTATCGCTTAAATTACAATATACTGAAACCCTCGGATCACTTAGCTAGTTTTTACAGCTTGCCTGGGAGGAAATGCAGCTGGAACATTCTATGTTTTTTCTCGATCAGACCAGCATGGAAGAAAATACTACGGAAATAGATTCTCAATTTAAAACGTAATATGAGTACTAAGAGCTGCACTTAGAGGATGAATCGAGGCAGTTAGAAGCGGTTTCGAATTACTAACAATTATTTCCCGCCCTCGGCTATCTGTTGAAGACGGCAATCAAATACAAATACAACTAATAAAACACGATTTAAACGTTTGAGTCAATAGTCAATTCAGGTATTTCAGATGTTTTTATAACCTAAACCTCGTAGTTATGAAACGATCTCAAACTTGAGAGCAATATTAAGTACGGATTTGACAGGTCAGTTTATACTGAAATGACATTTCTGATACGAACTGAAATTCGCTGTCACTCTCTCTCGTGATTATATTACGCTCCTAAGAGAAACTCATATAATATGCATAAAATTCACGCCTTCATATTATCTTTAGTTCAACACAAAACCTCTACAATCTAATTATTCCCTTTTCAACACGTCTGGCATAGTTTTAATATCAACAGTGAATTGCTGTTTCTTCCATGCTGGACTGGGAGCGAGAGAAAAAATAATAATGTGCCAGCTACATTTCCTCCTGGGCATGCTGTAAAAACCAGCTAAGGGATCCGAAGGTTTCTTTATATTACAATTTAGACGATATGCTGACAACCTGTCACTACAGCAATATACCTAATCTATCTTAAAAACCCTCAAAACTTTGTCAGACACACAGACAGTTTAGATCGTTTACGCTTTGCCTACCCCATTAGGGATAAAGGCATAATTATATGTATGTACGAGTATGTATGTAAATTGCTGGCATGATTATATTTTTACTTTATCATAATTATATTTTAACAACTGGGTATTTTACTCTAATTTGAACTCGATATGTCATTGTTAGTTAGCATTAGTGCCGTGGCTAGGTGAAAAAAGTTGGTTACATCATAATGCACTACCCTAAAATACGTATCATCATCTCCCTGGCCTTATCACGTATCTGATGAGGGCGGCTACCTAATCTAGGTGATTGAACGAGGGTACTGGTTTTTATATAGAGCGACTGCCATCTGACCTCCGCAACCCAGGAGGGAATCCAGACCCAATCCTAGATTAGGACAGAGTTTTCAAGCCGCCAATGCTTAGCATACATACATACATACATATAATCACGCCTTTATCCCTAATGGGGTAGGCAGAGCGTATACAACCTAAACAAAGGTTGTTCCGCCACGTATGACATAGTTTTGAGGGTTTTTAAGATAGATTTGTAGGTATATTGCTGTAGTGACAGGTTGTCAGCCCATCGCCTAAATTACAATATACTGAAACCCTTGGATCCCTTAGCTGGTTTATACAGCATGCCCGGGAGGAAATGCAGCTAGCACATTCTATGTTTTTCTCTCGCTCCCAGTACAACATGGAAGTAATGCTTAGCACTGACCTCTGATATGGCTTAACGACTAATATCTACGGTGTTAAATGATTTTAACCGGGACCAACGGCTTAACGTGCCTTCCGAAGCACGGAAAAAGCGCCGAATAAACGTACATATGAAATTCGAAAACCGAATAACACATTTTTACGTGATGGGATTCGAACCACGACCTCCCGCTCAGGATGCAGCGGCCCTATCCACTACACCATCGGGCTCCCCTAAAATACGTTTATAACTAGATAAAAAAGCATTTAATAGAATTTTTATTTCACATCTTCTTCTTTTTATCGAGTGGATTCTCAAGTCGAACAACGACCCGATGAACACTGGTGTCAGAGTTTCAACCCGCCTAGTAGCACAGCTATTAGGCGTCTGACACGGTTCGAGTAACGACCACTATCAAAGACAGCGACCGGGACCGACGGCTTAACGTGCCCTCCAAAGCAAGGAATTCTTTTTCTTTTCGAACAATCAGGTGATTCAACCTACAATGTCCTAACCAAACTGGGGAAAACCTCACAAAGTGATAAATTGCCAAATATCAACTTTTTGTGTTCCCCCTGGGAATCTAACCCAGGACCTCCGGATCGTAAGCCCATGGCTCTGACCACTAGACCACGGAGGCAGTTATATTATATACTAGACATCAACCGGACGAAAAATTGATATTTGTTATTGGACTATCAAAATTTGCACCCAAAATGTCTCCAAAGTCATCATCATCTCCTAGCCTTATCCCGTATCTTACGGGGTCGGCTACCTAATCTAGGGGATTGAACAAAATGTCTCCAAAGTCATCATCTCCTTAGCCTTATCCCGTATCTCACGGGGTCGGCTTCCTAATCTAGGGGATTGAACGAGGGTACTGATTTTTACACAGAGCGACTGCTATCTGACCTCCGCAACCCAGAAGGGAAACCAGACCCAATCCTAGATTAGGTCAGAGTTTTCAAGCCGCCAATGCTTAGCACTGGCCTCTGATATGGCTTAACGACTAATATCTACGGTATTAAACGATATTAACCGGGACCAACGGCTTAACGTGCCTTCC
This sequence comes from Scrobipalpa costella, assembly GCA_949820665.1. NCBI lineage: Eukaryota > Metazoa > Arthropoda > Insecta > Lepidoptera > Gelechiidae > Scrobipalpa > Scrobipalpa costella. The sequence continues at coordinate 3,874,411 of OX463298.1, forward strand.
GAAGCACGGAAAAAGCGCCGAATAAACGTACATATGAAATTCGAAAACCGAAAAACACATGGGTACGTGGTGGGATTCGAACCACGACCTCCCGCTCAGGAGGCAGCGGCCCTATCCACTACACCATCGGGCTCTCTAAATGTCTCCAAAGTAAGAGTAGTTAAATAGGGCTCTCGGTCACGTAATATTGTTGACCTCTTCTTTACCTGCGATGGGCTGTATGAGGGTCAAGAGCTAACCCTCAGCCTAATTAAAAAAAGTAAAAGTAAATTTACATTAGATTTTTTCAGCCGCTTCAACTTTAATAGGTGTTCCTAGCAAACATCGAAACCAAATGCAATAAAAACATACATACATACATATAATCACGCCTTTATCCCTAATGCGGTAGGCAGAGCGTAAACGACCCAAACAAAGGTCGTTCCGCCACGTCTGACAAAGTTTTGAGGGTTATTTAATATAGATTTGTAAGTATATTGCTGTAGTGACAGGTTGTCAGCCCATCGCCTAAATTACAATATACTGAAACCCTCGGATCCCTAAGCTGGTTTTTACAGCATGCCCGGGAGGAAACGCAGCTGGCACATTCTATGTTTTTCTCTTGCTCCCAGGCCAGCATGGAAGAAAAAAAATGTAAGAAAACTTTAAAATTGATCATTTGTTAGGTACAATTTCTCACCTAAATAGCTGAATGGATTTGGCAGGCCGAAAAATGGTATCCTGGTGAGAGACGGGTATTAGACTACTTTTTACATATACATATAGTCACGCCTTCATACCTAATGGGTAGGCAGAGCGTAAACGACCTAAGCAAAGGTCATTTCGCCACGTCTGATAAAGTTTTGAGGGTTATTTAAGATATATTTGTAGGGATATTGCTGTAGTGACAGGTTGTTAGCCTATCGGCTAAATTGTAATATACAGAAACCCTCGAAACCCTTAGCTGGTTTTTACAGAATGCCCGGGAGGAAACGCAGCTAGCACATTCTATGTTTTTCTCTCGCTCCCAGTCCAGCATGGAATAAACTACTACTTTTTACCTCAAGGAAAAATCTTATTGCCACGGAAGTATTTTTCAGATAGCGTGAGTCTCCTGGCAGCAGGTAGGAAATATAGAAACATCACAGGTGCGAAAGAGACTCCTTTGTAACTGTCAAAAAAATGTGTGCGTTTGACATGTGTCAGGATGCTCAAGCTCATCCTATGTGAAACTGGGCATAGTTACATTATTAATTTTCCTAGCGGTTACATGGTGGTTTTCGCTCTGCCTACCCCCTTTAGAGATAAAGGCGTGATTTTGTGTATGTAATAATAGTCCTCCCACCGATTTTCGGTGATGGCGGCCAATCTCGCGGAGATCAGCCAACTGCGCAGGACTTGTTTTTAGTGCCCAAGTGTTTGCACTACACACAGAAGCACTCTCTATTCCTTCAATCTCTTATTCTGATGGGACAGATTGACTGACACGACCAGACACAAATCAGGCGCAGGACCGACTATTTACTTGCCCATCCGACAGCATGGATCATATTACTTTTCGGACAATCAGGTGATCAGCCTGCAATGTCCTAACCAAACTAGAAACAACAACACAAAGTCATTGTCGCCCGCCGGGAATCGAACCCGGGACCTCCGGGTCGAGAGCCCATGGCTCAGACCGCTAGACCCCGGAGGCAGTTTAAGTTCTATTTGAGTATGTATGTACATGGTGGATTCCTACAAATTGACTAGAATTCAGCTCTGAAATCTGAAATTATTTAAGTCTAGGCTAATATAGAAGCACGTTTATATTCTAATTTTCAACAAATTTCTGTTTGTTAAGAAATGTATCAGCCACAATCAACATCATGGTATTAAATAATTGAATTTCCGAAAACTCACAAGTTTTAATTTCATAGAATATCTTCAAACATCAGCAAACTCCAATTAATTCTCTTCTGTTGCTAAGACGGGCCTTTGTCAATTTATATTTGAACAATTTGCTGCCAAATTGAATCACCATCAATATTGTCTATAATACAGGATGTTACAAATATTAATATACATATACATAATCAAGCCTTTATCCCTAATTGGGTAGGCAGAGCGTAAACGACCTAAACAAAGGTCACTCCGCCACGTCCGACTAAGTTTTGAGGGTTATTTAAGATAAATTTGTAGGTATATTGCTATAGTGACAGGTTGTCAGCTAGCCTGATTTTTACAGCATGCCCGGGAAGAAATGCAGCTGGCACATTCTATGTTTTTCTCTCGCTCCCAGTCCAGAAAGAATGTGCCAGCTGCATTTCCTCCCGGGTTTGCTGTAAAAACCAGCTAAAAGGGTTCTCCAAGGGTTTCTGTATATTGCAATTTAGGCGATAGGCTGACAACCTGTCACTACAGCAATATACCTACAAATCTATCTTAAACAACCCTCAAAATTTTGTCAGACGTGGCGGAACAACCTTTGTTAAGGTCATTTACAGTCTGCCTACCCATTAGGGATAAAGGCGTGATTATATATATATATATATATATGTATGTATTACAGAAAACACCACCACGCATGTGATGGGCACGGCTGTATTTAATAAAATACATGATATAATCAAGCAGGCACCAAGCTTAAATAGCTTTAAATCACGGCTTAAGCGTTGGCTTGTCGAACAGGCATTCTATAGTTATAATGATTTTATTAATTTTAATGACAATGAAAGCAATACAATTTAAATGATTATTAATGTGATATACTTAAGTGCTTATAATTTTTGACTTGTAATTTACAATTATTAATAAATTTATCTCTATATCTCTATCTGTATCTCACCCTGTATTTTCTTATTGTAATTATTGTCCGTCCGTCTTTAGGCGCGCGGCGGGGGCGCCGTGGTGCGAATACCAAGTGGATTCAAATTTGACGCGACAACCTTGAAGGCTGGTCAGGTTCCGCTCTCTGATAGGCTGATAAATAACGCGGTGGCAACTTTGATGCTTAAGGGCGGAAACTTATGAGCTTTTTAGAGGATTAGTAAAAAAAAAATTATCTATGATATCAATATAATCACGCCTTTATCCCTAATGGGGAAGGCAGATCGTGAACGACCCGAAAAAAGGTCGTACCGCCACGTCTGACAAAGTTTTTAGGGTTATTTAAGATAGATTTATAGGTATATTGCTGTAGTAACAGGTTGTCAGCCCATCGTCTAAATTGCAATATCCAGAAACCTTCAGATCCCTTAGCTGGTTTTACAGCATGCCCGGGAGGAAATGCAGCTGGCACATTCTATGTTTTACTCTCGCTCCCACGCCAGCCATTTATGATCCTTAGAGAAATTAATTAGCTAAATATAGAGCATCGTTATTTGACGCTTTTGCATGCTGGACTGGGAGCAAGAGAAAAACATAGAATGTGCCAGCTGCATTTCGTCCCCCTTCTGCAGATAAATCAAAAAAATGCCTAAAGAACATAGTATGTTTACCTAAAACTGCGCCAAACTGCTACATATATACATATAATCACGCCTTTATCCCTAATGGGGTAGGCAGAGCGTAAGCCACCTAAACAAAGGTCTTTCCGCCACGTCTGACAATTTAAGATAGATTGGTAGGTACATTGTTGTAGTGATAGGTTGTCAGCCCATCGCCTAAATTACAATATACTGAAACCCTCAGGTCCCTTAAACAAACTAAACTGCTAAAACGCAAAAAATAATACAGCTCATAAAATAATACAATGAGACAATTTGAAAGATGACGTCTTAAAAAAAATAGAGTTATAGCACAGTTATAGATAATGTCTACAATGACATTATGTCTGTCTGACTCGCATTTTAATGTTGCGCATTTTAATTATTAATTGAAGTCATATTATTATACTAGCTGTGCCCGCGACTTCGTTCGCATGTATGGAAAACACGCAGTGTCGAACATACTGAAAATGCTTCTCCCCGCGGAAGCGTGTTTCGCATTGTCTGATCTTTGTTTTTGTATGGAAAACACGCTTCCGCGCGCAAGCTAGCAGATCCCGCTCCTAAGCGTGGAGAAGCGTTTTCAGTATGTCCGACACTGCGTGTTTTCCATACAAACTGGGGTACTTACTCAATATTACAATGGTTTGCGTGATTATTTCGAACCTAGGCTGGACACCAGTTAATTAAAAAAACTCAGTCAAATAAAAAGTCCCGTTAAGATCGGTTAAAAACGATCAGAGTTCTATTTACTGCCTACCCCATAAGTCAGGTGGCGTGATTATTTGTAGCGTAACTTTGAGTTTAAGTAATGCTCAGTCAAACAAAAACAGTTCTATCAAAATCGGTTAAAAACGACCGAAATTCAATTTCTTGCCTACCTCCTATGTCATATTTTGATTATTTTCATACTTTGATTTAAAAAAAAATCATAAAAATCGGTTAAGAAACAGCCAAATTTAAATTTCCTGCCTACCCCGTAAGTAAGGTAGCGTGATTTTAGGTATCCTAAGCCCGGGTAATACACAGTTGAATAAAAAAAATCCCATCGAAATCGGTTCAGTAGTTTTGGCGTGATATGGTAACATACAGACAGACAGACAAAAATAAAAAAGAAAACGTTTTGGTCTTTATATTGTTAATAATGTCTGATGCAATTATATTTTTGTAAAACTATTCAATGTACAGACACGACCCTTCTAGAGATTTATTATATGTATAGTTAGATTGGGAGTTTGATACATCTTATCTTTTTCACTCCTTAGGTCAGGTCATGCCTGATATATCCCCTTTATGTAAGTCGTACTGTTTAAACGTTTTTACATATTTAATCTTAAATTAAGTTTGAACGCAATATAGAGTGACGAAAGACCTGCGCGTTTCTGTTGTATGATTTTATTATTTTACTAGCGACCCGCCCCGCCCCGTCTTCGCACGGAAATTATCAGTGTTTCTCTACTACATTATGCATGTATTATACTACATTTAAACCTTCCTCTTGAATCACTCTATCCATTAAAAGAATTCGCATCAAAATTCAATGCGTAATTTTAAAGATTTATGCATACATAGGGATATAGGAACAGAGAAAGCAACTTTGTTTTATACTATATAGTGATTTTACCGACTGTATGTTTAATCTCAGAAAATAGGATAGCAAAGATGAAGGCCTTTCGCCTCACACGTGATTAATCGTTTCATTGAATTACAATATTATAATTAACAAATTTATAATAAGACAAATGAACTTCATTACCAATTATTATTAAGAAAACTGATAAGTTTTGTGATGTTAATAATAATAGAAAAATAAAGAAATACATTAAATAATAAAAGTTTTCATTAAAGGCAAAAAAACAGTACAATAGTACTTAAGCTAGTATTTTATTTTATAGATTGAAATAAAATAAAGTACAATAAAAAATAGAACAAAATAAAAATATTTTATATAAAAATAAAAGTAGAATAAAACAATTACAACTCAGAAATTATTTACATTATTAAAATCATGACATTAAAATTAAAATCATCATATCAAAATCATAAAATAAAATAGAAATTGAATTAAATGCAGTCTTCATAATTACTTGTTGTTTGCGTCCCCATGCATTGAAATCCAGTGCCTAATTAAAGGACTAGATAGGTCTCATTTATTTATTTAACAATTTATTGTACACATAAACATCATTACTTCCATGCTGGCCTGGGAGCGAGAGAAAAACATAGAATGTGACAGCTGCATTTCCTCCCGGGCATGCTGTAAAATCCAGCTAAGGGATCCGAGGGTTTCAGTAAATTGTAATTTAGGCGATGGACTGACAACCTGTCACTACAGCAATATACCTAAAATTCTATCTTAAATAACCCTCAAAACTTTGTCAGACGTGGCGGGACGACCTTCGTTTGGGTCGTTTGCGCTCTGCCTACCCCATTAGGGATAAAGGCGTGATTATATGTATGTATGTATGTATGTATAAACATCATAAAAACAGGACATACAAAACAAAGACGCAACAAGCACTGCTTATTTTAAAAATGAAATTTCTTACAGCAGACCGACAGAAGTGAAATTTTAAAAGATACGCGGATAAAACGTGCACAAAAGTTCTATACCTACTAATAAAATAATACTACTGTAAAAATACTTATATAATGTAAATGTATTACATAAATATAAACATGATATAAATAAATACCTACATTTATATATATAAATAAATACGTATAGCTATTTATATATATACAAATATATACATATATAATTATATACCCTAAACACAGATTACTTTGACAGGGAAAGATAATACTTCCATGCTGGACTGGGAGAGATAGAAAAACATAGAATGTTCCAGCTGCCCTTCCTCCCGGGCATGCTGTAGAAGACAGCAAAAGGGACTCGAGGGTTACAGTGTATTGTAATTTAGGCGATGGGCTGACAACCTGTCACTATGGCAATACACATTACAATCTAAAATTACCCTCAATTATTGTCAGACGCGGCGAAAGCGCCTTTTACGAGGCGTTTAACGCTCTGCCTACCCCGTAAGGGATAAAGGCGTGATTTTATGTATGTATGTATGGGAAAGATAATGATCTTGTCTCGTCTTTTGAAGACGGCGATAGACGAGCTATCACTATCTTGTGTCACTATTTACATTATTATCACATAATTATTATTACCACGTAGCGACTTGTTTTACATCTTTGTAAAATAAATTTATTTTTTACGCGAAAAATAGAAGCAAGGGAGAGAGGCTTTGCCCTGCAGTGGGACACCACAGGCTCTTAAATAATAATTATTAAATAATTATTATTATATAACAATTTTCGTACACAAAAATTGCATCCTTCCATGCTAGCCTGGGAGCGAGTGAAAAACATAGAATGTGCCAGCTTCATTTCTTTCCGGGCTTGCTGTAAAAACCAGCTAAAGGATCCGAGGGTTTTTGTATATTGCAATTTAGGCGATAGGCTGACAACCTGTCACTACAGTAATATACCTACAAATCTATCTTAAATAACCCTAAAAACTTTATCAGATGTGGCAGAACGACCTTTGTTTTGGTCGTTTACGTTCTACCTACCTTATAGTATGTTAATTAAATTGATGTATTTCCTACACAAAAATTGCAACACATTTGTAAAAAGAACTAAAACAAATTTCTCTACACATGTAAGAAAAACAACGAAGAAAATTAAACTTTCTTTATACACAACTAGCGACCCGCCCCGGCTTCGCACGAAAATTATCAGTGTTTCTCTACTATATTATGCATATATTATACATATAAACCTTCCTCTTGAATCACTCTATCCATTAAAAGAAACCGCATAAAAATCTGTTGCGTAGTTTTAAAGATCTAAGCATACATATTGATATAGGGACAGAAAAAGCGACTTTGTTTTATACTATGTAGTGATATCGTCGCGTCGTTTTTTCACAGAATATATAATAGTACTACATAGCTTTTTACTTTTTTACATTCAGTGTTAGAGTTTTATGGGTTCATCCAACTCGAAATTTTATGAGCGTTTATTTTGCATTGCATAAAACTTAAGGAAGATAAACTTGTGAGCCCTATTATAAATCTCGTAAACAAATTTTTATTTCTTTCATGCTGGACTGGGAGCGAATGAAAAACATAGAATGTGCCAGCTGCATTTCCTACCGGACATGCTGTAAAAACCAGCTAAGGGATCCGAGGGTTTCAGTATATTGCAATTTAGGCTTACAACATGTCACTACAGCCTCTAGTGGAAAAACGCCTATTGAAAAAACTAAATCCGTATAACTATAGGTAAAATCGCATATTTTTATTTCTTCCATGCTGGACTGGGAGAGATAGAAAAACACAGAATGTTCCAGCTGCCCTTCCTCCCGAGCATGCTGTAGAAGTCAGCAAAAGGGACTCGAGGTTTACAGTGTATAGTAACTTAGGCGATGGGCTGACAACCTGTCACTATAGCAATACAAATTACAACCTAAAATGGCCCGCAATTTTTGTCGGACGTGTCGGAAGCGCCTTTTACGAGGCGTTTAACGCTGTGCCTAACCCGTAAGGGATAAAGGCGTGATTTTATGTATGTATGTAAAATCGCATAAACTGACACAACAGCAATATACCTACAAATTTATCTTCAATAACCCCCAAAACTTTGTCAGACGTGGTGGAACGACCTTTGTTTAGGTCGTTTACGCTCTGCATACCCCATTAGTGATAAAGGCGTGATTAATGTATGCATGTATGTAATATTTTCATTATAAATTGGTTGCTAAAATGTAACTAACGTTACAAAAACTGTCAACGCAGATATTATTTGCACATTCTATTCGGTTGAAAGACGATTGCGTCAAAATACAATGTGTATTGAGAATCTGTTCGGAGCCAAATAAGCTGACTGTCTGACTGCTCAGTGCTCTGGAGAATACCAATACATCATCATCATCATCTCCCTAGCCTTGTCCCGTATCTCACGGGGTCGTACATACATATAATCACGCCATTATCCCTAATGGGGTAGGCAGAGCGTTAATGACCTAAACAAAGGTCGATCCACCATGTCTGACAAAGTTTTGAGGGTTATTTAAGATACATTTGTAGGTATATTGCTATATTAATATCAATATCCATGCCAATACGGATCCTTGGATAGCGAGCGTGGTTAAAATTATTGCGATAGATAAGGCGTGAAAATTTCAAAACTGCCTCTGTGGTTTAAAGGTCTGGGCCAGGTTTTATCGATCCTGAGACCGTAGGTTTGATTCTAACCAAAATTCCCACTGATATAATAAAACTACTTTGTGTGATTGTTCCCAGTTTGGTTAGGACAATACAAGCTGAATCAGTTATGTGGCTGTCCCAGCTTGGCCAAAGACGATTATGTTGCAATACAATACAATGTTTATTAAGAATCAGCACATAGCCAAATAAGTTGACTGTCTAACTGCTCAGTGGTCTGGAGAATACCAATATACATACCAATACGGATGTTTGGGTAGCGAGCGTGGTTCATATTATATCGATAGATAATACGTAAAAAATTCTGTGGTCTAAAGATCTGAGGTATGAAACCCCTCGGTTTCGATCCGTAGATCATAGGTTCATCAACATACGAAAACTATTTTGTAAGATTGTGCCCAGTTTAGTCAGGAGAATGCAGGCTGAATCACCTGATTACCAGACATGTGACATGATTCCGTAAAAAGTGATTGAAAATTCCCACTAATATAACAAAACTATTTTGTGTGATTGTTCCTAATTTGGTTAGGACAATTCAAGCAGAATCAGTCATGTGGCTGTCCCAGCTTGGCCAAAGACGACTATTATGCAATACAATGTTTATTAAGAATCAGCTCAGAGCCAAATAAGCTGACTGTCTGACTGCTCAGTGGTCTGGAGAATACCAATAGCCATGACAATACGGATCCTTGGCTAGTGAGCGTGGTTAAGATTTTATCGATAGATAAGACGTGAAAATTTCAAAACTGCCTCTGTGGTCTAAAGGTCTGGGCCAGGGTTTATTGACCCTGAGATCGTAGGATTGATTCTAACCAAAATTCCCACTGATATAATGAAACTACTTTGTGTGATTGTTCCCAGTTTGGTTAGGACAATACAAGCTGAATCAGTCATGTGGCTGTCCCAGCTTGGCCAAAGACGATTGTGTTGCAACACAATATTTATTGAGAATCAGCTCAGCCAAAGCAGACTGTGACTTATTCCGGCGTTAGAAGAATACCAATACGGAGCCTTGGATTGCACGTGGCTTTGATTGTAGTGATAAAACACGAAAAATCGAAGCTCATTTTAGCCCACACCAAGCTGCCATTTTAAAAATAGAAAGTGATTCTTCGATATTGGACTGGGAGTGATAGAAAAACATCGAATGTGCCAGCTGCATCTCCTGCCGGCCATGGTATAAAAACCAGCTAAGGGATCCGAGGATTTCCGTATATTGCAATTTAGGCGATGGGCTGACAACCTGTCACTACAGCAATATACCTACAATCAAATAATGTATCTTAAAATAAACCTCTAAACTTTGTCAGACGTGGCGAAACATCCTTTGCTTAGATCGTTTACGCTCTGCTTACCCCATGAGGGATAAAAGCGTGATTATATGTTTTTACTTATGTTTTAAACATGTTTTTTCTCTTCTGTGACACCAATCTGTTGCACTTATCTGTTGATCGCCAATTTTGACCGATTTTATGCATTAATCTATACAACTTGTAAAATTCCTAAAGGTCCTTGAATTATGCTTACCAAAATACAAATTAGGAAATTATATTATTGCGACTAGAAAGTCAGGTCCCGAAACAGGTTTACAAATTACGAGGGTTTTATACGCACAAAATGTCTAACATAAAAGAGGGCGAATTCCTAATGTTTAAAAACACTTCCTAAATTCACAGTTCTCTAAAACACTTAAACAGTCTCTTGGACCGAAACTTACAGCTCACTAACGCAAACAAATTTATTTCTTCCAATGCTTCATGAATTTTTCACAAGAACTAACTTAATATTCCTATCGAGGAGCTCATTACGATTCACTACCTTTAACGAGGAAAATCAATAGTTTGATTCAATTCCTCACTGTACGAGGTAATAATTTTAATTGCAAGAACCTTAAGTACGGTCCATTTTAATATTAGTTTGTAAGACAAAGAACGTTTTATTTATAGTGAACTAGCTTCGAATCGACTTAATAAGTTTTGCCGTGAAAATTAGATGTTTCCCTGCGATCCAGACCTTTTAGAGTGTAAATCTGAAATGAAAAGCCCGCGCTCCGATAATATACGTCAGAATCTCCATCGCTTATCCCGTATCTAACGGGTCGGCTACCTAGGGGGTTGAACGAGGGTACTGGTTTTTACACAGAGCGACTGCGATCTGACCTCTGCAACCCAGAAGGGAAACCAGACCAGATCCTAGATTAGGTCTGAGTTTTCAAGCCGCCAATGCTTAGCATTGGCCTCTGTCATGACTTAACGACTAATATCTATGGTATTAAACGATATTAACTAGGACCAACGGCTTAACGTGCCTTCCGAAGCACGGAAAAAGCGCCGAATAAACGTACATTTGAAATTCGAAAACCGAAAACACATTGGTACGTGGTGGGATTCGAACTACGACCTCCCGCTCAGGAGGCTGCGGCCCTATCCACTACACCATCGGGCTCTTTTTAATTTTTGTTGTGAATAAGGTTGATAAAATAAATAGACTAATATCTACGGTGTTTTACGATATTAACCGGGACCAGCTTAACGTGCCATTCGAAGCACGGAAAATGCGCCGGATAAACGTACGTACGTATAGCTCACAAAATACTTAAAACTTGAGCCGATAATTATATGACTTGTCTGTCAAATTAGCTCATATTTTTATTTTCATTCGGATTTTTTGACATACACACACATCTTAAACTATTTTCGATAAACATATTTGTCAAACGTTCTCTTTAAGGGAACATGCATTTAACATATTTTCAGTATATGAACTTATTTTCTAAAAATATCTTAAATTATGAAAAGAACAGTAAAAACAGAATAAAATGAGATATACCATTATAAAGATACTCTGTCTATCTCTCTCTTCGAAACGACAATTTATATGGAATTAGTATGGCGCTCCTGTCTTATGAAGGACGTCACATGACAGTTCGGAGTTCAGACCTTTAACTAACCACTTTAAGGCATTATAACTCGTAAACTAATGAATACTTGGCGAAAATTTCTTCACATCTGACGGATTTTATTTTTATTTATTTACAGGATCTTAACCCAATTTTATCAATATATTACTTACATTAGTTATTAACAGCCTTCGTGGTCTAGTGGCTCGGTCCTGGGTTCGATTCCCAGGGGGGGAAACACAAAGTTGATATTTGAGAATTTATCACTTTGTAAATTTTTCCCCAGTTTGGTTAGGACATTGCAGGCTGAATCACCTGATTGTCCGAAAAAGAAAAAGATTTCGTGCTTCGGAGGGCACGTTAACCCGTCGGTCCCGGTCGCTGTCTTTGATAGTGGTCGTTACTCAAACCATGTCAGAGGCCTGATAGTTGTGCTACTAGGCGGTTTCAAAACTCTGACACCAGGGTTCATCGGGTCAACAGACTCGATACCCACTCGACAGAAGAAGATGAAAATGATTAGTTATTATATTATTCAATTGAAAAACAATTCAGTGCCGTTTCTGTGAACTTCCGCAAAGAGCAATTGAAAAGATCAATGTCTCTCTCCACCTTGTTTAATAATCGCAAGCCAGTCACCAGCGGCGAGTGCGTCATGAGGTTGGTGCCCGTCCGTTAATTTCTAGTACCAATAATTCTTACTAATAGTTTAAAAAAATTATGCATATTCCCTATTATGTGCATGTCATAGCCACGCCATGAGATTTATCCGTTACACACAATTCCCGAATTCGGTCATTGACCGTTCACTCAAAAGGGACATTTCGCGGATTGGCAAATGCAAAACGCATAATCCGCGAAATGTCTTTTTATTTTGGCCAATAAATGTTTTAAAACAACCATTCGCGGACTGACAAGCACCAAATGGCCAATTGCCAAAGTCGTTCAAATGCCAGGTGTAAATTACGTTAAAATACCAGGTGTAAACGTAAATGGATAGGAGTTGCTCAGTTTATGAAACTGAAAAACTTTGATCAGTTTTTGACCCTTCAGCAACTTTCGTAACTATCATCGATGTGATCATTTTGAATGGGAAGGGCAAAAAAAAACTTTTGTTGAAAAAAAATTCTGGTGAAAGTTGTTCAGTTTCGTTGGCTGAGAAACCCTTTGTCACTTTACGTTAAGCTGTCTCTTACAACAAGTATTTTAATCTAATTTGCGCCTAATATTTAAACGACTTCGGCAATTGGCTGTTTGGTGTTTGCCAGTCCGCGGAATGGTTGTTTTAAAACGCTCATTGGCCAAAATAAAAGGACGCTTCGCGGATTGTGCGTTTTGCATTTGTAATCGAATTCGGGCATATTGCGTAACATATCTAAAAACACAATAATTTGAATAATTTCGTTCCTAAAATTACACCCTTCATCCTCAGATGGGCCACCGCGTCCCCCGCTACTCCAGCCTGCTGTGGGGCGTCTGCATCCCAAGCTCCTGCAGCAGCTTCGACCTTGAGGAGGAGCTGTCTCAGCGCCTCAACCCACTGGGCATCAGCATCAAGGTCCACAACACCATGTGCTCTGTCAAGAACTTCACCAGACCTTACTCTTTTGGGAAGACGCTGTCGATGTAAGTTTTTTTTTTTTAAGCAATAGATGGCGCCATAATAAGAAGCACGAGTTCTGAAACGCGGTATCGAAGTTTATATACACAAGTTCCAAACATATCCGGTTTGGCAAAACATATACACAAGTTCCAACCATGTACGGTTTATCAAAACACCCGTCCAAGCGTGTGGCTTCCCTTTCCCTTCCATCATTACTCGGCTAAACTGGCCTTAATTTAACCCTCAATGGGTCTAAGAACCCAGCTCCTGCAGCAGCTTCGACCTTGAGGAGGAGTTGCCTCAGCGCCTCATCCCGCTGGGCATCAGCATCAAGTTCCACAACACCATGTGCTCTGTCAAGAACTTCACCAGACCGTACTCTTTTGGGAAGACGCTGTCGATATAAGTTTGTTTTGATAGAGATAGATGGCGCCACAATAAGAAACACGAGTTCTGAAACGCGGTATCGAAGTTTATATACACAAGTTCCAAACATGTCCGGTTTGTCAAAACACTCGTCCAGGCGTGTGGCTTCCCTTTCAATTCCATCATTACTCGGCTAAACTGGCCTCAATATAACCCTCAAAGGGTCTATGAACTCAGTTCCTGCAGCAGCTTCGACCTTGAGGAGGAGCTGTCTCAGCGCCACACCCCGCTGGGCATCAGCATAAAGGTCCACAACACCATGTGCTCTGTCAAGAACTTCAACAGACCGTACTCTTTTGGGAAGACGCTGTCGATGTAAGTATTTTTGAATAGCAATAGATGGCGCCACAATAAGAAGCACGAGTTCTGAAACGCGGTATCGAAGTTTTTTTAGCGTACAGTATATACACAATTTAAATAACAAAGGTGCCTTTTCAATGCCTATTACCACATATGCGGTCTTTGTCACACATTTTTAATTTAGGCGATGGGCTGACAACTTGTCACTACAGCAATATACCTACAAATCTACCTGAATCTACCCTTTTGAGGGTTTACCTCAAAACTTTGTCAGACTTGGCGGAACGACTTTTGTTTAGGTCGTTTACGCTGTGGATAACAATCCACAAATAAAACTCTTATCCATAGCTTACTTATAAATTAGATAACTGTTGTAATTTGCATTGTCAAAGAAAAGGGGCCGACTCAACATATTGTTGTAAGCATTCACTCACAACACTGATTATTCTGCCAGCACCTTTAGCAAAAAGAGCTAAGAGCGAAGCATGCTAATTGATAGAAATATAAAATATATTAATTATTTGATCAGTAAATAAGTGCACATAGAATAAAATTGGTAATGAAAAAATATAATATTTAAACTAATTACATAGTAAAGCGATCTAGTTTTGTTATTTAAGATTCAAATTATGCTAAGTAAATTGTTACTTTTGTTAGAAAATTTAAATTTAAGATAAGGTGTTAATAGTATTATTGTTTATGTAAAATTATGGGTGTAAATGTTAGGGTGCCTGTTTTTGTGCTAAAAGTAAGTGTTTTCTGTACGCAATTTTAAAACTCCACTTCGAAACCATAAATCGCAATGGTGGAGGTGTATCATTCCAGCACTTTGAGGCACGATAACTAAAACCGCCCCTAAAAGCGGCATTTCAGTGTCTAGGCGTATTCAAAACAAGAGATCCAGATCTTGGCATATACTTATCTTGCATATCTCCATATATTTTTTTTTATTAAGATAATCAGATGTTTTTGAATTTATTATATCATGCAACTGACACGCGTAGTAATATGTTAAACGATGATGCATATTTAGTAAATTGGAATTATTCAGAAACTGTGTTACATGTGAACGTGGTGGTACGGGAAAACAAAACCGTGCACAGGCATTTTGTACACGTTGTAGAAGAGCATGCGATTTTTTATAAAGGCAGGGCCCATAGACAGTGAAATTGTAATTTAATTTAATGTCCACCTTGATCAGACAATTTGTCTGGAAAAAGCATTTTTTTTTCACCTCCTGAAAGAATTTCCTGATGAAAGTGGTTCAGTGTCGTTGACTGAGCAACCCCTTTCAATTTGCGGGACCTGTCCCTTACACCCCGTATCGTTTTATTATACGTAAAAGAAAGGCCCCATATAAAACTTGACTTTTTCAACTAACATACATAAAATCGCGCCTTTATCTCTTACGGGGTAGGCAGAGCCTTGAACGCCTCGTAAAAGGAACTTTCGCCACATATGACAAAAATTGAGAGCAATTTTAGATTGTATTTGTATTGCTATAGTGACAGGTTGTCAGCCCATCGCCTAAATTACAATACACTGTAAACCTCGAGTCCCTTTTGCTGACTTCTACAGCATGCCCGGGAGGAAGGGCAGCTGGAACTTTCTATGTTTTTCACTCTCTCCCAGCCCAGCATGGAAGAACAGCTAACATACTTACCTAAATATTTTCAACGTATAAATTATGATATCAGGTAAGCCCATACTTTGCTATGCTTTATTACACAAACACATAAAATCACGCCTTTATCCCTAATGGGGTAGGCAGAGCGTAAACGACCTAAACAAATGTCGTTCCGCCATGTCCGACAGTATAATAGGTATATTGCTGTAGTGACAGGTTGTCAGCCCATCGCCATTACAATATACTTAAACCCTCGGATCTTTTAGCTAGTTTTTACAGCAAGCCCGGCAGGAAATGCAGCTGGCACATTCTATGTTTTTCTCTTGCTCCCGGGCCAGTATGGAGGAATGATTGATGTGATGATGTTTTATTAAGATTTACTAATTTGATTTTTGATTTTTCTTCCATGCTGGCCTGGGAGCGAGAGAAAAACATAGAATGTGCCAGCTGCATTTCCTCCCGGGCATGCTGTAAAAACCAGCTAAGGGATCCGAGGGTTTCAGTATATTTAATTTAGGCGATGGGCTGACAACCTGTCACTACAGCAATATACTTACAAATCTATCTTAAATAACCCTCAAAACTTTGTCAGACGTGGCGGAACGACCTTTGTTTGGGTCGTTTACGCTCTGCCTACCCCATTAGGGATAAAGGCGTGATTATATGTATGTATGTACTAATTTGATTAGCATTAAAACACCTTGTTAATATGATGTACAACATACTTACATCACCTGATGTACTCATAAATGAACATCATAAATCATAATAGAAGTATAGCATTGAGTCAGAGATTGCAGATAATTGACACAAGTGTACAATATCAATGCCATGGTTCTTTTCATAATAAATACCATTGCTTGATAGTGCTGTCCATCGGTAGACAATTTATCGATAGCGGGCAAAGAAAATCCTTTTCGATGACGGTGTAAACCAGATCTATTATGACTATGACCCACTCTTTGTCAAACTTAATCTATCCAGAAAATTGACAGTGAGACATTAAAAAACTGTGAGTGTACCTTAGCCAACCTCCTAAACAATTTCTTTTTTTTTTACTTAGGTACTTAGAAAGAGAGAGCCCGAAGGTCTAGTGGATAGGGCCGAATTTCATATTTACGTTTATTCGGCGTCTTTTCCGTGCTTCGGAAGGCACGTCAAGTCATTAGTCCCGGTTAATATCGTTAAATACCGTAGATATTAGTCGTTACGCCATCTCAGAGGCCAGTGCTAAGCATTGGCGGCTTGAAAACTGACCTAATCTAGGATAAGGTGTGGTTTCCCTTTTGGGTTGCGGAGGTCAGATGGCAGTTGCTCTGTGTAAAAATCAGTACCCCCGTTTAATCCCTTGATTAGGTAGCCGACCCCGTGAGATAAAACTAGGGAGATGATGATGATGAAGTACTTACATAGACAGAGATATCACCAGAATTTAAATTTTCGATTCTGGCTATCGATACCAATCTGAATCATAACTATATCGATA
Source organism: Scrobipalpa costella (assembly GCA_949820665.1). Classification (NCBI taxonomy): domain Eukaryota; kingdom Metazoa; phylum Arthropoda; class Insecta; order Lepidoptera; family Gelechiidae; genus Scrobipalpa; species Scrobipalpa costella. The sequence continues at coordinate 3,891,438 of OX463298.1, forward strand.
AATTTTGTATCGATAGTAATAAACAAATACTACCGACAGCTGTCTTCACTTTTTTTGAGAAAATTATAAAGACCGTATAATTTTGAAAAGGATAATGAACAAGGACGTTTTGAAGATTCTTCTTGATTCTCCATCGACTCCAAACGAACATTATTATAAAACATTTTAAGTTTGCAACATTTATATATTACCATATTAATATATTCTTCCATGCTGGCCTGGGAGCGAGAGAAAAACATAGAATGTGCATTTCTGTAAAAACCAGCTAAGGGATCCGAGGGTTTCAGTATATTGTAATTTAGGCGATGGGCTGATAGTCTGTCTGTCACTACAGCAATATACCTACAAATCTATCTTAAATAACCCTCAAAACTATGTCAGACGTGGCGGAACGACCATACTACACACGCTATCAGCTGATGCATATTGTATGGAAGGTAAGTTTGACTCCCCATACTTCTTCTTCTTCTGTCGAGTGGGTATCGAGTCTATCGACCCGATGAACCCTGGTGTCAGAGTTTTTAAACCGCCTAGTAGCACAACTATCAGGCCTCTGACATGGTTTGAGTAGCGACCACTATCAAAGACAGCGACCGGGACCGACGGCTTAACGTGCCCTCCGAAGCACGGAAATCTTTTTCTTTTTCGGACAATCAGGTGATTCAACCTGCAATGTCCTAACCAAACTGGGGAAAAATTCACAAAGTCATAAATTCTCAAATATCAACTTTGTGATTCCCCCCTGGGAATCGAACCCAGGACCTCCGGATCAGGAGTTCATGGCAATAGCTACTAGACCACGGAGGCAGTTACTACACAGCTGATGCATTTGGTATGGAAGGTCAAACTTTTTTTTTCTTATTTTGACATACTTAAGTCACATTGGGATAGTTGTTCAGTTTCATGGGCTGGTTCATACATATACCCTCTCCGTTACACATTGCATATTACCTAACATGCTTCCTACTTGACAATGTGTAAGATGTTACGGTGATATCATCATTATTCACCTCGTACTTAGCGTTAATAGCGTAGCCGTTAATTTTAATGATTAAAATTACTATAATATTTTATTATTTGTTACTTATGTTAGTTATAGAAGCGAAAGGTTTGAGTATACAAAGTTTCCACAATCTTTGTATTTCGAATAAATAGAGAACGTCCATATAACATATTTTCAGTTCCTGAACCTATTGTCTAAAAACATCTTAAATTATGAAAAGAACAGTGAAAACAGAAATAAAATTGATCAAAAAATCACCGAGATATACCATTATAAAGATAGACTATCTATCTCTCTCTTCGAAACGACAATTTATATGGAATTAGTATGGCGCTCCTGTCTTATGACGTCACATGACAGTTCGGACCTCTCTTTTTAACTAACCACTTTAAGGCATTATAACTCTTAAACTAATGAATATTTTGCGAAAATTCCTTCACATCCGTTTATCTATGGTGACAATAATTCTTACTAATAGTTTTAAAAAAATCATGAGTATTCCCTATTATATATACATACACATAGTCACGCCTTTATCCCTAATGGGGTAGGCAGAGCGGAAACAATCTAAACAGAGGTCGTTCTGCACCGTCTGACAAAATTTGAGGTATATATAATATTGCTGTAGTGACAGTTTATGCGATTTTACCTATAGTTATACGGATTTAGTTTTTTCAATGGGCGTTTTTCTACTACACGGCACGGCAACGTTCCGAAAACGTCCGCCTAGTTCCAATCTGAGCGTACACACTCGCGCACGCTCCGTACAATAGAAAACATTATATTATCTGTGACAAAACACATGCAGTTTGGCAGGCCGGCTACGGTACCGGTGGGAATCAATGCCGTTCCGTTGAAGTGCCGGCAAGTGAAAAAGCCTTTCATATAATTTCATTAATTTTCATAGATTCTTCCACGGTACCGTCGACGGTGTCGTGTCGTCGCCGTTGCTGTCGCCGTGCCGTCTAGTCGAATAACGCCCATTGTATTGGAGAACGCAATTTGTTAACGTTAGAATAACTTGTGGTTAGCATTCTGTATAAGAAGCTAACAATGTAAACCTTACTACATTTATGACTTAAATCTGTTAGAGATAGAGGTTAATTAGTTGTGTAAAATATCACTTCCATGTTTTGTAATTTAGGTGAAGGGCTGGCAGCCTGTTACTATGGCGACACATATGTCTATTAAATAGTTTTATTTACAATTTGTCCTATATATATATATTTCTAAGTTGGAATAGTAGAATGTTCTAACTGCTTTTCTTCCTGACGATCTTGTAGCAACCAGCAGAGGGGAGTCGATTGTTTTACTTTAGGTATTCAGCTGACAACTTATCACTAGCGATAGCGATACACATTTTTATCTAAAGCTCGCAATATTTGCCAGACTCGGCAAAGACGCCTTTTAGTAGGTCCTTCATATAAGTAAAACTACCAGGGTTCATCGGGTCGTTGTTTTACTTGATAATCCACTCGCTAAGAAGAAGATACATACATACATATAGTAAATACATACATAGTCACGCCTTTATTCCTAATGGGGTAGGCAGAGCGTAAACTACCTAAACAAAGGTCGTTCCGCTACGGTTGGCAACGTTTTGAGGGTTAATTAAGATAGATTTGTAGGTATATTGCTGTAGTGGCAGGTTGTCAGCCTGTCGCCTAGATTGCAAATTACTGAAACACTCGGATCCCTTACCTGGTTTTTACAGCACGCCCGGGAGGAAATGCAGAGGATAATTTAAAAAAAAAACAATAAATTTTCTTTTTCTTCCAGAACATTCTTCCTCGCGATCCTGCTTCTCCTAAGTCTGGGAACGTTACTGGATGACGGCAAAGAGGGCGCCACTAACTTCGAGAAGCTTCTAAACGCGTTTTCCCTGAAGAGAAACTTCAGGAAAGTCTTTGATCTGACCGATGAACCTAGCAGAGTGAAAGGTATGATAAAATCTATTACCGGGTGTAATCAGCGTCCCGCAAACTGATAGGGGTTGCTCAGTCAACGAAACTGAACAACTATAAAAAAATACATTCAGTAGACGAAAAACAAATTTACCATACATACATATACATATAATCACGCCTTTATCCCTAATGGGGTAGGCAGAGCGTACATGACCTAAACAAAGGTAGTTCCGCCACGTCTGACAAAGTTTTGAGGGTTGTTTAAGATAGATTTGTAGGTATATTGCTGTAGTGACAGGTTGTCAGCTTGTCGCCTAAATTGCAATATACAGAAACCCTCGGATCCCTTAGCTGGTTTTTACAGCATGCCCGGGAGAAAATGCAGCTGGCACATTCTATGTTTTTCTCTCGCTCCCAGTCCAGCATGGAAGTACAAATTTACCTTTGCATACAAAATTACCAACTCGATCAGACAATTTGTGTAAAAAAGCAACTTATTTTTTTTTTCACTTCTTGTAATTCGTTGACTGAGCAACCCTTATCAGATTGCGCGATGCTGTCTCTTACACCCCGTATAAAAAAGTACTTATTTCCAAGATGAAAATTATTACACTCTTACTTTTATACGGGAAGAAATATAATTAAATGAAACCTTCAGGAGTTAGAATACCACGCATCATCTTTTCGGCTAAAAATTTGCCTTATAAATATACCTACCTTCTCAAAACTTTCCCATCCCACCTGCATTCTATTCTATTCTTTTCGTTGGTTTCTAATTTCTACTTTCGCTGGACTGAGCGAAAGGTTTTGCCTAAGGTATCCTCCTATAGCAAAAACTCAGGGAATGCGCATGTTTGACAGGTAGGTATAGATATGTTCTGGTAAGTATAGTTAAGTATTGAATCAACATGTTTTTCATTCCTGCAGGTATCGACGCGTTCAGAGGCATGAACGCTTTCGCTCTCCTGATGGCGCACAAATCCATGGCAATGGCGCACAGCCCTTATGTCAACAAGGTCTCTTACGCTGGGGTGAGTACATAAATTATCTCCTTTTTTATTTCTACCTTTCAGATTACCAGCGACTACCAACACGAGATTTTCCGTGGGAAAGAGATACTGTAGTATAAAGCCAATTGTCACGTTCGTCTTTAGGCGTAAAAAGGTACTACTAAGGTAAAGAAATTAATCTTTTATCACTTTGAATTATCTCATTGAAATACTAAAGTATTTACGAATGAAATCGGAGAGCAGCAGAGGAACAGCAAGAAATTGTAAAAAGATTGTTCAAGAAGTTTTCCTCCTAGCACCTTTTTTAATGCGACTGGTTCTTGAAATACTGACTATGACCCTTCCAAGAAATTTACAATAAAAGAAAAGCGATTCGATCATTTATCTGCAAAGAATTTAAAAGAAAATATTCATGATTGCCCTAAATCTTGCCAACTTTCCAACAAAATGATTTCTAAATATTGTTCTTTTTCGAGGTTAAGTTAAGATAACAAACAACAAGATCCATAATCCGATCGAGCGAACGCCGCGTTAAACCTCTGAAGCAACAGCATTGATCAAAAACCATAGACCGTTTATTTTGTAGACTAAGCATGCCAGGTGGAGCTACATATCAAACAACAAAGCTCAATAATTAACAGCAACAGCATATATCAAAAACCATAGACCTATCTTCTGTAGAGTGGGCATTCCAGTTGGAGATCCATATCAACAAACAAGGATCCATAATCCGATCAAGTGAACGCGCCACGCAACTGTTGAAGCAACAGCAAATATTATATCCAGAGACCTATCATTTGTAGAGATTTAGTATATTTGTTTCCTAACAACGTAATTTATATGCAGTAACATCAACATATTTCATTCTATATAAGAATTGATTTAATCGACCGCAAGTGACATCCTTTTATGTCACTACAGTTCATTTGACACTCATTCCATTTCTCCTGTCTTTCTTTCCATATAAACCTTGTCCGGGCAATAACGACCACAAAACTAAATCAGTCAAGATTATAACATGAAAGATTTAGCGAGTGGAACTCCACCTCCTTAACAAATTTTTCAATTAAAATAGACGCGTCTCAAAAATATATATCTTTGATCAAATCCAATGCTAAGTAGGTCTTATCTTCATACATAATAACCCACTTCGTTTAGATAGGGAAGTAGATAATTCTGAACAACAGCTTTCACGCTGCAAGCGCTAAAGCGAAAAAAACAATGCATTTAACACTGTGCTTCTTAATGGAAAATAAATCCGTTTTACGCCCGGAATTTTCGCTAAGGCTTTGGGCGTTTTTCCACTAGACGCCACGTCAACGGTAAGGCAACGGCATGATGCCGCCGCGTCTGACAAAGTTTTGAGGGTTATTTAAGATAGATTTGTAGGTATATTGCTGTAGTGACAGGTTGTCAGCCCATCGCCTAAATTACAATATACTGTAACCCTCGAATCCCTTATGCTGACTTCCACAGCATGCCCGGGAGGAAGGGCAGCTGGAACATTCTATGTTTTTCTATCTCTCCCAGTCCAGCATGGAAGAAACCATTTCCACTATGACGATGGTAATATCGTCGATGATATCATCTGCCTAGTTCCACTATGTATGCACACACACACATGCTACGTACGTATACAAAACACATGCAATTTGACAGGCCAGCAACGATTCCAGTGGGATTCAATACCGTGTAGTTGCTGTGTCGGCAAGTGAAAAAGGGTGTCATACCGGGTGTAAGTGACAGCGTCTCGCAAACTTATAGGGGTTGCTCGGTCAATGACACTGAACAACTTCCACCAGGATGTTTTTTCAGGAAGTGAAAAATAAAATTGGCTTTTCCATAGAAAATGTCCACCTCGATCAGACAATTTGTTTACAAAGATATTTTTATTTTGCTTCCTGCAAAAAATCCTGGGGGAAATTGTTCAGTGTCGTTGACTGAGCAACCCCTATCAGTTTGCGGTACGCTGTCCCTTACACCCCGTATAATGTGATACATTATTTTCTTCCACGATACCACGCCATTGCCGTTGTCGTGCTGTTTAGTGGAAAAACGTAATTTTCGCGGAGCAAAGCACCTCTTGATGTCTAATCCTTTTGAAATAAAACTCTTATCTTTGTAACATTATCTCTATTGAATCGCGTTTGCTAAGGTTTATGTTCTTACATACTAGATATTAAATTATGTAAACTGGAGCGTTGAGTTCGAAAATATACCGGGTGTAAGGGACAGCGTCCCGCAAACTGACAGGGGTTGCTCAGTCAACGACACTGAACAACTTCCACCAAGAAATTCTTACAGGAAGTGAAATAAACAGTTTTCCAAACAATTTGTCAACCTCGATCTGAAAATTTGTATGTAAAAGCAAAAAAAAAACTCTTCGAAATAATTTCCTGGTGGAAGTTATTCAGTTTCGTTGACAGAGCAACCCCTATCAGTTTGCGGGACGCTGTCCCTCACACCCTGTATACGAGGCGTGGCGTGTTGTTTTAAAATTTGTGATGGATTTCACCTTTAACCCACTTCTCTTTTTATCATCTGAACTGGGACTGACATTTGATATTTCACGTGCTCGTGGAGAAAATACAGACGCGAGTAGCAAAGGTTTTTCTTCCACGTGTACTTTATTAACTTTATTTTTCTTCCTAGCTTTCAGTCCTAGAGGCTTTTGAGCTTTTCGTGGAAGTGTTTTTCGCGGAAAAGTATTATTTGGGGGTACGACGTAACCCATAAAATTATATAGTACTAGCGACCCGCCCCGGCTTCGCACGGAAATTATCAGTGTTTCTCTACTATATTATGCATGTATTATACATATATACCTTCCTCTTGAATCACTCTATCCATTAAAAGAAACCGCATCAAAATCCGTTGCGTAGTTTTAAAGATTTATGCATACATAGGGACTTAGGGACAGAGAAAGCGACTTTGTTTTATACAATGTAGTGATATAATTTTCCTAACTGCCTCCGTGGTCTAGTGGTCAGAACCATGGGCTCACGATCTGGAGGTCCTAGGTTCGTTTCCCAGGGGGGAACACAAAGTTGATATTTGTTAATTTATCACTTTGTGAGATTTTGCCCGGTTTGGTTAGGACAATGCAGGCCGAATCACCTGATTGTCTGGAAGAAAAAATATTCCGTGCTTCGGATGGCACGTTAAGCCACTGGTCCCGGTCGCTGTCTTTATTAGTGGTCGTTACACAAACCATGTCAGAGATCTATTAGCTGTGCTATTAGTCGGTTTAAAAACTCTGACACCAGGGTTCATCGGGTATATTGACTCGACACACGACAGAAGAAGAATCATTTTCCTGCATCTAGATACAAAAATAACAAATTTGTATTTTGTACTAACTACTTTTATGCTTGTAATATTGAATGCTCAATTTCATTTAAAAACATGCATATATACATATAATCACGCCTTTATCCCTAATGGGGTAGGCAGAGCGTAAACAACCTAAACAAAGGTTGTTCCGCCACGTCTGACAAAGTTTTGAGGGTTACTTAAGATAGATTTGAAGGTATATTGCTGTAGTGACAGGTTGTTACCCCATCGCCTAAATTGCAATATACTGAAACCCTCGGATCCCTTAGCTGGTTTTTACAGCATGCCCGGGAGGAAATGCAACTGGCACATTCTATGTTTTTCTCTCGCTCCCAAGCCAGCATGGAAGAATTTCAAAATATATATGCACTTACTTATGCCCCTTTATTATGAGTACGCTACGAAATCCAGCAATGTACTGCAAAGCTCTAAAACGCGGTATCGAAGTTTTCCCGCTTGCTTGCATAAATAGAACTGCCGCTGCTCTACTGCGGGGTGGATTCGCCGCCTAGTCGCCGTGTGGGTAGCGCAAACTACCCTCATTTTCACGCGCTCGGGTTCCTTTGTTTTGTGGGGTACTTTGGGTGATCCCTAAGTACCCTCACTTTTCACGACTCTGCCTACCCTCGGTCGTCGCGGGTGACTTCTACTCGTGCCATTCAACCCCGGCCTCCCACCAGCGGGAATCACCGGGGGGTAACGGTAGTTGTTGCCCGTCCCGGGGGCAGGCTACGCACCGCGCGGACCAGGCTCATTCACATCGAAGCCCACCAATGTCGGTCACCCCATCCAAGTCCAGCCGTAGGCGGCCCACCAAGAAGGTGTTCCAGCCTACGAGCCCCCGTTCGACGCTGCAGCGCATCCTTGCGCTGCGCCCATGGTCGCGCCCACCGTCGACCACCACGACGCCCGGAAACGACGCCGGCGAGACGTCTGCTGCGGCCTTCGCGGCCGCCCGTTCTCTGCCGCCGTTTCCGCCCCTACCTCCGCTGCCCGAACGACAGCAGCCCCAGATGGACGCCGCCGCTGCCCAGCGCGCCGCCGCAAGGCACGCAGCCCTGGACGCTCTCAGGGAGAGTGCAGCTGCCTTGTGTGCCAGTGTCCAGAGCGACACGCGCGCTGGGAAGCGGCTACACCCCGCCACCTCCTCGTCATCGGGGACGCCGACGCCATCGCAGGGGGCACGCCCACGCCCTGTCCCGCTGCCCAGAAAGACGCCGCCTCTCTCCATGCCATCGCTAGACGACATGGAGACGTCACCCCCGCAGCCGAGCGTTTCCTACGCCGCTGCGGCAATGAAAACCCCGCCGTCGTCCCAAAGCAAGCCTCCTCTGCCGAAGATAGTAGTGCCTCCCGCCACTAACCTATGCAGAGGAAAGAAGCTCCCTCCCATTGTGGTGGACCATCTCCCAGACTGGAGTTCCCACATGAGGATGCTCAAAGAAGCCCTGGGCCACGCACCTAACGTGCGCCCATACGGGAAAGGCTTCCGATTCCTGGCAAAAACGGAACAGGAATTTCGTGCTTACCAGCGCTACTTCGTAGAGCTGGAGAAGTCCGGAGCCGGAATATCCTGGTTCGCGTACGCCATGCCGAACCTGAAACCGCTGAAGGTTGCCATCCGAGGCTTGCCCGCCGATGCCGACCCGGAAGCAATTGCCGAAGAAATGGCTAGTCTGGGCTACCCAGTCGACTACGTCCGGCCGATCAACGCGCGCCGTGGACGCCCAGGCTGCATTTTCTTCGCCCAGCTGACCCGAACGCCAGCCCTCACCCCGGGATTGTACAACATAACAGAGCTGCTTTGTATGCCCGGCGTGAAGATCGAGGGTTGGCGTGGCAAGAGTACGACGGCCCAGTGCCACCGTTGCCAGCTGTTCCGGCACAGTTCCTCACACTGTCACCGGAAGCTGGCCTGCGTCAAATGCGGCGAGCAGCACGTCGCTAAAGATTGCAAGAGGCCGCGCACTGAACCCGCAACGTGCGCAAACTGTGGCGGACCCCACCCCGCCAACAGTCTCGATTGCTCCGTGCTTCGCCGCGAAGTGCGGAACAAGAGAGCGGGCACAGCGCCCCTCACGAAGCCCGTCGAGCCGAAAAGGAAGGAGGCGGCACCGCAGGGAGAGTCGAACGCGGCGACCACTCTCATGGCGGCCGCCAACGACCCAGCCGGCAAGACGAAGCTGAAGAGGAGGCCGAGGAGACGGAGAAAGCAAGCCGCTCCTCAAAATGACGCGGGAAAACCGGACCAGCCGCGTCGCAAGCCACCCACGGGCCCACTGGAAGTGGTCGGCGCCCCTCAGGTTATTCCTCAGGGGGAGATGCCGAAACACCAGCGGGCTCCAAGACAAAAGAGCCAACGAGCAGCCGTCCCAGAAAGGGACAGGGTCCTAACAGAGGCGGTTAGGATCCTCACGGAAGTTCTGGTGGCAATCCGCATCGGCGACGATGCCACCAGCATTATCGAGAGGGGCCTGAAGGTTCTTTCCTCCATGACCGGCCAGCCGGCCGCTCTGGAGGACCTCAGACCCCCACAGATGGCTGCTCAGGGTGGTGCTGCAATGCAGCGCTGACGCGGCCATTACACTGCCTGCCCACATCCACTACTCCACGTCGAGTAGTCAGGATCGTGGGCCAGACTCAAGGACTGACCCCAGGACGAGCGAGCCGCCGTGAGCTTGAGGTCGCTAGCTGGGCCTCCCCCCATGGGGAATCACCCGGCTGGCTTGATCTCGCCACGGCGTGAAACTCTCCTGCGCACCCGGACTAGACACCAAGCTACAAGCGCCCCGATGACCTGCCTGTTGTTACAGGCAGCGGTTTGAGACCACGCCCAGGAGGCCCTGCCTCGATGGCGTCTCCCCGCCGGCCGCTTCGCGGCCGACGAGAAGAAATCCGAAGCGTACTGCGGGGTGGGCCAGCTTTACACGGAAAGCCGGCCAGTGGCCTAGCCGGTATTAGGCCATCCATTCAGATGACTGTTGCAGTTAAATGCGACAGTATGTAATGAATAGTATGAACCACATTAAACAAGAATTCTAAAAATTTCGGAATCGATCACGCCGTGTATGGAATTTGCCCACTCTTATTTTTATGGAAATGAAAAATAACTAAAGAGTTATTTTTAGGGTAACTGCCTCCGTGGTCTAGTGGTTAGTGCCATGGACTCCTGATCCGGAGGTCCTGAGTTCGATTCCCAGGGGGGAAACACAAAGTTGATATTTGAGAATTTATCACTTTGTGAATTTTTCCCCAGTTTGGTTTGGACATTGCAGGCTGAATCACCTGATTGTCCGAAAAAGAAAAGATTTCGTGCTTCGGAGGGCATGTTAAGCCGTCGGTCCCGGTCGCTGTCTTTGATAGTGGTCGTTACTCAAACCATGTCAGAGGCCTGATAGTTGTGCTACTAGGCGATTTAAAAACTCTGACACCAGGGTTCATCGGGTCGATAGACTCGATACCCACTCGACAGAAGAAGAAGGGTACCGTGGTCAAGTAAGGAACCCTTATCATTTCGCCATGCCTGTCTGTGTGTCTGTCTTTCCGTCTGCATACCGCGCCCATGTTAAAAACTCATTTTTGCACCTTATTATTACTAGCCTGTTGTGTCCCACTGCTGGGCAAAGGCCTTCCCTTCTTTCTTCCATATCTCACGGTCCTGTGCGATCTCCCACCAATCCTCGCGATAAGCATTAAGATCGTCACTCCATCTCTTACGGGGACGACCTCGTCGACGATTTCCATCATGAGGTGTCCACTCTGTGACAATTCTAGCCCACCGCTCCGTGTGCATCCTTCTTCATTTTGCATTTTGCACCTATTAACATGAAATTTGGTACGACGATAGATTTTTTCAAATTTGGATATGTAAAAAAAATACAATATATTATTTTTGAACACCGTGTTCCTATATACAAGTGTAAGGGGGTCAGTGTTGAGTATAGTATTGCTAGACAGGTCTTTTAAAATAAAATAAAGGTTTCTTTAAAATAAAGTCTCCAAAATGTTCCTGTCTCGAGATATTTGCATCCGAAGTCGCGTATTTGTTACATATTTATTCCAATATTTTTTTCAAAACTATAAATCCAAGTAGTATGCAAAATAAATGGAATATAGCTCTTTAGTTGTAGTTGCAATGAAAACTATAACAACAAGTGTAGCATTTACAGTTCGCGACATATTTAGGAAAAACCTTTTAAACAAAATACCTATATAATATGTCAAGGTGAAATGAACCTTATAGCTTTCGTATAAGGTTGAAATCAAATTTTAAAGACAAATATGTTGCTTTAAGTAAACAACCCTACATATGGGTGTATTCGATACGCTCTTGGCCCTTTTTTTCAAGTACCTACCTACTTACAACCCAGGTTTTAGGATGGTAAGGACCTCTTACGTACCGAACGTGAGATATGTAAATTAATTATTTTATCACCTATTCAATACGAGGTGTAAGGGACAGCGTCCCGCAAACTGAAAAGGATTGCTCGATCAAGGAAACTGAACTATTATTTCCAGGAAAATCTTTCAGGAAATGAAAAAGATTGCTTTCCATACAAACTGTCTGATCGAGGTGGTCATTTTGTATGGGAAAGTCTTTTTTTTCACATCCTGCAAGAATTTCCTAGTGATAGTTGTTCAGTCCTTGACTGAGCAACCCCTATCAGTTTGCGGGGACACTTTCCCGTACACCCGGTATAACTTTTGAGGTAAAGCTAACATAAACATATTTTTAAATTCAACAGTTAATTTCAACCTATCTAAAATCCTACTATTTCCAGGTGTTCGGCATGCCCTGGGCGGTGGTTGGTCGATCAGCTATCTTGTACACGGATAGTTTCTTATACCTAAGCGGGTTCCTCAATGCAAACAACCTTCTTCAGGAGCTTGAGAGGAAAGGCACCATCGACATCAAGAACAGACTCATTTCAAGGTGGTTTCGGTAAGTTTCTGTGGATATTCGTATAATTATAAAATATATATATTTTATTGTTTTCTTCCATACTGGCCTGTGCCAGCTGCATTTCCTCCCGGGCATGCTGTCAAAACCAGCTAAGGGATCTGAGGGTTTCAGTATATTGTATCGTATTGTATTGTATTGAATTCTCGATATATACGTTTGATTTCATTATAAAGTTTATGCAAAGATAAAGTGTAAGATTGTCCTTAGTTTGCTTGATATAAATCAGGCTGATTCACAAATTTTAAAGCAAAAAAAAATCTTTACTTTAGTGGGCACCTTAGACCGTCAGATCTAGTTGAATTTTACGTAATTTTAGTCTTGTAAAACATTCGCTAAAGTCAGGTGTTGAATGTCTTTTATAATTTTAAGTAATAGGACCTTTCTATTAGATTGTTTTTTTAATTCCGAATTGAGTAGTAAGAATATATCACAAATTGGTATTTGTACATACATACATACATAAAATCACGCCTTTATCCCTTACGGGGTAGGCAGAGCGTTAAACGTATTTGTACATCCTTTTCTATTACTATCATTAACATCACGGTTATCCTTGGTACTACCCGATGATTTTAATTGCAAAGTTAATGTACTGTATTCACAAATACATTTGATCTCAAAAGAAAACACATCCAAAATTAAATACCATAACTGGCAGAAGTTTGTCTGATTTTATCAGAAATACTACGGTAATTATTCCCATCAAATACAGACACGTCTGTGATTACTTGTTAATAAATATCATTGGTTATGATGGTTACCAATGATATTACAACTATTAATTAACAATATTAAAAGTACTGTAAATTTATTTCATTCCACATTTACACTTAAATTACTATCATTCATTCGGTCAGTTTATGTACAAAATTTTATTTATAAATCCATTTTCATTTCCGCGTTATTTATTGATATGTGTAACCACAAATTGTTATCTACTAAGTAGTATTTCATATGTGGTTTCAGTCAGCTTTATGAGTTTTCCCGTGATTAAGATCAGCAAGTTACTTCTACCTAAGGTAGATTTCCAATAGTGAAAAAAACAATCCGATTGTTTACCTATAATAATAAATGTGATAAAAACGTACAGAACAAAGTTTTCACATCCATGCTGGACTGGGAGAGAGAGAAAAACATAGAATGTGCCAGCTGCATTTCCTCCCGGGCATGCTGTAAAAACCAGCTAAGGGATCGGAGGGTTTCAGTATATTGTAATTTAGGCGATGGGCTGACAACCTGTCCCTACAGCAATATACCTACTAATCTATCTTAAATAAACCCTCATAACTTTGTCAGACGTGGCGGAGCGACCAATGTTTGGGTCGGTTCCGCTCTGCCTACCCCGTTCGGGATACAGGCGTGATTATATGTATTTATGTATGTACAAAGTTTCTTGCTTATTATGTTAGCGCATACAGGTACTCCATTCCATGGTGTTAAATTCCGATCAACAATTTGGATAATGCCATCTTGCACAAAAATAATACGAGTTTGGAAATTTAATGTCAATTTAAAAGTAGTTTGTAATAAATCACTTTTTTTGCTTAATCATTATTAGTTTTGACACGTGCCCGTCATGTTTATGCTACCACACCGGTATTTAGATTGTTTAAAAGATCTTTTACATCTTTCATACAGTAAGGTGTAAAGAACGTTGTCCCAAAAGCTAAGAAAAGAAACTGAAAAATTTCAGGAATATTTTTTAGCAAACTAATTATCACTGTGATCGAATATGATCGAAGACAATTTTTATTCATATACCGGAAGTGTTTTCTTCTGAAAGTTGTTCAGCTTTCTTGAATGAGCATCCCTTTTTAATTTGCGGGAAACAATTCCAAAATGTTCCCAAACGTTTTGAAGATTTATGTCACCAGAAGCTCCTACTTCCATTAATATGTCACCAATTAAATTTAATTTGCTTCCATGCTGGCCTGGGAGCTAAAGAAAAGCATAGAATGTGCCAGCTGCTTTTCCTCCCTAGCATGCTGTAAAAACCAGCTAAGGGATCCAAGGGTTTCAGTATATTGTAATTTAGGCGATGGGCTGACAACCTGTCACTACAGCAATATACCTACAAATATATCTTAAATAACCCTCAAAACTTTGTCAGACGTGGCGGAACGACCTTTGATTAGGTCGTTTACGCTCTGCCTACCCCATTAGGGATAAAGGCGTGATTATAGATCGGCGTGTTTTGAAAAAACGTTCTTTTCCAGACTGTTTCCTCTCTTCTTGAGCCTGATGCTGTTCTGCACGTACATCCTGCCCGACGTGAACAACGGCCCCCAGTGGAACCTGGTCGTGGAGGAGCACAGCAGGGTCTGTGAGAAGAACATGTGGAAGAGCTTCCTCTTCATACACAACTACTTCGGATTTGAGAACATGGTGAGCACCCAATATACAATGCTCTAATAGTTCTATTAGACTTCAGCAATGCATTCAACTGTGTTGACTTTGATGTCCCTCTTAGTTCCCTCCGTTTCCTCAACATTGCTAAGACTGTAATTAAATCGTTCAATTCTTATATTTATTGGCGCTAACAGTGTCTGCAGACAGACGATCATCGCACTGGTAAAACTTATCAGCTGGAGTTCCACAAGGCGGGGTTCTTTCTCCGCTGCTATTATCTATTTTCATTAACATACTTAATTTTAAAAGTCATTTTTGCTAACGAACATTTGATAAACGATACCACATAAGGGGATGAAGTTTGCCAAGAGCCGAAAGGTCATCACCCTCCTACTGAAGTTTAGCGCTAAACCTCTTGACCCGGTGTATGTGTTGTACTCTCTGAAAATCCTAAATAACTTAATTCCCTTGATTTATTTCTGGAGGATCAGATGGGATAACTCGACATCATACATTTATCCCAATTAAGGTTCCAAGAACTTCCCCTAACAATATTACCAATTTCACTTCCCAGAAGTTCCCGTTAATAATTGCCCAATTTACCAAATACCAGTTCCTTATATCCACACAAATTAATAACAGCAGACAGTCTGTACGTCATATATGACGAATCTGTCTAATTAAATCACTTGGAGAGTGAAACAATAATGGGTAATATGGTACAATATGTTACAGTTCCCATGGTTGTATAGCTGTTATATAACTAGAAGGTTACCAAGTAACCGACATTTGTATTGCCACTGGAAACTTGGTTTTTATGGGACTTTGTCTAGGTTCAGTTGCTTGGGAGAGGAATTGCAGAAATGTAGATGTTTGGTTACCTTTGTGTTCGATTTTATTAGTCATCTACAAATAACTCTTAGGTTGGATATTTTCTTTATTAATAGAACAGTTACAAAGGGACAGTTATGAAAACTCTTTTAGTATACAAGTTACATTTATTAAAAAATAAAAACACGTCTGCTCTATACTTAGGTATACCTGATCTATAAAACCCTTTAACGAAAAAAATGCTTAAATTTAATAGTTCAAACAACACACATGAAACCTAGTTATAACATAGCGTCCCTTTTATGGTGTAGTCATGAACTGAACA
Organism: Scrobipalpa costella; assembly: GCA_949820665.1. Lineage (NCBI taxonomy): Eukaryota > Metazoa > Arthropoda > Insecta > Lepidoptera > Gelechiidae > Scrobipalpa > Scrobipalpa costella. The sequence continues at coordinate 3,907,159 of OX463298.1, forward strand.
GAGTACAGTCATTCTTCTTCTTAGCCAGTGGATTTTCGAGTCGAACAACGACCCGATGAACCCTGGTGTCAGAGTTTTCAAACTACCTAGTAGCAAAGCTATTAGGCCTCTGACATAGTTTTGAGTAACGACCACTATCAAAGACAGCGACCGGCACCGACTAAACGTGCCCTTCGAAGCACGGAATCTTTTTTCTTTTCAGACAATCAGGTGATTCTGCCTGCAATGTTAGGACAATGCAGGCACGTTAGGACCAAACGGGGGAAAACCTCACAAAAAGATAAATTGTCAAATATCAACTTCGTGTTCCCCCCTGGGAATCGAACCCAGGACCTCCTGATCGTAAGCCCATGGCTCTGACCACTAACGGAGGCAGTTATTCATTACACTAGGTATTAAAAAACATATTGCTTACAAAATTAAACGCAATATTTAATTAGGATGGGATCCAATAGGATGATGGGATAACTTTCATGTAATTTTTACTGATATTGCTTATTAGACGACTGTTTTATTTTAGAATTAGCTGCATTGTATATTTAACTGCCCGTGTACGGTTTATCAAAACTGTCACAGTTAGGCTCTAGGCAAACTCTTGTATCTAGCTGTAGTGTCAGGTTGTCAGCCCATCCCGGGAGGAGACGCAGCTGGCACATTCTATGTTTTTCTCTCGCTCCCACTCCAGTATGGAAGACTTTATATTATTATTATATTAGGCTAAAGTGTCCCACTGCTGGGCGAAGGCCTCCCCTATCCACTCTTCAATAGGTTCTACTTTCAAAACGAAAATCTGAACGCACAGTTTCAGGCTTTCAGGATTTGTCAATCAATGTTAGTACCTGATATTTCTATTATTACATAAATATCCAATCTGATCGTTTTGCGTACATAAATCTTACCATTTAATAAGCCTTTTAATCTTAGGAAGTCTTAGCAAGACGCTTAAAAAAAATTAAAAAAAAAATTATTAATTTATTTCAAGAAGATCATAACATGATTGTTCGCGACGGCGCAAACGTATTTAATTTTGTATTTTTATTCCCATAGAAATAAGGAATAATTTTTAGGATGGCCACACTTGACAGCTGTCATCCCTAAATTAGGAGCCAAATTCAAATTAGCCAATCAGAGCGAGTGATAGAACGAGATAGCAATAGTGTTCTATTCTTGTCTTTTTACGAACTTGACGTATGATCAAGAATATTCGAGAATCGATATAACGCCATCCCTTTCTTACCAGTGACAGTTTGAATTAATTTATCTCGATCGAACATTACAGAAGACACTTGACATTTCGAGAAAAGAATTGCCAGCTGTTTCCCGAGAATTCTACAGTATCGAGATTGGAGTATATAAACAGCTGCGTAGACCGCACCAAGCATATAGTTTCGGGAGATCAGTCCGAATAGTGGAAAAATAGTGGACAGTGAACAGAATAGATATAGTTTCGTGATAGATACAGTATAGTTCAGTGATATAGTTCCGTGATACAGTTTTCAGATTCAGTTTCGAATCAGTGATCGAATAGTGGGAAGAAATAGTGAAGTGAACAGTATATAGTAACAGTGACAGTGATTCCGTGACAGTTCGTAAATAGTTATCGACAAACAGTTCCGTAATCGTTTCGTATAGTGTTTCCGTGATAGTTCGTTTATACTTATCGACAAAGAGTTCCGTAAACAGTTTCCGTTTCGTATCCGTTTTCGAATAGTTCCGAAAGCAGCAAGAACAAGAATAACAGTGTAAATAACAGTGATTAATAGTGATAACAGAAGTGTGAAGTGCCGTTTATAGTATAATTGATAAATATTTAAGATTTTGTGCCAATCTGTTTCATAGTGTTGCCAGATAGATTTAACATTTTTTTTTTTGTAGAATTTTCATTTTGATTCGTTCTTTTTTGACAGTTCGTCCATAGTGTTGCCAGTAATTTCATATATAGATTTGTTAGTAGTTTTTCGTCAATAAATATACAGTCCATTTATAGTATAGTTTTATTTCGTGTACAATGAGGTAGGCACGTTTGGTTACGCCGAACACTATCTCGTACAATGATCTTACCGAATACAAAAGTGTCCTTAACATAGTCAATGCCAATAAGGTACGGATCCTAGTAACTGACAGAGTCTCTTACTCTGAAAAGGTACCCAAAGGTACTCAAAATTATGTCGAGCGACCCGATGAACCCTGGTGTCAGCGTTTTCAAACCGCCTAGAACCACAGCTTTAAAGCCTCTGACTTGGTTTGAGTAACGACCACTAACAAAGACAGCGACCGGGACCGACGGCTTATCGTGCCCTCCGAAGCATGGAATCCTTTTTCTATTCTTACAACCAGGTGATTAAGCCTGCAATGACCTAATCAAACTAGGGAAAACCTCACAAAGTGATAAATTGATAAGTATCAACTTTTTGTTCCCCCCCTTGGGAATCGAACCAAGTACCTCCGGTTCATAAGCCCATGGCTCTGACTACTAGACCACGCAGGCTGTTAATGTATATATTAATGTCGTTCCTGGCACCACGCATCTCTTTAACTATCCAAAAGGGCAATATTGTCAGCGTAATGGGTACATTCCTAACAGGTATGGCATGGGGTGGAATTTTCGACAAAAAAAATATATATTAGTAGGTATTAAGTTTATTGTGAGATTAAATAAACGGATACAAGTACTTAATTGTATCCTATTTTTATCTATGACGTACTTCGAACCCATAACTCAAATTTTGCATAGAATAATCATACTTAATCTTCATAACTTATCTCCTCGCTATTTGTTCCAGTGTCTGACACATACCCACCAAATCGGTATCGACATGCAACTGTATGTAGCTACCTTACCCCTGATGCTGGTGCTGTGGAAGTCGCGTACCCTGGGCTGGTCCCTGGTGGTGTTCATCGCGGTGGCTTCCACCATCCTCCGGTACCTCTCCGTCTACTGGTACCACATCAGCATGTTTGTCTACTTTGGCATCTCGTGAGTATTCTTTCCCCAGTTTGGTTAAGACACTGCAGACTGAATCACCCAGCCGCTGAGGTGGTCGATCCACAAATCATACAAATAGTCTGATTGAGATGGAATTTTTGTATGAATAGTCATTTTCTTTTTTCATTTCCTCAAAAAAAAAAACCTGGTGATAGTTGTTCAGTTTCCTTGACAAAGCAACTCCTAGCAGTTTTCGGGACGCTGTCACCCGGTATAATATTCGCACAACAAATAAGACATAAAATAAACATATATACATATAATCACGCCTTTATCCCTAATAGGGTAGGCAGAGCGTAAACGACTTAATCGAAGGTCGTTCCGCCACGTGTGACAAAGTTTTGAGGGTTATTTAAGATAGATTTGTAGGAATACTGCTATAGTGACAGGTTATTAGCCCATCGCCTAAATTACAATAAACTGAAACCCTCGGTCCCTTAGCTTTTTATAGCATGCCCGGGAGGAAATGTAGCTGGCACATTCGATGTTTTTCTCTTGCTCCCAGGCCAGCATCGAAGAATCATCATAAATTTTGATAATTACGAGTATATCCAACAAAGCAAATAGAATATAAAGAGGAGTCCTAGAATCCTAAACACTCCACTGACAGACAAAGCGTCATTCGTCGGTGCGTTAACTTTAAATAAGTATCGCGACAATAAATTTAGTTAATGTTTTTCCCATTTTCGTGGAATATACATTATTCAAATATCTAACGCGTCATTATTCTAGTTTAATTTTATTTTATCGACATATTGTTGACACAGACACATCTGAAGAATAGTTACTCGTTTGTGCACCTGGAGGAAAATTATATTTTATAACAATAATGTTAAAAACTACGAATCTGTTAACTTGGAATGTCGTTTACCTTCAAATCCTCCTATTGCGAATTTAAAACAGCCTAAAAATAAAATAAAAAAATACAATATTTCTACGCCACACCTCAAAATATATACCTATTGGTGACACAGACGGAAAGAATATTTATGATTGGGAATTATTCAAATAAAATTATGATTATGTCATAGCATAAAAGTTAAATAAAAGAAGAACTGAATAATAATTCAATATAATAATTATTTTGACTAACTGCGTGCATGTATAGTCCTCATTTCATGAATACTTTACTCATGTTGTATTGTTTTAAAATTAATATAACTGCTGTCTATTAATTTCATGTTCCAAGGCGGAATAAGCATTTATTATAAGTGATAAAATACAACGTTATTATTTTAATGTAATAATAAAAATACTTACATTATGTAGCATTGTTTGCTTCCTGGTATCTACATATAATAAATCTCTAGATGGGTCCTGTCTGTACATTGAATATTAAAAATTGCAGCAGGCATTATTAACGATATAAAGACCAAATCGATGTTTTTTGAATTTTTGTCTGTCTGTCTGTATGTTACCACATCACGCCATAACTACTGAACCGATTTAAATGGGACTATTTTTATTCAACTCAGTGTTACCTGGGTTGCAACTTAGTTACCTATAATCACTCACTTAGAGGGTGGGCAGAAAATTCGAATTTGTCTGTTTTTTTACTGATTTCGATCAAACTTTTTTTATTCGACTGATTGCTATATATAGGGGTAGGTGGGAAATTAAATTTTGATTGTTTCTTACTCGATTTGATTTTTTTTTATTCGGCTGAATGTTACCTCACCTAAAACTTCATATACATACGTAAAAAACCACGCCACCTGACTTAGGGAGTAGACAGAAAATTTAATCCTGTTTTTTAATCTCATTAGAATACAGTAAGTCTCATTACGCACACAAGTATCATGTTATACACGTGTTAGGCTTAGCTAACGCAATTCGTAATGACACAAATAAATAAGAGTAAAGAGATTAAAACGTCGATGGACAACCCGACCCCGACCGCCTTTGGCGCCATAAACGTAAAGGACGGAGTGATCTATTCCTGCTTAAATGATTGTCTTTTTCTTTTCCCTCATGATAGAAAAACTGGTTTTTGAGAAAGAGGATAGAATGACAGAGTGTAACATTCTGATAGGAGATGAAAAGGTGGAGCAAGTGAAAGAGTTTGTTTATTTGGGTTCATTGTTTACAGCAGATGGAAAGTGTGATAGTGATATTGAAAGAAGAGTGAATGCTGGTAACATGGTGAATGGGGCATTGCACACCTTTATGAACAGCCAGAGGGTGTCCAAAAAGGCTCGTCTGGCTGTGCATAGAGGAGTGTTAGTCCCAACACTTATGTATGGCATTGAAAGTTGGGTATGGCAGGGAAGACATGAAAGTAGAATAAATGCGGTAGAAATGAGAGCATTAAGAAGTATGATTGGTGTGAAACTGAGTGACAGAATAAGAAATAGCGTGATAAGGGAACGTTGTGGTGTGAAAGAGGATATAGTGACAGGTATAGAAAAAGGAATGCTGAGGTGGTTTGGTCATGTTGAGAGGATGGATGAAAAGAGATTAACCAAACAGATATACATGGCGAGTGTGAGTGGGAATGTTGGAAGGGGAAGACCTCGACGAACGTACCGCGATCAAATCGGGGACGTTCTAGGGAAAGGTCAGGTCAGGAGTACCCTAAACCGACGAGCGTGCATGAAAAGATTGATGAATGTAGATGAAGCGAAAGAAGTTTGCAAGGATCGTAGCAAATGGAAGGATGTGATCTCTGCCTACCCCTCCGGGAAAGAGGCGTGACGTTATGTATGTATGTATGTAGAAAAAGTCGCGTATAGACTTTTTTACTACTACGAATTGGCTCAATTATGAAATTTAAGCGAGCGAGGGGTCACCCCACCGATAATAAAGCCGCGGCTGAGTGACCTGGGATCCCTGGGATCGGCGAAGTCGATGGCTTTCCAACGCGGTAAAAACTCATAAGTTCATCAGAAGTATTTGTGTTCCCAAGAAAAATCTTACCACCGCGATCTAAAAATATCGTTGATCTTTTTATGTATTTACAGTAAAAACCATTTAAACCTAATCAAAATCTTTAGCACTTATGGTTTACGAAACTTTAAAGCATTTATAAATTTGATAGGTCCGCCACTGACCATTAGATGACATTATGTAAAATTTAAAACAAAAAAATACATCGCTGTTTACAATCATAACCACCACGCGTACGGAGTCGCGGGCACAGCTAGTATAATATATATATATATATACATTCAATTCCATTTTATTTTATAAGTAGTAAATTAATAAGTAACGAAAATTACACAATTTATATTAATTAATTACCTACGGAGCTCAAACTTGGTCTTTGACTGACATCCAAAAATCCAAACTAAAGGTTTGTCAAAGAAGAATGGAACGCAGCATACTCGGGGTCAGATTGATCGACAGAGTAAGGAATACGACGCTGAGATCCCGTACAAAAATCGTAGACTTAGGTCAGAACAGAAGGCAACTCTCCTTAAGTGAGATTGGGCTGGACATATCGCTAGGATGCCGGACGCACTTTAGGCAAAAATAACTACACATTGGGTCCCTCTTAACGCGAGACGGGCAGGAGGTCATCCTAGAAAAAGATGGCGAGACGAGCTAGACGCACACGCCCGAAACTGGTTAGAAGAGGCTCAAGACAGGGAGTAATGGAAGAAGGGGAGGGAGGCCTTTGCCCTGCAGTGGGACACCTCAGGCTGTTAATAATATGTTGGCTTTGGCTCCACGTATGCCTCAAAAGACCACCCCAGGACACCCTGTGGGCCCGTGATACTGAAAAGTATACCAACATAATAATAATATTATTTAAGCAGCTATATATATTTTAATAAAGACTTTACCTTAGCTGTTTAAAACTGATTTGGTCTGATTATAAAATTTATAATCAGATCAAATCAAATTTAATGATTTTTTGTAGAATTGGCATCAAATAAATTCTAGCCTAATTCTCAAATCGAGCGCCTGTCAAATAAAACTAGTCATTATTATAATTTCCATTAAATACTTTGCTTACCTACATTACGTACGTATACGGGGTGTAAGGGACTGGATTGGTGAAAGTTAGGCTAGTCCTATCAGTTTGCGGGACGCTGTCCCTTACACCCGGTATATAACAGAACAGGTTCCAGAATTTAGGTATGATATATTTTAGTTAAAAAAATGTTTTTACCCCAACATAATTCTTTCTCTTCCACAGAGTGCAGAAACTACTAGACGCGGCTAAATTCTGCTATATCCTGCCGACACATAGAGCTACCATCTACCTTATCGGAGTCGCCATGGCTTACTTCATCAGGACGAAGAAACTCAACTTCACTCTGTCTCAGGTAAGTTCCAGAATTTTGAAGAGAAATCACATTCACTTCACTATTGCTTAGAAGATTCCTAAAATGCTAAATTAGAGAGCATAATAGTGTCTTCTAAAATTCATTATTTGGGCATTCCACTAAATCAGCAACCAATGTAAACCACCCACACAACACTATATGATAGCACCAACTAAAGTTTATGATACATAACTGAAAGAAGTGTTGAATAGAATGCTCTTTAGATAATTTCAATACAACTCTATCAAAATATGTCTGTCTATCTTGCGTGAAAGTATTAAAATCAATGCATGTTATGCGGGACACTTTCTTGGAATGGCCCTATTTTAGGCATATCAATTCTTATGCACAAAACCTCACAGAATAGTGATCACACCACTGTCAATAACCCTGCTCTTATTTTTGAAGAAGCCTAATTCATTGGCGAAGAAAAATTCATTTTTTTATAGTCAGGCATAGCTGGGACATGTGCTACGCATTAAATTTAATTTCACCCACAATTTGTGAAGTGTCCACACAAATTATAACAGGTTCCACCTCTTCCAGATTCAAGCCAGGATTCTCTGGTTCTTCGCCATCGGTCTGATGCTGTTCACGATCTGCTACCCGTACCAGATGGGTCTCGAGGGTTACACCTTCACACCTGGTCCAGCAGCAGTTTTCGCCGCGTTCTCGCCAATTATGTGGGGAATCTATATGAGCATAGCACACTGGGCAGTTTGCAATAATTATACTAGTGGTAAGTTGAGGATTATTCGAAAAATAGATATTATGGTTACAATAAGGTTCCTATGCTGGACTAGGAGTGATAGAAAAACAAGAATGTTCCAGTAGCATCACCACCTGGGCTTACTGTAAAAATCAGTACAGAAAATCAGTTTAATTGAGACAATATAGTCTTCTTCTTCGTGTCAATGATCCAAATATTCTAATATATAAATAGGTTAAATCGTCCCTTGCCAGAATTTAGCGACGGCTATTGCATTATCAGTCGCCAGGATTAGCTCCTCCCTGCTGCATGAGACGGGCAGCTGAGGGCAAGAGAGCAAATGTGGCATTGATTGTGAATATAGTAATACACAGTTTGTTCTGTCTAAAATAAACCTCAATCCCTCTGGCGAAAATGCCCTTTTGAGTGACGCTGTTGATCTACAAGTCTACACGGTACGAGATACAAGCATAACTAATGTACGTACGTGTACAGACGGCAATGATCTAGCAATTTTTGTGTCTGTTTTTACACCAAATGGTAAACGTTTAAACTCGAAACTTCTAAACCATTGCGTGATGAATATTTCTACAGAAAAAGGAGCCGCATTCGTGGAGTCGCGAGTGTTCAAGTTCTTCAACAAGATTGCGTACGGCGTGTACCTCACTCAGTTCCCCATCTTCTTCTACAACGTGGGCATCCAGAGGAATCCGGAATACTACACGCCACTATTGCTGGTATGAATTCGATCTATTTCATAGCACATTATCATGATCTGGATCTATTTCTTCCATGCTGGACTGGGAGTACTAGAAAAACATAGAATGTGCCAGCTGCATCACGGGAGCATGCTGTAAAAACCAGCTAAGGGATTCAAGGGTTACAGTGTATTGCAATTTTAGGCGATGGGCTGACAACCTGTCACTATAGCAATATACATCATAATCGTCTGTAATAACCCTAAAAACTTGTCAGACGTGGCGGAGCGACCTTTGTTTAGGTCGTTTTCGCTCTGCCTACCCCATTAGGGATAAAGGCGTGACTTTATGTATGTATTATCATCATCAGAGTCAGTTGATGATAATAACCTCTTCAACTGCAAAACAGTGATTCTTGAAATCCCTTCGGAATTCATCACAATAGCTACACCGGAGTGTGACAAAAGCCATTTAAGTTTCTCTTTTATTCCTAAACATTAAAACCAAACTTAACCAAGCTTCGTACACATGTCCAATGAATCATATGGTAATTATTATATGTTTAATTATTATGACTCTTAATTTATGTATTCTGTTTCAGTTACACGTCCCAGAGATGTTCTCAGTGCTTGTGATATCAGTGCTCACCACCGTCTGCATAGAGATGCCATTCAACCAGGTCTATAGGATATACTTCGGTAAGAACTGCTCTTCATTCAATTGATTCGGCTATCATTAAAAAATATCTGACAGTTCAAACAAGATGTATGCATAAAAATACATAGCTACGTGTTATTTTGAGCCTTCTGCGTTTTATATGTTCTGAAATATCAAGGGGTCAAAAGTGCTCTGAAGTGGTTCGAGAAAAGGATGGTACGGCTGTGCCCGCTAGCTCGACTTGCCTTCAGATTTTATAAGAGCTGACAGATATCTTCTTATGATAACCGAAGTATAATTTTCAAAATGCGTTATATGCACTTTACCTTAGCCAATCTACCTTGGCGATTTTGACAACAGGTAAAAAATATTTAAAAAAAACACAAAACTTGTAAAAATTGACTTACGCTTTTGTTATGTGTTTAATACCAAGCTAGATTAGTTTGGCTTGACCCTTTAACAATTTTTTGAACCTACTAGATTTATGATTCGGCACAGCTAGCATTTTTATTAAAACTAAATTTTTCTTCTTTCCAGGAAAATCACAGACGAAATTAAAAGAAAAATAGAGGTACAAAGACTTAGCAATTATGACTGTGTATTATAATTTACTGTTAGCCAAGCAAGCATCACGCAACTTTGCAAGTAGGTAGGTTAAGTAATTAATTAATGATAATGACAATTTTTTATACGTACTTTAAACCATTTTATAAAATGTACAATGTAAAGTTATTAGGCGACATTAAATGAAATGACTGTAAATAATTTAAATATTTTGTTTTATTTTATTTTACTAGTTATTCACTCACTTATTTAAAAACATGTCTAATTTATTATTACGACTGGGTGGCAAAACTCATACGAAGGGAAATCATTTTCATTTTGGCACCAAATACTGCAAAATTGTAAGTTCACAAGGCACATACACACTCCCTCACTTAACAAAAACCAAGATGGCCGACTCAATATGAGCCTGCGAGATCAAATCAGCGGGCAGCTGTTGACAACATTCCCGTTAGCTGATGACAGCAACGGTGTCAGTTCTTAACAGCAGCCCGTCACCGGATGACAGCAAATTCAGTAGCTGTTGACAGGAAACCTGCCAACTCTTAGCAGCCACCGCACCAGCTGTTAACGGCAACCCGTCAGCTGTTGCCGGAAACCATGCCAAATTTTGGCAACAATCCCGTCAAATGTTGACAGCAATTGTGTCAACTCTTGACTGCAACTCTAGTATCATTGCTGCAATCCGCTCCAGGCCTGCACAGGCACAGCACCCGACCGTAAGGGTCAAGGGTAAGCCAGGAGCCAGTCGGGCAAGGGCCCTGCGTGTGTAGGATGTGGCAGGTACCGTTGTACGCTGCTGAACCACGCCGCGTGTGGCAGCCTTCCACCTGAAAACAGAAATCCTTATGAAGGCATTGCTACACCACAATAAGCACTGTTTTGTTTTGAAAGTCAAAAACTATTTCCTCCCAAATGGAACCCTCATGCTTCCCTCCGTAGGGCGTCCTTAAAAGCATCTATGCTATAGTGTCTAGCCATCTGGATCTGGTCCTTTATAGACCATAGTTAGACTATAGCACAGATAATATAATACTATACTAGTACAGATGCCTAATGTCATACAACAAAACTGGTCCGCCATAAGTCGGGCCGAGTGACGGGCCGCAAGATTTTAGTACAATCTGACGCAACGATACCACGTGACAGACCACGGCGGGAAGTGTTTGGTCATAATATTTTGCCGTGATCACAGATGGCCCCACATAGGTACCATGCACGTTCGAAGTACGTAATTTTCTACTAGACTACTAGATGGCGGTAAGAGAGAAGTGAACGCTGCGCCAGAGCACAGATATTAGCAGTTTTAATCTGTAATTTGTAAGAGATTGAATAATGAAACTTATCTTATGTACTGTCAGCAAAGGCTATTGCAGGGCAGAAACGGATGAGATTGTTTCAGGAAATTATGTATGAATTTTAATGTGGTTTAGTATATTTATTGCAGTAAGTGAATCGTGCAAATAAGCGAGATTTTATTAAAGTTTATCAATAATTTCCTGAAATGATCTCTTTCGTTTCGAGCGGGCCTGACCAGATGTCTCCTCTGCTGACTACGTACACTCTACAATCATATTAGGTGCTATCATTTATAAATTTAATAAACTGCTTTACACGATTGTTACTTTTACTTTTTTTCACCTGGTCTCCTTCCACTTATCACTATTTTGAGCCTCTATTTTTATTTATCAAGATGGTTCTTATTAATAGAATAGAAATCGGCCTTAAATACACTTTAAAAGTAATAAATTGAACAGTAGTATGACAGTAAAATATTTACCTTAAAAAGTAAAAGAAAGAAAAACTAATACTAAATAAATGTTTCTAACAAAAAGGAAATTGTATTTTCAATCAACGATCGGACTCGATCCGGATAACCACAGCGCTGAAAGCTGACCAACTAACCAACGCGCCATCCCGCCGGTGAACTGAGTTGCGAATAAAAGCTACCCATGAAGTTGTTATGGTTCATCAATGAGTATATTTTTTTTAATAGTAACGTAAACAACAAATAGAATATCGACATAATTAGCAGGAAAATATATATATGATTTCTTCATTAATTCGTTTAGGAGAAATAAGATCTAAAAAACATACATATAAGTATGTAATTTTTACAAATTTCGGAATCAACGGAGCGGATTCGCATTTACCCATTCATACGTTGACCGGCAACGTTGCGCGCGGGCCCGCACTGAATGGCAACGACGCCACTTGCGGAGCCAACGCTGCACAGTGGGTCAGAAATTGAGATTCATAGAATTAGGAATAAAAAAAGTTTCGGAATTTTGCTTACAACTTTCAGAAGACAATCTATAGGTAAACTTAATAAAATTAAAGACAAGTATCTCAAAGCAACTAAAACTTAAACTTAAGTATGTTTCATTAGGTTAATTTTAATTTAATAAAAATATATTTATCACTAGGGATAGAGGCGTGACTATATGTATGTATGTATGCATATTTATCACTATTTAACATAAATATCTTTGACATTTTAAGAACACATCGAAGTAAAAGGTGTTACCAAGCAAGGTTTAAGAATCGATATGATTTGTTTTAGGCAGCAGGCAATCATGTCTTTTCATTACAGCTACAATTTACTCGAAATATGTTTTAATTAAAATATGTATTCTTTTAAAGATTCTTAAATAATTAATAATATAAAAATAGCTCTTATAGATAGTGAGAGAAAAAAAGTAAGTTAATCTAATATTTATATTCTTTATGTTAGTTAAATCTAGTCTACGCAAAATCGTGGCCATGTCAATGTTTTGTACATACATACATCACGCCTTTGTTCTTAATGGGGTAGGCAGATCGTAAACAACCTAAACAAAGGTCGTTCCGCCACGTCGGACAAAGTTTTGAGGGTTATCTAAGACAGGTTGTCAGCCTATCGCCTAAATTGTAATATACAGAAACCCTCGGATCCCTTAGCTGGTTTTTTTCAGCATGCCCGGGAGGAAATACATCTGGCACATTCTATGTTTTTCTCTCGCTTACAGGCCAGCATGGAAGAAGATTGTGAATGATTTGTTGTTGGTAAATTAAACAAATATAGAAACAGTTTTCCTGCTGATCGTAAGAAAAATACATACTATCCATACTCTATACAAATATTATAAAATCCGAAAGTAGCTCCGTCTATCTGTTTGTTTGTTGTTCTTTTACGCCTTAAATTCTGAACGCATTTTGATGAAATGTGGTGGCATGGTGATAGATGAAACGGACAAAGGCAATTTTTTACCGTAGGATAAGATCTTATTCCCTCGGGAAATATTTTCACACGGCATTTAGGGTATGGGGCAACACTTTATGTATCGATTGACTATGACCATGACATTATAACGCTATGGCTGATAACCAGTGATCGGAATTGGTAGAGTATATTTACCTAAACTTCTAAGAACAGAAGCGGAAAATGGAGACTTCCTTACTACGTAAACTTTTTGCGGGACATCACATAAGTAAGCAAGAAATATACTTTGCACCATGGTTTTTAATTCTATGGACAAATACAAGGTAAAAATATACTGGGTGATATTTGGCTACAGTGTCATAATGCCTAGATATTTTGAATTCAAGATTTTCTTACTTTATAGCTTTAAAACTGCTGTGTGTAGGAAAAAAAATATTGAGGAAAAAATTACGCAAATTATGTGCTGTATAATTTCTTCATAGGTGTCAACATCGTACGCTCTACAGAAACCAAGATATTTACGAAAAATTGTTTTATTTTTACATCTGACCTTGAATAGCTTATATTCCTGGTTGGTTTTTTAAGGCACCATTTCGTACGCCGAAATAAATCTGTGAAAAGTCCTGGGTTCGATTAAGATAAACCGATGCTTTTAATAAGTTCCCCTTAGTCAAACATTGATAACAACGCCGTAAAGAGTATGATAAAAAACACACAAAGTAATTTTAATTGTTAGAAGGCTTGCACTGATAGTAATATGCTTTTAAATAAGTGCTGTTTATTCAAAAATAAACAAAAACTTCGTAAACAAAGCGATTAAATAGAACTACACAAAAGAAGCTCAATTGTCAAAAGGCTTGCACTAATTATTTTTACCTGAAAAGTGATTCCAGGTAAAAAAAAACACTGAAAAAACACGTGCTGTAAATGAATGGCATTTGTCAACTTTGCAAGATAAAATGAAATGCAAATAAAGCAAGTCATAAAATAATCTAACAATAGGAAATGAGGCTTGAATTTATGCATTTCTGTATTATACGTGACTATACGCCACATAATAGAACTAGTAGAGGAATAGTAGGCCCTTTTTGACCGGTTATCTATGGCCAAACGACCAAATCGCAATCTTTAGATCAATGTGTCTTGGTAATGTAATATTTTGTTTTATATTTATTTCATGTTCAAACGTCACACGGTTGATCGTACGCCAGCCAACTTGAACCAAATCTCAGTTAAATATCGGCAAAATATTTAGTATGCCAGATACAATCATACCTCTTTCGAAATATGAATTTTGTTTTTTGTAGTTTTTAATGATAAAAATTAAATTTGTTTTTTGTTACTTAAGGTATAAATCAAAGAACCAATAAAAATTAAAATAAAGCTTATTTTTATTAAAGTAGACAATTATTCATGTAATGCAGTAAAAAAAACCTGATCACGTAAGGTACATCGTAAACGCGATTAATTTTACTTAAAAAATAATATATTTTATATGTCGTCAATGTCTTCGTCTTCAGTGACAGAATCTGAAGATACTGACGAAATATTGCTTTCTTGCAGGGAATTGAAGTAGATGAGCATTATTTTTTCTATATTTTCCGGTTTAAGTCTATTCCTTTTTACACTTAAAATCCACTAATAGGTGTAAAAGGACCTTTCAACATCTACAGATGTAAGAGGAGCATATTTAAAAAATACTTCGTCATCTACTTCGATTCCCTTTACAATTTTTTCACTTATTGTTGTAATAAAATCGTAGTCCGGAATTCTGTTTAAAACTTTTTAAAATTTATTTTGAATTATCTGATTTGTTGACCAGCTTAAAACATAACTAACATCGTCCATAATATGAAAACTGTCAGATATCGTTAAAACGGTTTTTCGTAAATATCTTGGTTTCTATAACTCCAACGATGTTGACACCTATAAAGAAATTATAGAACACAAATTACGCGATAATTTTTTCCCTCAACATTTTTTCCTACACACAGCCGTTTTAAAGCTATAAAGTAAGAGAATCTTTAATTCAAAATATCTAGGCAATGTGACACTGTAGCCGAAAATCATCAAGTATATTTTTAGCTTGTATTTGTCCATAGAATTAAATGCCATGGTTCAAAGTATATTTCTAGCTTACTTATGTGATGTCCCGCAAGATGTCCCGAAAAAAATTTAGTAGTAAGGAAGTCTCCATTTTCCTCTCTTCTTTTTAGAAGTTTAGGTAAATATACTCTACCTATTCCGATCACTGCTGATAACATTTCCCCCTGCCGAATTTCCTCCCGGGCATGCTGGAAAAACCAGCTGAGCAATCCGAGGGTTTCAGTATATTGCAATTCAGGCGATGATCTGGCAACCTGTCACTACATGAAACTGCCTAAAAATTAAAATCTATCTTTAAATAACCCTCAAAACTTTGTCAGACATGTCGGAACGACCTTTGTTTAGGTCGTTTACGCTTTGCATACCCCATTAGGCGTGATAAAGTCGTGATTATATATGTGTATATATGTATGAGTGATTATATATGTGTATATACTGGGTGGCGCAAAAGTACTGGCACTAAAGAAAATATTTTTATTTTTTTTATATGACATTTTCTGTCCTTCTGTTGTTGAAAATTGTGTAGTGAACAAATGTAAAATACACTGAAAATAAACATGGACCGTTTTACTCTCCAAGAACGTGGAATAATTGTGTCAATGTTCTTACGGAATAATTCATCAGTGATAAGAACACAACGTGAATTTCGTCGACGATTTCCCCACCGTCCGGCACCGATTGGTCGCACAATTCGACGCTTTGCCACACGCCTTGAAGCAACTGGCTCAACATTGGATAGACCTAAGTCTGGGAGACCAAGAACAGGCCGTTCAGCTGAAAATATCGATGCTGTGCGCGAAGATGTGGAAGAGTGTCCAGAAACATCAACGAGGCGACGTGCCACGCAATTGGGCATTTCCAGACGGACCCTGCAGCGTATTTTGGTGAAAGACTTAAAGATGTTCCCGTATAAAACTCAAATGACTCATCAGCTGCTGCCTGCTGACCACCGAGCTCGTCTAGATTACTGCCAGCGCGTCATAAACCTCAACCTTGAAGAGGATAATTTTCCTTCAAAATTGGTTATGAGTGACGAAGCGCATTTCCATCTCTCAGGGCATGTCAATAAGCAGAATACTCGGTTCTGGGGCACTGATAATCCGCGCATTATTCAAGAAACACCTCTACACCCACTAAAAGTTACTGTATGGTGTGGCATCTGTGTTGACAGAGTGATCGGACCCTATTTTTTCGAAGACGCTGGAGGCAATGCGATAACTGTCACTGGAGAACGCTACAGAACCATGTTACGTGAGTTTTTGATACCCAGTTTGGACGAATTGGGGCTGGAGCACATCTGGTTTCAACAAGACGGCGCTACGGCACACACAGCGCGCGACACTATGGACTTAGTGAGGGACGCTTTTCCAGGCCGAGTTATCTCTCGTTTTGGCGATTTACCTTGGCCTGCAAGATCACCCGATCTGACCAGTCCAGACTTCTTTCTTTGGGGTTTTTTGAAATCTCGGGTGTATGTGAACAAGCCACAGACTCTCGCAGCTCTAAAAGAAAACATTCGTCAAGAAATAACGAACATATCGCAGGAAGTGTTACGGCAAGTTATGCAAAATGTCATAAATAGGGCTCAAATGTGTATCAACTCTGGAGGTCACCATTTAAAAGACATCATCTTTAAATCCTAATGGTACGAAATTTAATGGCACAAATATACATTTAAAAAAACCTAAATCTAGTTTTCTAATTTAGAAAAAATGTTATAGCTGAACCAAATAGGGTCTTTACTTTTGCGCCACCCAGGTATGAGTGACATAGCAACAGGCTAACCGTGGACGCAGAGAAATACTTTATTTCCGCGAGAAAATTCATTTAATCGCGGGTGAAAACGCGGGGCGGAAAGCAAGTGAGTTTTGTAAATAAGATACAATATTCATACTTTAATTTTTGTTTTATTGTTTTTTTCATAATTCAATGTGCGAGGGTCTCTAAAAGTAAAGTCATAACATAACACATAAACGGCAACCGCTCGATGTAGGTATATTAATTTCATCTGTGGATCGATAATTGTACCAGTGACATCTATTGGTGAATGGTTGGTACTACCTGTATGTGTTTAGGGTTTGAGCGAAAGTCGAAAAACTTCATATCCTTGACACTCCTGTGTGGGTGTCGCTAGAGTAGCCGCTGAAAAGAAACTTTTAATCTAAAACTTTTTAAAAATGAGCATATTATACGATTTTTAATGCTCAGGGTAATCAGAATGATTTATTAAACAATATATTTGCTGGCTTTAGAAACAAAAAACTTGCTTTATGTAAACTTTTATTTAGAATGACCTGCCCGTCTTACCCTTAGCGCCATCTGCTGATATTTTTTAGAAGCTATTTACTGTTCTTCGGAGTGAGACCCCATGACTATAGTAGACAAGGGTCAGCATTACGAGGACGATAAATTGCCTTGGATTCGGGTCACAAGGTTTATACCTCTCGTCTAGTACAGGAACCACTGCCACACGCACAGACTTCGTTATGAATCACACCGCCAAACGCTGGTTTGGCTTTACTACTTCTCTTATTGGGCAGGGTTCTGCGTTACCAGGTTTGTAGCAGTTTTGGTCTAACTAGGAATATAGATATAAAGGCAACTTACTTCTCGTCTAGTACAGGACCCGCTGCCACACGCACAGACTCCGTTATGGCTGAGTTCATCAAGCGTCTGGCGTCGAAATCCACTACTTCTCCTATTGGACAAGACTTATCATTTTCAGGTTTGTAGCAGCCTTGATCTAGCTAGGTATATAGTTATAGAGGTAACTTACCTCTCATCTAGTACAGGATCCGCTGCCACACGCACAGACCCCATTATGGCTGAGACCATCCAGCGCTTGTTAGGCTTTAAAGTCGAAAGCCACTACTTCTATTGCACAAGGTTATATTGGACAGGGCTCTACGGTACCTGGTCTGTAACAAACTTGGTCTACCTAGAGATACAACTATTGATATAGATACAACTTACTTCTCGTCTGGTACAGGACCCGCTGCCACACGCACAAACTCCATTATGGCTGAGACCATCAAGTGCTGGTCTAGCTTCGAAGTCAAAGGCCACTACTTCTCCTATTGGACAAGGCTCAGCGTTGCCTGGACGATAGCAGCGTCGTCGCTCGGGAACGTAGAGGCGGCCGCGGGCACATGGCACCTGGAACGTGGAAACCATAAGTTGATTAGGGCAAGGAAGAGAATGGGAACAATTGGCTCTCTGGGTCCAGCTTCTAAAATGAGAAATATCAGGGTATCTCATCCAAAAGCTGGTGCAACTTATTCACTCGAAAGGTTTAACTTCGCAGTTTTGAATGCAAAAGCTGCCAGTGTTTTGGAAAGTTTGCCGGGGTTGTACCGTTTAGAATGAAGTGTTTTGAAGACAGTATAATACCTTCGTGCATCTTCCACCACTAGCAATCATCTCGTCAGCAGCGCAAGGTCCCCGCGTGTATAACCTATAGCAAGCTCTATCATCAGCTTTTATCTGACGCAAACCCCTTACTCCAACTAGCACTAGCAAAGAAATCCTGCACCCTTGCTGCAATCGATAAATAATTTCAGAGCGGCTTGCCAGGAACAGTTCTTAGGCGAAGCTCGAATGAAGGGGCGTATCGGAAATCGAAGTCTTTGTATAAATTCCTGCAGAAGCATGACGCTGCGTACTACGCTCAAGTATCTTATACTGCAAAACCTGTAGCACGCTCCATCATCAGTTCTTTCGTGGAAGGACTTGCAGCGGCATTCACAAAAATACCTTGACTTAATAATGGCTGCCATAGCCCCCTTCATCCTCGTCAGTATTCTTACCTTAGTACAGCGTCCCCCTCTTGCGATCATCTCGTCAGTGGCGCAAGGTCCTCGCGTGTATAAGCTGTAGCACGCTCCGTCATTAGCTTTTGCGTGGAAGGACTTGCAGCGGCATTCACAAGAATACCTTGACTTAATGATGGCTGTTATAGCCCCCTTCATCCTCGTCAGTATCCTTACCTTAGTACAGCGTCCATCTCTTGCGATCATCCCGTCAGCAGCGTAAGGTCCTCGCGTGTATAACCTGTAGCACGCTCTGTCGTCAGCTCTTGAGTGGAAGGACTAGCAGCAGCATTCACAAGAAGACCTTGACGTAATAATGGCTGCCATATCCCCCTTCATCATCTTCAGTATCCTTACCTTAGTACAGCGTCCACCTCTTGCGATCATCTCGTCAGCGGCGCAAGGTCCTCGTGTGTATAACCTGTAGCACGCTCCATCATCAGCTCTTGCGTGGAAGGACTTGCATCGACATTCAGCACGGGAACCTGTCGTGCTGATGGCTGTGATGGAGAATAGGTGGCCTTTCGGACATGGGCCTATTGAATCTGGAATTATGAAAAAAAAAGTGATAAAAGACATATCTTGTGTATCTCGTGTGTTTTTCGTCATAAAAGGAGACTTTAAAACGAATGATCCTTAGGCCCTAAACCCTCCTTACTTTTTCCTTTACCTACTGCTGCATCAGTCGATCAAAGCAGTGATGACTTCCCTTGTAAAAACAGCAAGCAAAAGCAAAGTCGACACCTCAATGAAAACAAAAGCCTTGTTTAGAACACGCACACAACAGGCTGTTGCTCATGCATTATTAAAGGCTTCACCGAAGCTTCCTTACCTAATTCATAGCATCCTTGCGTCTGATTATGGTAATGAGGCAGGTGGGGTTCACAACCACACTTGGAGCCAGGCAGGAACAGCTGTCCCTTCTCGCATGGTCCTCTGGTGTAGTGCGCATAGCAGCCTCCGTCTGACGGATAGTGATGGACGCTTTCTGGGGTGCACTGTAATATTAAACTACATACATCATAATCACGCCTTTATCCGTAATGGGGTAGGCAGAGCTTAAACGACACGAAAGGTCGTTCCGCCACGTCTGATAAAGTTTTGAGGGTTATTTAAGATAGATTTGTAGGTATATTGCTGTAGAGACAGGTTGTCAGCCCATCGCCTAAATTGTAATATACTGAAACCCTCGGATCCCTTAGCTGGTTTTTACAGCATGCCCGGGAGGAAATGCAGCTGGCACATTCTATGTTTTTATCTCGCTCCCAGGCCAGCATGGAAGTAGAATATTAATTTGGAGGTAATTTATAAAGTGTATGCGCTCGCAATGGATGCTATTATACCTCGATCTGAAACGTGAAATCTCTTGCTCGCTACGCCCGCGTTACTATAGCTCGATCAGTATCGATCGTTACCTAGTGCGCCCATGAACAAGAAAAAATAGATTCTAAATTTCCAGTACTTACACTGCAAACCGCCAATGCATCATCTCCGATATCCAGGATGGCTCCAGGATAGCAAGGACCCTGGCTGAGCCTGTAGTAGCATCTTCCGTCAGCAGGCCAGTACAACAAGGTTTCATCTGCGCACTGCTGCGGCCTCATGCACATGCCTTGACGCTCACTGGAATGTGAAAAGAAACTTCATGTTAGGAAAAAATACCGGTATAATATCTGCTGGCATTTGGTTTGCATGATTTTGTAACTTGACCCCTGACATCAGGGTCAAACTGCAAAGATACCTCAAAGTAAGAAAAATAAATTCAAAGTCAACTGATATTATTTGCAGGTACGTAATGGCTATTAGATTGCTTTTTTCTTTAAAATCAAATGCAACAATAATGTTCAACAAGTAATACTTGCCAAGATTAATATTTCAGTGTCTACAAGAGAGCAAGAGTCTTCCAAAACAGACCAACGAAATAGAACAACATTGTTACATATGAAATGATACTGGATCAAAGTAAACAAATACTTAATCCGCTGTCACGTAATCTAATATCATCAAAAAGCCCAGAAATTCCATTTGATGATATAACCATGCAAAACAGTATCAAAGTCATCGTAACAAACCTTGAGCAGAACAAAAGAACACGTTCAAAGAATTCGATTTGGTAATTTGATTCCTTTCGTAATTCCCTTGTGACCGAAGAGTTGACAACAGTCATGAATGGGCTCATGCATATTCAGATGAGCTTGCCGGTGGTCTAGGTTAGGTTAGGCCGTGACCGACTTCTATTCAAGGATTGTGGTCAGTGTAAAGAATACGTACATCTTTAAATAAAAACACAAGAATCTAGTGTATTGAAGGTCCTACTTATACTTACTTAGACAGTGGACTAAAATTGTACCTAGTTAGTAAAGTACCAGTGGTGCTTTTTCGGTCAATGACACTACGTTAGTCCTGTCATTCTTTTTTATTAAAAAGGAGACAGAAAATCAACAGCTGATTCTAATTCTGTCAAAGTGTTACTACAGTATGCCCGGGCAAAGAAGAAACTGATTCATTCTATGTTCTTTTATCGCTTTGATTCCATGGAATGGCAGATAGCATGGCGAAACATACTAAATAATAAACTTGGAAAAGGGCAGTGCAACAACTGATGCTTACCTACCCTCGCTTGTTGAAAGACTCCTCGACTGGTGCGAAGTACTCTCCAGGCCTGCAAGGTCCACGTTCGAAGAGCTTGTGGCAGGTGGTGCTGAGGGGCAGCTGGGCTGTCCCTGGTGGACACTTGCATTCTGCTATGGTCCTGCCGCCCCACCGGCCGGGAGACAGTTCTTGGGTTTCTGGGCATGGGTGGCCTTTCTGGAAAGGGGCAGAAATAATAGGTTGAATATTTATGAAACATACGCTCTATCAAGAACAATAGTGTCTATAATCTATCTATGCATCGGACAAGATTTGACTATGAAAAGGTTATAATGACTAATATGCTAATTAGGTATGGCCCCATGTTAGAAACCTATTAACTATGATATTAGGCGGTTTAAAAACTCTGACACCAGGGTTCATCAGGTCGATCGACTCGATAAACAAACGACAGAAGAAGAAGTCATTTACTTAAAAAATATATGTACCTACCTATATTCAAAAGTATTACAGAAAGTTTTAAAAATAATAAATTAAATTAAAAAATTAAGAAACCTCCGACATCAATCTTTTAAAAAGTAAAGAAATAATTGTTTAAAACAAATGGAGACTCATTCATGCGTCGTTGGGGGATTCTATACTTTACTTAGGGAAGATTTAATAATTTTATAGGAGGTTACGATATCGTTTTTTACCACAAGTTACATAAGTCAACATTTCTCCATTGGGATTTTATCTCTCTATTCCCGTATCCAAAATGGCGTCTGTCATTGTGATTTAATACGAAATATGTCGCCTGTGTCGCATGTTTGTGACGTAAACAGTTCCTGGTTCGGTCAGAGGTCAGGTTGTGCAACAGTTAGCAGCTTGTAGTATTGCTAGATGCATTGTGTATAAATTGTATCCTTGGTAGGAAGTAAACCTACTTTGGAGTTTAAGGCGGTTTCAGTATTCACTATGCGAATGTGTATTTGAATAAAATTATAGCATAGACGCAAGAAGACGTTTGGTCGAAGTGGCCAATATTCTTGAACTGTCTCTAAACTAAACAAAATCAGTTACAAAACGAATTACTTATTTTGCTTGGAATAAAATAAATCATAATCTTCCTAGCCTTATCCCGTATTTCTCGGGGTCGGCTACCTAATCTAGGTGAGTGAACGAGGGTACTGGTTTGTACAGAGAGCGACTGCCATCTGACTTCCGTAACCCAGAAACAACCAACAACCGCAACCAGACCCAATCCTATATTAGGTCAGAGTTGTCAATGCTTAGCACTGGCCTCTGATATGGCTTAACGACTAATATCTAAGGTGTTAAACGATATTAACCGGGAACAATGGCTTAACGTGTCTTCTGAAGCACGGAAAAAGCGCCGAATAAACGTACATATGAAATTCGAAAATCGAAAAACACATTGGTACGTGGTGGGGTGAACCATGACCTCCCGCTCAGGAGGCAGCGGCCCTATCCACTACACCATCGGGCTCTCTCATTGGAATAAAATAAATCACACTAAAATTATTGATAATTCAGACGTTTTAACAACTACAAACTCCTTATTTGTTAAAATCCTTAGGAAACGGAAATACGCGTTAGCGTTACAGAAAAAAATATTTCACCGCAAAACCTACCACAAGATAAACATACTTTTAATATAGACTTCATGTGTGGTAATAATGGTACCTAAATACTTCCCTGTCGAAGGGCTGAAGCCTTTACCTAACCTATACGTCGTGACTCTCACATAGTTTACTGAGGAAGTGAGGTCTAAGTACAAGGTGAAATCGGCCGATATCCGAGGGTTTATTCTTCGAGAGACAATAGGACTTAGACTTGCTATGTATACATTAAAAAATAATAAAACATTCGTACCTTTATTGTAATAAATGCGAATAGCTGATAGCACTTTGAGTTTTACTTATTGTGCCAGCTATCCAAAATGGCTGACAAAAAAATCCTTTGATTTTGACATATTGTGTCTGGAATCCAAAATGGCTGCCAAAAAGATAATAAATTATTTATTTTTTATAAACTGTCCCTTTAATTCCGTACATTATCGTAATATCCCTTTGTCGGCGCATAAACGTTATCTAAAAATTGGTTTTCCCGCAATTTAGCAGCTATTCTTTTTCGTGACGATACATCGCGGTAACTGCATCTGCTAACTGCGATTCGTGATTACTAATAATAAAATTACAGTATTGTTTACAAAATGAAGAATTTTTCGACGGTAATGCTTAGTAACGTAGGTAAAAAGGAAAGGACAATCATTAATTATAATGATGGTCGTAAAGTAAAATACGAAATAGAGAAAATGTTAATACATCTAACTATTTATAAGATTGCTATGACTACGATTTATTAAATGCATTTCTAATAGTAACTTTGAACCGATTTGACATACCTACAAATCATAATAATATGACAAATTTCGACTCAAATTTATATTTTTAGTTATTTAAGATAGATTAGTAGGTATATTGCTGAAGTGACAGGTTGTCAGCCCATCGCCTAAATTGCAATATACTGAAACCCTCGGATCCCTTAGCTGGTTTTTACAGCATGCCTGGGAGGAAATGCAGCTGGCACATTCTACGTTTTTCTCTTGCTCCTAGCTGTCCAGCATGGAAGATTTTGCCAACTGACTATTACACATTCTACATTTTTAAGCGCTATCGGTTCCACCCAGCATAAAATTTTGTTGTTGGTTCTGATTTTACAACCCGTTTATTATTGTAGTAAAAGTAAAATAACAGAATATACTAAGTATCTCGATGAAAATGTGGAATTATAGTTACAATGTGTGCTGTTACATAAATTATTATTCAAGTTAACCGCCAATAAACGGTGTCTCGTAATATATGAAAATGAATTTAACAATTGCATGTGTTTTCGCTCAAGAATGGAATTTCTTCAATAAAACTCGGGAAATCTTTAAATTCGTTGTAATTTAGACAAAAAGTAACAATGGTTGTGATCCAATCTATAAATCAGAAAAAAGAGATTTTTTATTTTGCTACCGCACACACAAGTCTTCAAAACGCCTTATAAAAAGATGATAGCAACAAGACTGCGATAGTATTTTCGCAGGCGCTCAAACATAATCTCCCCCCGTTGAAAGGCGTAGACTTTCAAGCTTTAAGCTCTGAAGAAGTAGGCAGGGGACACAGGCGAACCAAGGGGCGTCGTACACAACCTCGTGTTGTATCAACATCTGCGACACGGGAGATGCCGTCTCTTCCAGGAAATAGCCGCAGAACTCGACCCATGCGCCAGTTCAGTGGTGGTATGTTGTCTTCTTGTAAGAGGACTAAATCCCCTATATTTAGAGTTGTTTTGTCAGTCTTCCATTTAATGCGCTGCTGCAATTCGGATATGTATTCTCTTTGCCATCTTTTCCAGAAATGCTGACGAATTTTCTCAAGTCGTGCGTATCGTTGAAGATTGCTCTCTTTTTTGTTTTCTAAATCAGGAGCTGGAAGTGCATTCAGCGGTCTTCCAATTAAGAAGTGCCCAGGGGACAAGGAGAGGAAATCTTTAGGACAGGATGACATAGGGCACAAGGGACGACTATTTAAAATTGCCTCCACACAGCAAATAGAGTAGAAAGTTCCTCATAAGTTAAATGGGAATTTCCCATGACACGTTTAATGTGGTGTTTTGCGGATTTCACGCCGGCCTCCCATATACCACCGAAGTGGGGAGCGTAGGCTGGAATGAAGTTAAATTTTATTCCTTCCATTGAAGCAAACTCTGATAGAGATTCATTGTTGCCCTTAAGAAAAATGCCAATTTCTTTCGCGGCTGCTACAAAATTTCGACCGTTGTCTGAAAATATCTCGGCTGGTTTTCCGCGACGCGCAACAAATCTTCGAAGTGTCATTATGAAAGCTTCTTTGGTTAGGTTACTTAC
The DNA here is from genome assembly GCA_949820665.1 of Scrobipalpa costella. NCBI lineage: Eukaryota > Metazoa > Arthropoda > Insecta > Lepidoptera > Gelechiidae > Scrobipalpa > Scrobipalpa costella. The sequence continues at coordinate 3,932,669 of OX463298.1, forward strand.
TGCTTCTAAATGAAGACATTTAAATCGTAGGCAAATAAATAAACATAAATAGCATTTAATTAATTTAGAACCGCGTCCTTGACGATTTAGGATAAAAAATGGACCCGCGTAATCAACACCGACCGATTTAAACGGAAAATCGACCGAAAGACGATTTTTCGGTATATTTCCCATTTTTGGGTTTAATGTTTGACCGCGAACACGTACACATGTAACACATTGCTTAGTTATGCGTCTTGCAAGTTTTCTTCCATTTAGGGGCCATACAACTTCTCTAACAGCAGACAAAGTTAACTGAGGGCCAGAATGGAGGTTACGCAAATGTTCGCGTTCAAAATATAGTTTAGTTACATGATGAGAAGAGTCAAGAAGAATGGGGTGCCGCTTCTCAAAAGAATAGTTAGATAAATGTATCCTTCCTCCGACTCTTATCACCTTTGTCGTTTCGTCTAAAAAGGGAGATAAACTCAAAACTTTTGATTTTGGTTCCAACGGTTTATTTTGTAAAAGTCTTTTGTAGTCAAGGGTAAAACATTGTTTTTGAGCAACGCGACAGATGAAGTTAAGGGAATCGTTAAGTTCGTCAACCGTTAAAATACCTGTACGTTTATCATGTTTCGTTTTAGTGTTTGTATTATGTAAAAAGCGTAAAACGTATGCGAAGGTGCGTTGTAATTTATTAAAAGACGAGAACTTTTTGAAATCGTAATCAGAACCAGGTAGAGAGACAAAAGCACTTACTCTTAATTCGGATAGTTCAGTGACATTATTGTCATTGGATTTAGGCCAGTGTGACGAGTCATTTTGGAGAAATGACGGCCCCTGCCACCATAAAGTGTTATTAATGATTTGACTTGCGTTGACGCCTCGTGAAATTAAATCTGCGGGATTTGCATCAGTAGGTACATAGTTCCAAGATTTTGGGTTAGTTATTTCCAATATTTCACCTACTCTGTTAGCCACAAAAGTTTTTAAATTGCTAAGGTCATTCTTTATCCAACAGAGCACGATTTTTGAATCACACCAATGCACAATGCGTGTTGGAACATATCTGAGTGAATCACAAACAGATTTGCATAACCTTGCAGACAATAGGGCTGCACAAAGTTCGAGACGAGGTATGGTGGTGGGTTTTAAGGGTGCAACCTTGGACTTTGCACATAGTAATTTTACCGTTACCTCATTGTTTGCGTTTTGTGACCTCATGTAAATACAGGCACCATAAGCACACTGTGAAGCATCACTAAATGAATGCAGTTCTATATTTTTTGGGTCATCGCATAGTACTCTACGAGGAATTTGAAGATCTGCAAGTAACGGTAAGTTTTGTGAGATTTCTAACCATTTTTGTTCTATATCTTCTGGTACAGATTCATCCCAGTCAAGCCCTTTTTGCCAGAGTTTTTGTAAAAGAATTTTTGGTTGTATGATGCACGGGCTTAATAAACCCAATGGATCAAATATGCGGAAGGAGTGGGACATAATAGACCGTTTAGTAATTTTGCTTTCCTTTACTGGCATTTTTACAGGAAAATGAAATTTGTCATTGGATGGATCCCAACCCAATCCAAGAGTGCTTGTCGATTCGCTAAAGGTAAGTTTTTCTGTAGTTTTGATATCTGTATTTTGAAAAATAGTAGGTAAATTAGTTTTGTACTTTCGTAATGGAAAACACGCTGAATTTAAAGCGTCTGAAACAGATTTTTGTATATATTTCATTTGATTTTCGTCATCACAACCGGTAATCAGATCATCGACATAAAAGTCATTTTGAATGATGGTTTTAATTTGCTCGTCTTCACAATCTTCTCCCACTTGCCAAAGACATCTAGTGCTGAGGTAACTCGCACTTGCTGTTCCGTAAGTGACGGTACCCAATCGCAAAGTTTTGATAGGCTGAGACTCATCTTCTCTCCAAAGTATCAGTTGCAAGTCGCAATCTCGGTCTTCAACTTTTACTTGCCTGTACATTTTAGCTATGTCACCAGTCAAGATAAATTTGTACTGTCTTGCTCTGATAAGAATGGAAAAGAGAGAATCCTGCATATTCGGGCCTACCATTAAAATGTCATTGAGGGAAAATCCGGAAGTTGTGAAAGCAGAACCATCAAATACTACTCGGATATAGGTCGATTCACTGTCTTTGAAAACTGCGTGATGGCATAGAAAACATGATATATCCGGTATAAGAATAGGTGACTCTGAAAGATGTCCCAATGCCTCATATTCTCGAATGAATTCTACATACTGTAACTTTAACTCTGGATTTTTTCGAAACCGTTTTTCGAGATTTAGAAATCGTTTTTTTGCTTGTGTATCAGAATCTCCAAGACAGTCAGGTGAGCTCTTTAGTGGTAACTTCACACAAAACCTGCCTGAAGCTAAACGCGTTGTGTTGTTTAGAAAATGTCTTTCGCATTCCGTATCATTTAGACTTTGAAACTTCTTTTGAGGAAGCTCCTCTAATTCCCAGAATTTAGTGACAGTATGATCAATTACGTCAGGGTTTGAGATTCTTGCATGATTGCAATGAATATTATTGTTGTGTACATTTGTGTTACTTGGACCTCCAAGAATCCATCCAAATTTAGAAAGGATCAATTTAGGATTTTTAGGACCAAGAGAGCGTTTCTTCGTTCCAACGATGTCCCAGAATAAGTCTGCCCCCACTACTAGGTCGACTGGAGAAGGGTCGTTGAAATTAGGATCAGCCAACTGTATGGACTGTGGTATTTTGAGATTTTGTAAGTCAATTGGAGACCTTGGTACATCTCCCGTAAGATCATCAAGAATCAAGCAAGATGTTGTAACATTGTAACTATTATGCATGGACTTTAGTAATACAGTACAAGTTTCTTCAACCTGATTAGTGCAGTTGTTGCCTATGCCAATAACATCTATTGGTTCAATGGGATTGCAATCCAAGTTTAACTTTTGTTGTAGGGATTTTGATATAAGTGAAGACATGCTGCCATTGTCTAGCATAACACGAATAATTTCTGTTTGATTATTTAATGGATTACAAGACTCAACCAAAGCAGTAGATAAAAATCCTCTATTTATTTGTTGACAAAAGGCAACAACAGACTCATTATTTTCCTTCTTAGGTGCATGGAGGAGAGTATTGTGCTTTTCAGTACATTGACGACAAGAACCCATGCGACATTCACTTAAAGGATGCCCTTGTCTCAAGCAGTTTGGAAACAAGAGACAACCTTTCTTGAATGGATTTAGATTTGAAAGTTGCACAATCATATATTTTATGATTTCCGTTACAAATTATGCAAAGGAAATTACCAGATGTGCCTTGATTATTGAATGATACCATTGAACTTGTGCTATTATTATTTTGAAAGCGATTTGTATTATTATTTCTATTTTGATTTGAATGAGATTGTATGTTTGTAGATTGGTTGTTGGGACGCGGCGCGAATGATGGCTTATTTAAATTATTGTTGTTTCCGAATTTGCTGCGATTTATAGTATCTAGAACATCAGCACGATCTATAAAAATTTATTAAATTGTTCCAACGTTGGAACATCCTCTAACGTGTTTCGATACTCTTCCCATTTTAGGAGTGTTCGGCTGTCTAGCTTTGACGATGACATAAAAATTATAAGCAAGTCCCAGTGGTCGGTAGGCTGGCCGAGGCTAGATAAAGCGCGCAAATTTTTAGTTACGTGATCAACTAGGAATCTAAGGGATTTTTCTGATTCACGAGTTAAAGGTTGAATATTAAATAACGACTCTAAATGATGATTAATAAGGATCCTTTTGTTATCATAACGTTCGCACAAAATGGTCCATGCTTTCTGATAATTAGACATAGATACTTCTAAGTTTGATATAATGCGTGCCGCGTCACCTTCTAGGTATGATAATAAATAGTGAAATTTATGTATATCGGAAATGCGTTCATTTGTGTGTATTAAATTCGAAAACGTGTCGCGAAATTCCAGCCATTGAAAATGTGAGCCGTTGAATTTAGATATTTGAATTTGTGGCAATTTAAAACCTACATTTTGATGATCGCAAACCGCAATGGAATGCCGACGATGATCGTCAGAATCAATTAAAGATTTTGCCTTGGCAATGTTACTAATAATATCATTCTCAACACGTTCGCGTTCATCAATTTCTACACTGATAGTTTCGGCACTAAGAACCTCGATCTCAGTTTGAATATCATCAAACTTTGTTGATAAAATCTCCAATTTATTAAGTTTAAGTGTTAATTCTACAAGCTGTTCATTGGACAACTTTTTTTGGTTGGTATACTTTTCTAAATAATTTCTGATTTTAGTCACTTGGCCCTTGATAGAACTTCTTTTTGTTAAAAGTTCTTTTAGCTGTTGTTTCTCATCTGCGTCGGGCATTATGATAATTAAGTTGAATTAAAATGAATAAGCTTACAAGAAAATCAAATACCAATCAACAAAGTTTGATATTAATTGTATAGAAAGGAATAATATGAAAATTCTCACGCGCCCCGCTTCGTTGTAGGTACTACGTAGAACCGGCCGTGTCGCTTCCACACCACAGGTAAGCTGATAAGAGCTCGCTACTGACTACTGATAAGCAGCTCTGTGCGAAGCTGCACGAAGAGGATTTGCCTGGAATTGTTTTATGTTATCGCGTCAATATTTAGCATAAAACTATATGGTACATGTACGTACTATGAAACAATATTAGGAAGAAATGAATGAAATAAGATATTGTGAATGTAAATTATTTTTAACTTATTTTGGGAATGTAAAGACTATGACCTACTAATTTACTAGAAACAGTAATTACATATAACTGCAAATAAAAATATGTCGGATAAATGGACGTTGTGATTAGCTATTTACATGTATAATTAAATTCGTATGGGTATTTTCCCATACGATTTCTTTATTACGAATACTCAATATTAAAGTGCAATACTTACTAGACTATTTTGACGGCAATTTAAAGAAAAGCACAAGTGGAAGGCTATTCAAAACAGCTTCGTTGATTGCTATGTGGATAAATAAGGATATAGTTGGATATTTAGTGGAAATATGTGAAATGTAGGTCAACTATGGGAACAAAGGAATGGCACTTATCTCCGGTTTTTTGTAGAAAATACACTGTCTTCCGGCACGATCTTTAGATGAATCGCTGACCAAATTGACAAATTGATCTTGTATCGGCATAAGCAGCTCCAATCCTTTTGTTTTCTTGTAATTTCAGACAAAGAAATCCAAAGGTCACGATCGATGTGGCGAGAAACTTCTTTGTTTACATACGATCTTGAATATTTTGCAGATTTTGTCCTGTCACGGTCGCCAATTTTCTTGTTTTCGCTCAAGAATGGAATTTCTTCAATAAAACTCGGGAAATCTTTAAATTCGTTGTAATTTAGACAAAAAGTAACAATGGTTGTGATCCAATCTATAAATCAGAAAAAAGAGATTTTTTATTTTGCTACCGCACACACAAGTCTTCAAAACGCCTTATAAAAAGATGATAGCAACAAGACTGCGATAGTATTTTCGCAGGCGCTCAAACAGCATGTAATTACGTAAATACATTAGAAGGTATTTATGCAATTACCTCAATATAGGAGAAACAAAACTAACGTTACAAAAGAATCTAAGCTTAACTATTAGGCGAAGGCACGCCTTTCAATAATTTTCTTAACTGCCTCCGTTGCCTAGTGGTCAGAGCCATGGGCTTACGGAGGTCCTGGGTTCGATTCCCAGGAGGGGTAAAGTTGATATTTATTTACATTTTCCCCAATTTGGTTACAACAATGCAGGCTGAATCACCTGATTGTCTGGAAGAAAAAAGATTCCGTGCTTCGGAGGGCACGATAAGCCGTCGGTCCAGGTCGCTGTCTTTGGTAGTGGTCGTTACACAAACCATGTATGTTGTAGGAGCTATTAGGCGGTTTAAAAGTTCAGATACTAGGGTTCGACGGGTCGATCGACTCCCACACCATAGAAGAAGAAGTAGAGATTTTCTTTAGGGAAGAGCGTCAACAAACGTATACACAAGACCCTAATATAGATACCTATTCAAAGCGAGAGTGAAAAGGAGCCGTATTTTGAATCATTCGAATCGAAATGTGCATAGTATAGAGTAACATTTGCATGCCAAATATTATATGGAAATCGTATGCGAATGTTATCTACTGTTTAAACAAGGTCCACTGTTTATTGACTAGGGACAAGACTCTATCCCATGACTCTATCTAGCGTTAAAATAGAAAAATTACTCGAGCTCAAATTGTATTTTACAGTTTGATCGATTATTCCATGCTGGTTTGGGGGCGAGAGAAAAACAAAGAATGTGCCAGCTGCATTTCATCCCGGGCATGCTGTAAAAATCAGCTAAGGGATCCGAGGGTTTCAGTATATTACAATTAAGACGATGGCCTCAGAACCTGTCGCTACAGCAATATACCTACAAATCGATCTTATATAACCCTCAAAACGTTGTCAGATGTTTATTTATTTATTTATAGAAAACTTACTTTAACAGTCTAAGCCAAACATGTAAGCCTGATGTGGGGGAACGACCATTGTTTAGGTCGTTTACGCTCTGCCTACCCCATTAGTGATAAAGGCGTGACTGTATGTATCGATTTGTAACACATTTCAATACATCCATAAAGCGGCGATTAATCGATCATAATCATAAAGATATCGGGATAATAGATGTTGAACCGGTATGACTGGATTAAGTTAAGTAAGTATCAGTTGCATTTCGGTACTTATTTGTGAAAGACCGTGACCGATCGTGCGCCCGCGCCACTGACCCACACTCACCAACTAGGCTGGAGCTACATTACCATTCGAAAAGAATAATCATAAAATTCAACAGAAAAGTTATTGAACGTTTATACCGAATCCATAACCCTACTCCAATTTATTATATACATTGGAATGTGAGCTTTACAAACAAAACATGTTAGAGGCGTATAAAAAAAATACATTAAGTCTAAACTAACACGATAAGTAATCTATGAGAATGAAGAAGAAGGCTATCAGATTATTATTCAGACCTTATCTTACCCTTGCTTATTTAGCCGTTAGTGTCCCACTGCCAAGCAATTATTCAGATAGCTTCAGATTATAATTTTACAAAAAAATTGCACCTGGGTATGTACGAGTACACTATTGCTTCCGTCAATGCATTTTAACTCATAGCAATCGGTAACTTGTACTTTTCAACCAACCTGGTGAGCCCTAATCGCGAGAATATATGTACCTACTATATACATACATACATACATTTAATCACGACTCTATCCCAAATGAGGTAGGCAGAGCGTAAACGACCTAAACAAAAGTCGTTCGGCCACGTCAAACGTGACAAAGTTTTGATGGTTATTTAAGATAGATTTGTAGGTATATTGCTGTAGTGACAGGTTGTCAGCCCATCGCCTAAATTACAGTATACTGAAACCCTCGGATCCCTTAGCTGGTTTTTACAGCATGCCCGAAATGAAATGCAGCTGGCACATTCTATGTTTTTCTCTCGCTCCCAGGCCAGCTTGGAAGAAGACTACTATTTATAAGCTTTTGTATTGCACAGCACACCCATTCTGTTTATTATAAAAACCCACGATGTTTAGGCAATAGTTAGCTACCCTGGGAAGCCATCAGATGCAAGATACGAACTGCAAATAGGCATAACGCAACCGGCTGGGAATAGAGATGTTCTCTAAGGGCCGTATTTATAATCAGCACTTGAGACTGACAGCGAGTTTGAGTTCGTATCAGAAATGTCATTTCAGTACATAACGGTCTATCAAATACATATTTAATATTGCTCTCAATGTTGAGATCGCTTTATAAATACGAGCCTAAGATTTACTAGTTCTAAAGATGTTATGTTAGCACTAGTATTGCATATTCTATTATTGTAGATACCTTGACCATACCGGAAACAAATTTATAAACATTTGGAGCCATTGGGCATTAAGGGGATTCAAATAATATTATGTAATTTTCATCTAAAAATGTTACAGCTGACAATAAATCTCATATTGTTTCTGGGAGAGATAGAAAAACATAGAACGTTACAGCTGCCCATCCTCCCGGGCATGCTGTTGAAGTCAGCAAAAGGGACTCGGGGGTTACAGTGTCTTGTAATTTAGGCGATGTGCTGACAACCTGTCACTATAGCAATACATATTACAATCTAAAATTGCCCTCAATTTTTGTCAGACGTGGCGAAAGCGCCTTTTACGAGGAGTTAAACGCTCTGCCTACCCCGTAAGCGATAAAGGCGTGATTTATGTATGTATGTATGTATCAAAATAACAGACAAACAACGTTTTTAGTATTACACAAGATTTCACAAGTAAAAATAAAATCAGTTTACTTATTTCAGAAGAAATTTCCAAGAATCCATATTGGCTTTTATCGAAGCTTTCTATAATATCATCATCTCCCTAGCCTTATCCCATATCTCACGGGGTTCGCTACCTAATCCAGGGGATTGAACGAGGTTACTGGTTTTTACACACAGCGACTGCCATCTGACCTCCGCAACCCAGAAGGGAAACCAGACCCAATCCTAGATTAGGTCAGAGTTTTCAAGCCCCCAATGCTTAGCACTGGCCTCTGATATGGCTTAACGACTAATATCTACGGTAATAAACGATATTAACCGGGACCATCGGCTTAACGTGGCTTCCGAAGCACGGAAAAAGCACCGAATAAACGTACATATGAAATTCGAAAACCGAAAAACACATTGGTACATAGTGGGATTCGAACCACGACCTCCCGCTCAGGAGGCAGCGGCCCTATCCACTACACCATCGGGCTCTGTAATCGAAGCTTTCTATAATAGTGACTCAAAATCATCGGAACTTCGGAACCAATCTGACTCACAAATATGATGACGTCGAAGATGTCACCAAAAGGCATCCAGGTCACAGTCAGGTTACGCAATTTGACAACAACATGGCTGAACTGGTCTCACTGGTTCCCACGCAGTAGGAGCGATGTTATACCGAGACAGTGGCGCCACTTCATTTAAAAAAACATGATTCGTTAAATATGCAATTTTTCAAAACTTTGTTTTAAACTTTCCTAGAAAATAGTCAAGTAGATAATTTTGAAAAATTAAATTTTAGAGCAGATAACTCCTACAGTTAGTATCGGAATTTCCGTCAAAAACGGCAGGGTAGGTAGTTAATACTAATTGCTTATGAATTCATTATTTGTATATAATCATTACCTACGACTTATCTGCGGCAGTTTAAAATAACATATATGTGTTTGACGAGTTGTATTTTTCATTAAAAAAATGGCGCTATCTCTGCGGGTGAGTGCTCATAACTCGCTGCAATCGCAGGCTATGTCTGTCATTTCCATACGGAACTAAGCAAGTAAACTGGTTTCGATTTGAGAACAGAAGGGCTAAGATCTGTGCCTTTGATGTCTTCGGCAGATAAATTACATCATGATTTATTTATAAACGAAATGTTACATCAAAACCTATTAATAAGTACACAAGAGTCTGTTTTAGATGTATACATCTAAATCTTAATCTGTAAAAAATAATTTTAGAAACTAAGGCCAAGAAATAATAAAATCATAGGTAAAAAACAATCAACTGATCTTCTATGCTGGACTGAGAGCGAAAGAAAAACATAGAATGTGCCAGCTGCATTTCCTCTCGGGCATGCTGTATAAACCAGCTAAGGGATCCGAGGGTTTCAGTATATTGTAGTTTAGGCGATGGGCTGACAACTCTGACAAATCTGTCACTACAGCAATATACCTACAAATCTATCTTAAATAACCCTCAAAACTTTGTCAGACGTGGCGGAACGACCTTTGTTTAGGTCGTACGCTCTGCCTACCCCATTTGGGATAAAGACGTGATGTACTAATTGTTTTTCATACTGCAAATGGCGACCTTTATTTTTTTTTAAAGCATCTCGGCGCACGATCAAACCTAAACCATTCGAATCTACACACAAATAGAAATCAAAAATACCTTTTGAGATTTCTGGCCTAAGCGTCACATTACAGAGATATTTTAAATCAAAGCTATCGGAATTTCGAAAAATCTGTTTTAAAGCGAAAATATCTCAGTAATGTGACGCTTTAGACAAAAATCACTAAGTATATTTCAGGTTTGTATATACGTGTAGAATCGAACAGTTCAGCTTTATGTCTAATTTTTATAAAAAAAAAATAAGGGTAGCCATTCACACTATGCCAAAAAGGTTACTACCCCTTTGACCGATGACGATTTTTTTTGAAATAGGTCACCTTCTTCGAATTGTTACTCCTGTTACCACCACAAATTCTTGTCAAAATATAGGTACATGAAAACAAACTTGATGAATGGTTTAGCACTTCCCATCAGTAGGCCAGTACAGTATGAGCCTAGGATGAGCAGTACAGGGGTTCCTGAGACCCACACAGTAACGCCGCCAGTCAAAACCAAGCCACAATCTTGGATCCTCTTGAATACACTCGCGTTTCAAAAATAGCTGCCATCTTTGATTCTCTTGAATACAATCAAGTTTTAAAAAATAGCATCCACCTTTGTTTCTCTTGAATACACCCATGTTTTGTTAAAAAAAGTCCGCCATTTTTATTTTTGAGTGCCAAAGTTTACATGATATTATGTCAAATAACAAACCTGATAAATAGTGAAGCATTTTCCATCAGTAGGCCAGTACAGCATGAGCCATCTAGGATGAGCAGCACAGGGGTTGCTCGACGTAGACGTTGGAGGCAGGACAGCTGACTTAGACCCACACAGTAACGCCGCCAGCCACACCAAGCCATCTTTCAAAAATAGCTGATTCTCTTGACTACAATCAAGTTTTTGAAAATAGCATTCACCTTTGTTTCTCTTGAATACACTCAAGTTTATCAGAAAAAGTCCGCCATTTTCATTTTTGAGTGCCAAACTAACTATACATGAAATAATATCAAATAACAAACCTGATAAATAGTGTAGCATTTTCCATCAGTAGGCCAGTACAGCATGAGCCATCCTCTAGGATGAGCAGCACAGGGGTTCCTCCTGACGTCAGCCCACGGGGGAGGCAGGACAGCCGCCTGAGACCCACACAGCAACGCGGCCAGCCAGAACCAAGCCGCCATCTTGGATCCTCTTGAATATACTCAAGTCCTTCAGGAACAGTCCGCCATTTTGAATTTTAAGTTCACTTTGATTTTTCAATGTTCACATTACACACGAAAATTTGCACAGTTAAGCTTACTTTTTGGTCCTGGTACTTTTAATTTATAACAGAAAATTCGAATGACATTTTAAACCCTTTTAAATGAGTTTTAATTAGGTTTTAAATGAGAGCCATAAATTACCCGTAATATCTGTGAAATATAAATATATGGTGTTTTAACCTGTACGATTTCATTTTTGTTTTTTCATGAATAAAGCGCTATGTTGTTTTTTTTTACATTGAGTAAGAATGTCGGATCGATTTAATAGGTAACTATGATTTAAAATTACTCAATTTTGTAATATACGTTCGTTTAAGAACGATTAACATTCGTTTCTTATGTTTTCAATCAATGGTTAACGGTTAAAGTTGTAAGTGTGTGGAAGTGTGGAAACATCACGTTTATTAAAGAACAGAAACAATTACAAAATACATATGTTGTCATAACAAATTGGCAAGTATTACCTACACTACATGGCTAGTAGCTTGCCACATATTGTGACATTGACTTATTTTGAAACATATTAAAAAACAAAACTTTTACATTGTAAATGAGATAGGATCTCGGAACTCGATCTTGCCAATCAGGAAAGTATCCTCTACTTGCCAATTAAGCTATCATAATTATCTATCATCCGTGGTAGAGTTGGGTAGTACTCCTTGACGGAAATGATTTGACGGAATGTATAATCACTATTACAATATAAAAACTCTTCTTTTTATATAATTAAGTGACCCACATCCAAAAAGCTATGTATTATTCACATTTAAAAGCTTGTAGCTGTAAAATTATTATAATGTGAAGTTTTATCGCGGAGTGTACTCATGTCATTTCCGTCAATCAGGAGAACCACCCAGGAAGTAAGCAATAAGAAATCTTGTAATAATAACTCCCAATAACATTGTTCCCATAGTACAGACTTTATTTAAATTGAGGATAGATGAAATATACATTTTTGGATTAAATTTTTTTGACACATTTTTGGTTAGGACATTGCAGGCTGAATCACCTGATTGTCCGAAAAGAAAAAGAGTTCATGCTTCGGAGGGCACGTTAAGCCGTCGGTCCCGGTCGCTGTCTTTGATAGTGGTCGTTACTCAAAACCATGTCAGAGGCCTGATAGTTGTGCTACTAGGCGGTTTAAAAACTCTGACACCAGGGTTCATCGGGTCCATAGACTCGATACCCACTCGACAGAAGAAGAAGACACAAATGAATGATTATGTCCTCCTTCCTCATTCATTATCTCAATAAAAAAACTATGTATCTAAAATAATATCTAACAAAACCGAGAAGATAATAAAAAACCGCGTAATGTTAAAAAGGCGGGTTACTGTATTATAAGTATAACGGTCGGTGTTACCGTTGGATTTGAGCACTGAGTGTCGAAATAGGTACTCACCGAGTTATTTCTTACACAGATTACGTGCTCTGCGGTTTTATTTTTTAAAAGACGGTCTAAGAAAAATTGCATACACTTCTTTTTGTAAATTACTTTCCGCCGTTAGTTTCAAGCACGTAATTTTAACTTTTCAGTTATTAAATGGTCCGTTCCTTGTTTCGTTTCAAATTCATCAGAAACAATACATCTAAATAAAAAATGCAAAAAAAAAACTAAATTGATGATCATTCAGGCATAATGTGCATATTTTGTTCGCATTTTGTACCTATGACATGAACTTATTTAAATAGTAATTATATGAAATGCCATGTCATCGAGGTTTACGGTCAATTACATACGAAGGTATTATATCATTAATAAGATGCAATAAATTTGAGACTGGCAGTTTTAATATTACGTCTTGGAACAAGGGAATCTTACTTCATAAGTAGATTCTCCAATTCGGCATTTACAGACTCTTAAGAAACAAAAGGAAACACTGTCTTATACAAAAGATAGACATCATCAGATGCACAAGTCACACGCAATCTTTTAAATATAAAAAAAATACATTGCAAAACAAAAGACTTGCATCATAATGTATCTAAGAATATCTCGGTCAATTTTGCCGGAATTAGTTCAGTGGTTCTCGGTCAAAATTTTGGTTTTGATCTTGCACTGCGATATGAACTAGTCGAAATATGTAATATGATTAAATACGGAAGTTTGTTTATTACATGTCTGACGGAAATGCGTTAGAGTTTATGGTGTTTGCTTGGTTTAATTTGGTAATTTGAGAAAAACTGACAATCATCTTGCTTTAGCTTTACATATTTTTTTAGGTTATCCACATAAGCAAAAATGGTTTTTCTTTGCCCTGTTCTTACAAATACATGTTATGTAATACAATCAAATTATTTGTGAAAAATGTTAATTTAAAATAACCGAGCATTTACAGTTTATGAGAACAAAGAGTCACATAGAAAATTACTACTGAATATGCCGATATTTATTTATTTGTACTCTACAATGTTCTTTATTTATATTTTCTTAGTAAAATAACCCATCTAAGCAAGTGCGTTACCCTTAAGTTACGTCACCATACATCAGTATTTATTTATCTAAGAACTCAATCAAGCTAGTTCTTTTTATCCTTGCTGCAAGCTGACCATTCAACGAGATAACTCGTCTTACTGAGGTCTAACTAAACAAGTGCGTTACCCTTAGTTACGTCACCCTATCGTTATTACCAGCAACCGGAGTATTGCCAACATGAGCGGTAAAAACGCTCAAATATCTTTCCCGTGGTAAATCAACTAGATTGCTTATTGGCGAAGAGATTTTGAAATGGGTGCAGTATGTGTTGGTAAAGGTAAAGTTAATGTAGGTATTTATATATATTTGATGTGGCTATCTACATTCTTCTTCTGTCGAATGGGTATCAAGTCTACGGACCCGATGAACCCTGGTGTCAGAGTTTTGAAACCGCCTAGTAGCACAACTATCAGGCCTCTGACATGGTTTGAGTAACGACCACTATCAAAGACAGCTACCGGGACCGACGGCTTAACGTGCCCTCCGAAGCACGAAATCTTTTTCTTTTCGGACAATTAGGTGATTCAGCCTGCAATGTCCTAACCAAACTGGGGAAAAATTCACAAAGTGATAAATTCTCAAATATCAACTTTGTGTTTCCCCCCTGGGAATCGAACCCAGGACCTCCGGATCGGGAGTCCATGGCACTAGCCACTAGACCACGGAGGCAGTTAAACTATCTACATTAATATATTATGATATGTGACAGCAATTCGTAGTTACTAAAATCACGACTTAACTAATATAAATCTATACCTGTAATTTTCTATCATGAGAGAACAGAAAGAGACGGCAATCATTTTAGTCAAGATTTAGTTAAGTTGTGCGCTCTACGAATCGATAACAATACAAACATATTTAGAGTCGTATTTATAAACAGCTTTCATTAGTGACAGCAAGTTTGAGTTCGTATCAGAAATGTCATTTCTGTAGAAACTGACCTGTCAAATCCATACTTAATATTGCTCTCAAGTTTGATATCACTTCATAAATACGAGCCAAAGTTTTCGATTTTTTAAACTTAATGAAACGTACCTTCATCTTCACTCCTTGAATTTTTAATTTAGGAAAACGGAATAATAAACAATTCAACTAATGATAAATCCTTCAGCTCATAAATTTGTTAAAGGAAAAATCAGTAATGAATGAAAACGAATGACTTTAAGACAAAATAATTGTTGTAGCTAAATTTCTAATCATTAGGTAGAATAAATGACTAATGAATACAATAGTCATAACGTAGACATCCATTTATCTCTACATTAACTCAAAAGTGATCAACATATGTAATGAGTGACTCATACTTTACAATCACAAACTATAAGCTTTGAACAAAGTAATCTAAGTAAAAATAGCCAGTAAGATAAAAAGATCTTTGACAAACGATCCTTTTCAAAAACAGAACTTTTTGGTTGTCCATTTTGTCTTATCCACCGGATATGCTTAGCATCTAGTAAGTTGCAATTTATGAATAATCTGCATTCCTAAAAGACTGCTTTGAACTATCCTTAATGCATTAATTATTTCGCCTTATCATAATTTTGCATTAATATAACATTATGGCTATCTAAAACGTATGCACGTCCATTAAATTAGTAAAAACGTTGTAGGCATATTATGTTATGGTTTAAAATAGTTTTCTTTTTTGTATAATACAGTTTTTTTTCTATGCTGGACTGGGAGCGAGAGAAAAACATAGAATGTGCCAGCTGCATTTCCTCCGGGGCATGCCAAACCAGCTAAGGGATCCGAGGGTTTCTGTTCATTGCAAGTTAGGCGATGGGCTGACAATCTGTCACTACAGCAATATACCTACAAATCTGTCTTAAAATACCTTCAAAACTTTCTCAGACGTGGCGGAAAGACCTTTGTTTAGGTCGTTTACGCTCTGATTACCCCATTAGTCATAAAGGCGTGATTATATGTATTTACGTATAATATCGATGTATTTTTTTACAAAGAGCTGCTATAACGAACATCTTCTTAGCGAGTGGATTCTCGAATCGAAAGACCCGATGAACCCTGGTGTCCGAGTTTTCAAACCGCCTAATAGCACATCTATTTAAGCCACTGACACTGTTTTAATAAATAACGAATATGGTTGTGGAGGATTTTATTATTATCATAGAACATTTTATAGTACTAACTTAATACCTTTTTTAAGTTCCGAAAATACAAACTTACAAATACAAAAGTATGCTTGTTTACTACATACATATTACGCCTTTATCACTAATAGGGTAGGCAGAGCGTAAACAACCTAAACAAAGGTGCCATGCCTGGGAGGAAATGCATCTGGCACATTCTAAGTTTTTCTCTCGCTCCCAGGCCAGCATGTGTTATCCCATGGGTAAAATTAATAGCACCTACCTATGGTAAAACATTCGCAGTGATATCGGCCGTATAGTTAGTTAAGCAAATAAACTGTTAATTTTATTATGGTGAATAGTTAAGCTTATGTGAAAACTTAGTAAGTACCTATCAAAGTTACGATCTATACTAAAATTCGTTCTAATTAGGAACACCATAAAATTTTAGATAAAATAAATTTATTACGTAACTTAGTAGATAAATATTGAGAAGACATAATGCTTTTGAAATAAATACAATGCTAATGTATATTAAATTAGTAGAAGCAGGCAGGTATAGCATTTCAATTCAAAATTTTAAAACTCAAAAGTTCCATTTCCACATCAAAATACAAAATTAACCGCAAGTATATTGCCAATGGGTTTAATCATGAAAACATAGATTTCAAAAATGTCACACGATCGGAATTATATTCAATTTTCACAACACATCAAAACCGAAACTTTTCAGTTTACCCAATTACGTGAAATAATAAAGCTTCAGCCACACTGCGGCCACGTGCGGCTGCGTTTAGACGCGCGACGGGCACTGCGTCTTGCGTGCCGGCTCGGTTTAGACTGAGGGTGGCAGCCTCAACTCTAGGAGTCAGTGAGAGGATGCGAGATGCGAGGAACAGCCTTCAGTGTACCTTACCGCAGAGAGTAACGTATGGTCATGGCAATATCGGTCGCTATCGCTATGTAAGCTAACCACACGGTTTACACCCGTTAGGTCACTTTTCTTACAAATGCAATCCAAGCTTCCAATACGCGATTGAGGAAATCATAGGAAATTTTCATTTAATTTCATTTCATTTATTTATTCAATAAACAGTGTACACTGTGTGCGAATGTTTTTAACATAAAATCTATTAAAACTATAAAAAATAAAATTAAACTCATACTTAAACTAAAAAGATTACATTATCTGTCACAAAACATAATCATTTACTTCATTTCATTAATAAATTCAATAAATTAATCATTCAAAACAATAATCCAAAATATATTTATAAGTCTTCAATGTTATATAAAACCTTATCTAACAGAAAATGTTTTAGTTTAGTCTTAAATACTACTATATTATTAATACATTTTAATTCATGTGGCAACTTATTAAATATGTTTACAGTTTGGTACCTAGGGCAATGTTTGACTATGTTGAGACTCGGCTGTATATCACAATTTAAATCTAATCTACGTGTTTTTAACCTTTTTATCATGTCTTCTTCTGATTCGTATTTGTATCTATTTTTGACAATGTCAACAAGTAGCACTAAACATAGAGGCTAGGCACAGTTAATATTTCATATTTTTGGAAATATACTTTACATGACTCCCACGGAGGGATGCGTGCAATAGCACGTATAGCCCTTTTTTTGTACCGTGAACGCCTTTTTAATATTATAATTGTAGCAATTGAAACAACTAGGAAGATTATTAACCGTTTTTGCTGTTTTTGATTAAGTTGCTAGTTACTATTGAGTGGTTAGATTTATAAAGATGCTTGTAGAGCTCGTAGTTAGAGGCAGTGCTGCTAGCCTCCTGGGAACCTGCCCGATGAGACGTCTTGGATGAAATTGTCTATTTATAAAATGTGAATTTTATAATTTGACTCTTTGTATTTTTGTATATTTATTATCATTAACAATAAACTTATAGCTATTAAAATAGTCCCACAAAACCGCTTACGCAGTTTGTGTGCAGGATCGATGAGTCTTGTAATTGTCCTATAAATAAAAGTTAATGTTTAAGCTCGTAGATAGATGAGTAATTAAACTATTGATCTACCTACTATGTTCCCCGATGGTGTAGTGGATAGGGCCGCTGCCTCCTGAGCGGGAGGCCGTGGTTCGAATCACACCACGTACCAATATGTTTTTCGGTTTTCGAATTTCATATGTACGTTTATTCGGTGCTTTTTCCGTGCTTCAGAAGGCACGTTAAGCCGTTGGTCCTGATTAATGTCGTTTAATACCGTAGATATTAGTCGTTAAGCCATATCAGAGGCCAGTGCTAAGCATTGGCGGCTTGAAAACTCTGACCTAATCTAGGATTGGGTCTGGTTTCCCTTCTGGGTTGCGGAGGTCAGATGGCAGTCGCTCTGTGTAAAAACCAGTACCCTCGTTCAATCCCCTAGATTAGGAAGCCGACCCCGTGAGATACGGGATAAGGCTAGGGAGATGATGATGATCTACCTACTATGTTGATTTACTTTATGTAGATAGTTTCTACATAATGAAACCCCTTATCTAGCA
Source organism: Scrobipalpa costella (assembly GCA_949820665.1). Taxonomy (NCBI): domain Eukaryota; kingdom Metazoa; phylum Arthropoda; class Insecta; order Lepidoptera; family Gelechiidae; genus Scrobipalpa; species Scrobipalpa costella. The sequence continues at coordinate 3,950,941 of OX463298.1, forward strand.
TAAAGGGTTTATTAGATTTTCTCCTAGCGTCTTCGTATGAAAGCTATTGCTATTGATTCGTAGAGCGCACAATTTAACTAAATCTTGACTAAAATTCCATGCTGCATACCTTCCATGCTGGCCCGTAAGTGAGAGAAAAACATAGAATGTGCCAGCTGCTTTTCATCCCGGGCATGCTGTAAAAACCAGCTAAGGGATCCGAGGGTTTCAGTATACTGTAATTTAGGCGATGGGCTGACAACCTGTCACTACAGCAATATACCTAGAAATCTATCGTAAATAACCCTGAAAACTTTGTCAGACGTGGCGGAACGACCTTTGGGTGGTTTACGCTCTGCCTACCCCATTAGGGATAAAGGCGTGATTATATGTATGTATTGACTAAAATTATTGTCGTGCCTTTCTGTTCTCTCATGGCAGAAAATGACAAGTATGTTTGTTAAGTCTTGATTTTTAAAACTACAAATTGGTACGATTATTGAATCTCTAATTAAGTTATGGAATTTAATTATATCCATTGTCAACTTACATAATTTAAATAACTCTAACGATCATTATAAGAAGGATTTCTGATTTTTTCGTATTATGTCATAGGTCCTAGGATACTTTTCTCAAATCAAACATTAAGGGGATCCCGGTGCACGCCAGCGCCCTCATCAGTCAAAAAATCATTGCTCACCGAAAACGCAATTAATCGAAAATCCGGTAAATCAGATTGAAGTATGGGTACTGAAGTTTTTTTTAAGCATTAAAATTTAATAATTCAATGTTCACTTCAGTTACAGATAGTAAAAGTGCTAAAAGTGGCCGTTTTTCGCAAATTTCCTATCTGTAACTGCAACGATCTATAAGTTGCAACTTTATGAAGTTCCAAATGACCTTTATTGCTTTAGCCTCAATCTGATCTACCGGATTTTCGATTGATTTTGTTTTTAGTTAATTATGATTTTTTGACTGATGAGGGCGCCACTTAGCCCAGGAATGCCCCTTTTCCTTATCTTTCCTTTTACTTTTCTTCCTTTTCCTTAAATTTTCTTACCTCTATCAAGTTATCTAATAGGTCCTTACTCTTTTCGTATACAAACATACTCGTAAGCTTCATCGTGCCATGTTAGTTTTGATTTTATCGCTATCTCGCTATTGTTTGTGATGGGCAAGCATTGACCTCTGTCTCACCTGGTTTGGAGTGATGATGAAGAACGTGAATAGTTAGCTACATAATGTGGTCAACACATTTCTTAACTTATCTTATGTTAGTCTTGTCAATTTCTTTTTTTTTTTAAGAAATTAATAGTTGAAAATCTTCCATGCTGGACTGGGAGTGAGAGAAAAACATAGAATGTGCCAGCTGCATTTCCTCCCGAGCATGCTGTAAAAACCAGCTAAGGGATCTGAGGGTTTCAGTATATTGTAATTTAGGCGATGGGCTGACAACCTGTCACTACAGCAATATACGTACAAATGTTTCTTGAATGGCTCTCATGACTTTGTCAGACGCGGCGGAACGGCCTTTGTTTAGGTCGTTTACGCTCTGCCTACCCCATTAGGGATATAGGCGTGATTATATGTATGTATGTAATAGTTGAATTGGAAATTGTGTAAGCTTTTACTGGCTTTTTATATGAAAATTAGCGACCCGCCGCGCTATTATTATAATGTGTTATACATATACACTTTCCTCTTGAATCACTCTAACTATTGAAATAAAAAACCGTTGCGTAGTTAAAAGATCTAAACATATATAGGGACAGGTGAACTCCCACACGGAAAGCGACTTTGTTTTATGCTATGTAGTGATATACATTTGACTTACAGATATAACCTTTTAAATTTTTCAAATTTATTACAATCAGGCCTTAAGGGATCCGAGGGTTTCTGTATATTGCAATTTAGGCGACAGGCTGACAACCTGTCACTACAGCAATATACCTACAAATCTACATACATACATACATACATATAATCACGCCTTTATCCCTAATGGGGTAGGCAGAGCATAAACGACCTAAACAAAGGTCGTTCTGCCACGTCTGACATAATTTTGAGGGTTATTTAAGTTCAATTTGTAGGTATATTGCTGTAGTGACAGGTTGTCAGCCCATCGCCTAAATTACAATATACTGAAACCCACGGATCCCTTAGCTGGATTTTACAGCATGCCCGGGAGGAAATGCAGCTGGCACATTCTATGTTTTTCTCTCGCTCCCAGACCAGCATGGAAGTAAACCTACAAATCTATCTTAAACAACCCTCAAAACTTTGTCAGACGTGGCGGAACTACCTTTGTTTAGGTCGTGTACGCTCTGCCTACCCCATTAGGGATAAAGGCGTGATTATATGTATGCATGTAGGCCTTAGTAGAGTAAAGATAATAGATCACATTATGATCACATCTGATATAAGGGCCGTATTTGTAATCAGCTCTCAAGAGTGACAGCGAGTTTGAGTTCGTATCAGATATGCCATTTCAGTACAAACTGGCCTGTCAAATCCATACTTAATATTGCTCTCAAGTTTGATATCGCTTCATAAATTCGAGCCTAAGAGTAATATTTCTATGTATTATATTTCCATGGATGGATGAGTTGAGTGCTGTCAAATGTGACCTATTTATTATCTTGACTTTATAATGGGTAAAGAAAAAAACTTACGTAACTAACGTGTTACTTACTTCCGTGCTGGACTGGGAGAGATAGAATAACATAGAATGTTCCAGCTGCCCTTCCTCCCGGGCATGCTGTTGAAGTCAGCAAAAGGGACTCGAGGGTTACAGTGTATTGTAATTTAGGCGATGGGCTGACAACCTGTCACTATAGCAATACATATTACAATCTAAAATTGCCCACAATTTTTGTCAGACGTGGCAAAACCGCCTTTTACGAGGCGTTAAACGCTCTGCCTACCCCGTAAGGGATAAAGGCGTGATTTATGCATGTATGTACTTCCATGCTGGCCTGGGAGCGAGAGAAAAACTTAGAATGTGCCAGCTGCAATTCCTCCCGGGCATGCTGTAAAATCCAGCTAAGGGATCCGAGGGTTTCAGTATATTGTCATTTAGGCGATGGGCTGACAACCTGTCACTACAGCAATATACCTAGAATTCTATCTTAAATAACCCTCAAAACTTTGTCAGACGTGGCGGGACACCTTTGTTTAGGTCGTTTACGCTCTGCCGGGATACAAACGTGAATATATGTATGTAGGTATGTATGTAAAGAAAAAAACAAAATCCTTAATTTGTGAAAGTTATATTTTTCCCAGCTGGTACATAGCTCATCTCGGCTACAACACAGCCGATATTTCCTTTTCTATTAAACGCTACCGACTTGGTCACGAAGTCTCCGTAGATGCTGTGCCCGTACATTTTCTTAGCCAGTGACGTCACATCTACCAATGCAATGTGATTACCCTGGAAATTAAATCATGCTTTTATCCCTTATGGGGTAGGTAGAGCGTAAACGACCTAAACAAAGGTCGTTCCGCCACGTCTAACAAAGTTTTATACTGAAACCCTCGGATCCCTTAGCTGGTTTTTACAGCATGCTCGGGAGGAAATGCGCTGGCACATTCTAAGTTTTTCTGTCGCAGTCCAGCATGGAAGAAAATTAAATCATTCGTTTTTAAACCAAAAGAACACCCTCTCCTTAAACTAAAAAACTAAGGTCATTTTTTTTAAAATTGTCATGCCATATAAAAGGACTCGATTAGCTGACAGTATTTAATATATAGCGAAAAATGTGATGATTTCATAGTAAATAAATAAATAGATCACATTTATATGACATTTCTTTAGCGATCCAAGTAATAGGATAGGGTTATATTCCAATGCGGATATATTTTACTTTCTATGGCTTGATAAATGTCAAATTAATTGTGATCAACGAGTTTTATTCTGACTCCACTTTAAGATTTTGATAGTTCCATACATACATACATACATATGATCACGCCTTTATCCCTAATGGGGTAGGCAGAGCGCATACGACCTAAACAAAGATCTTACCGCCACGTCTGACAAAGTTTTGAGGGTTATTTAAGATAGATTTGTAGGTATATTGCTGTAGTTACAGGTTGTCAGCCCATCGCCTAAATCACAATATACCGAAACCCTCGGATCCCTTAGCTGGTTTTCACAGCATGCCCGGGAGGAAATGCAGCTGGCACATTCTTTTTTTTTCTCTTGCTCCCAGGCCGGCATGGAATAATACATTTTCTTTTCTTTCCCTCGTAGTGGCATCTATCGCGTTGCAACTGAGTTTTTTGCAAGTGCTTCGCCCTTTTGAGCTTAGCTTGTTTGGTTCGGAACAGAATCTAACGCTTTAGGAGCAGCAGCCCTTTCCCACGTGTATCCCTGTCGAGATAATGCAATGTTTAGTGTAAAAACAAGCTAAGCTCACAAGAGCGAAGCACTTGAAAACCAACTGTAATGCGGACACTTCCTCATCTGATGAGTCGAAATAAAGTCGAAACAGTGGTCAACAAACGAGGAACCGATGCGTTTCGTTTTCTCTCACAGTCATCCATCACAAAGGCCGAAGTGCCTTTGCACTGAGTTTTTTTCTAAGCCCGTGATGTCCCACTGCAGGGCAAATGTCTCTCCATTCTTCTTCCACATGCCACGATCTTGAGCCACGTTTAACCAGTCTTTGTCTAAGGCGTTTAGGTCCTCACACCAACGTTTGCTTCCTGGTCTTCCTCTCACTCGCCGGCTATCGGAGGGGAACCCAATCGGTTGCTAACCTAGCCCATCTGTCTGGGTGCATTCTGCATACATACATACATATAATCACGTCTTTATCCCTAATGGGGTAGGCAGAGCGTAAACGACCCCAACAAAGGTCGTTCCGCCACGTCTGACAAAGTTTTGAGGGTTGTTTAAGATTTATAGGTATATTGCTGTAGTGACAGGTTGTCAGCCTGTCGCCTAAATAACAATATACAGAAACCCTCGGATCCCTTAGCTGGTTTTTACAGCATGCCCAGGAGGAAATGCAGCTGGCACATTCTTTGTTTTTCTCACGCTCCCATTCCAGCATGGAAGTAATTCTGCATACAGAGTATAAAAGTTTAAAATAGAAATATGTATACCGCCTTCATTATGCACGATTCGTCAGTGTGGAAAGCGTACGCCAGCGTAGGTCCCATGATGATATGCTTGCAAGGGTTTTCAGAACGGTAAGCCATCAAGATACTCTTCAGATTATGTTTTGACGCTACTGTTATCTTCATCTGAAGATAAATTAAAGAAAAATAATGGACACTTTGTTCATTATCACATGAAACACTACTACTGCTTTGATACGTCTTTTTAACAGTATCTTAAATAAACAATATTGGTGTCATGGACGTAGCGGATAAGCTCCAATAAATTCGTCTCCGTTGGTAACTGCCACCGTGGTCTAGTAGTCAGAGCCATGGGCTTACGATCCGGAGGTAAATAGGTTCGATTCCCAGGGGGGAACACAAAGTTGATATTTGTAAATTTATCACATTGTGAGGTTTTCCCCAGTTTGGTTAGGACAATGCAAGCCGAATCACCTGATTGTCTGGAAGAAAAATAATTGCGTGCTTCGGAGGGCAAGTTAAGCCGTCGGTCCCGGTCGCTGTCTTTGATAGTGATCGTGACACAAACCATGTTTGTGGCCTATTAGCTGTGCTATTAGGCGGTTTAAAAATTCTGATACCTGGATTTATCAACTCAGAGACTCTATACCCACACGACAGAAGAAAAAGAACAGTATCCTAAATAAAAAAATAATTGGTGTCAGGGACGTAGCGACTAAGCTAAAGTGACAGGTTGTCAGCCCATCGCCTAAATTACAATATACTGAGACCCTTCCTTTATCTAGTTTTTACAGCATGTCCGGGAGAAAATGCAGCTGGCACATTATATGTTATTCTTTCGCTTCCAGGCCAGCATGGAAGAAGTACAGCATGGGCAGTATTAAGAACAAATAATTGCTAGAAGTATTAGGCCTTTAAAATTAAAATCTTTCATGCTGGACTGGGAGTGAGAGAAAAACATAGAATGTGCCAGCTGCATTTCCTCCCGAGCATGCTGTAAAAACCAGCTAAGGGATCTGAGGGTTTCAGTATATTGAAATTTAGGCGATGGGCTGACAACCTGTCACTACAGCAATATACGTACAAATCTTTCTTGAATGGCTCTCAAGACTTTGTCAGACGTAGCGGAACGACCTTTGTTTAGGTCGTTTACGATCTGCCTACCCCATTAGGGATATAGGCGTGATTATATGTATGTATGTATGAAATTAAAATGATTCTATACTTATTACCATTTCCATTTTGACTGGTTCCGGAGCAGTTACATTTATTAAAACGTAGGAAATATTTCCTTTATTTCTTAGATCAAAACTATATTCAGTGACTTTCTTGGGCCTAGGACCACGACAATTTGCCACTTTTGTGTAATAAACCTCGAATGGACCCTGAAACATAATTAATTATACATTAAACTGGCGAAAAAGAAGTGTAAGGGACAGCATACTCGTACAACTGATAGGGGTTACTCTACCCATAAACTGACCAACTTTCACCAGGAAATTCTTTTAGGAAATGTATAAGTTTTTTTTCTTCCATGCTGGCCTGGGAACGAGAGAAAAACATAGAATGTGCCAGCTGCATTTCCTCCCGGGCATGCTGTAAAAACCAGCTAAGGGATCCGAGGGTCAGTATATTGTAATTTAGGCGATGGGCTGACAACCTGTCACTAGGCCATATACCTTCAAATGTATCTTAAATAACCCTCAAAGCTTTGTCAGAGGTGGCGAAACGACCTTTGTTTAGGTCGTTTACGCTCTGCCTACCCCATTAGGGATAAAGGCGTGACTATATGTATGTATGTATGTATAAGTTGCTTTGCTTTTTCATACGCATTGTTTTATCGAGGTACTTTTTTTAATAATGTTTTTTTTTTTTCTTAAAAAAAAAAGTCGTTGACTGAGCGAGCAATTTATATCACTTTCTGGTACGGTGTTCCTTACACCAGTTATTGTCATTTCATAACTGTACTGATTTGACAAATATATCCCATAAAATTGGAAAATATTTAAGGGGCTTCCCCGTGCTAAGTGGTCCTTGTCAATCAAAAAAACATAATTCACTGAAATTACATTTAACCGATAAACCGGTAGCTCAGATTGAGGTTAAAGCAATGAAGGTCATTTGCAACCTCATAAAGTTGCAACTTATAGTTCGTTGTATTTACAGATAGAAAATTTGCGAAACGGTCACTTTTAGCACTTTTCCCATCTGTAACTGCAGTGAACACTAAATTATCACTACATAGTCTAAAACAAAGTCGCTTTTTCTGTCTCTATATCCCTATGTATGCATAAATCTTTAAAACTACGCAACGGATTTTTATACAGTTTCTTTTAATGGATAGAGTGATTCAAGAGAAAGGTTTATATGTATAATACATGCATAATATAGTAGAGGAACACTGATAATTTCCATGCGAAGCCGGGGTGGATCGCTAGTTAATTTGTAATGTTTACAATAAACTTTATTTCAATCTGATCTACCAGATGTTCGATCAATTGCGTTTTCAGTGAGTAATATTTTTTTTACCATAATATGAAAACTAATTTTGAGAAGTTTTGAATCTGTGACAACTTTCTGTTCTTCTGTCGAGTCGGTATCGAGTCTATCGACCCGTGACCGTGGTGTCAGAGTTTTAACACCGCCTAGTAGCACAACTATCAGGCCTTTGACATGGTTTGAGTAACCACTATCAAAGACAGCGACCGGGACCGACGGCTTAACGTGCCCTCCGATGCACGAAATCTTTTTCTTTTCGGACAATCAGGTGATTCAGCCTGCAATGTCCTAACCAAACTGGGGAAAAAATCACAAAGTGATAAATTCTCAAATATTAACTTTGTGTTTCCCCCCTGGGAATCGAACCCAGGCCCTCCGGTTCCATGTCACTAGCCACTAGACCACGGAGGCAGTTTCTTAATTTGGAGGAACTTTCTGTTAATCGCAACTGATTGCGATATGTTTTTGTTTTTCTTCTACAACCCAAAGTACTCACGAAAAGATCATTTCCTAACACACCACTAAAACGATCGTCTGGGGCTAGTAAAATTATTATTATAGAAATATGCAAGGACATAACAATATTTATATTCATTTCACTAAACGATTGTTACTGTTCACCGAAAACATAACATTACGAAAATACTAAACATTAACATTTATATTAATGAGGAAAAAATTGCACATGTATTATAGATAGATTTTACGCCTTTTTACGCCTTAATGGAAATTTAGGTACAGAATATCTATTAGGTACTAATAGCTATGGGCATAATGAGTTTATGTACTTTTATGTAGTTTCTTATATACTCTATTTTTATAATATAGTAGAGCATGAAAGAGTAGGAATGAATGTACCATCCTTTCATTCCAGTATTCTCTGTATCTTATAATAATAGTCTTCCCACCGATTTTCGGTGTTGACGGCCAATCTCCCTAAGATCAGCCAACTGCGCAGGGCTAGTTTTTAGTGCCCAAGTGTTTGCCCTACACACAGGTGCACTACTGTCTATTGCTTCAATCTCTTATTCTGATAGGACAAATTGACTAACACGACCAGAGAGAAATCAGGCGCAGGACCGACTATTTACTTGCCCGTCCGGCAGCATAGATCATCTTACTTTTTTGAAAAATCTGGTGATCAGCCTGCAATGTCCTAACCAAACTAGAAACAACATCACAAAGTCATTGTCCCCCGCCGGGAATCGAACACGGGACGTCCGGGTCAAGAACCTATGGTTCAGACCGCTAGACCACGGAGGCAGTTTTGTATACTTAATTAAGTGTTACGAATACTTTCAGAAGCAGTTCATATTTTGTTATGATGATGTCTCTTGTGTTGAGTGTTATTTTTAATTTTAGGAGTGTACAATTTTCTTGAGAGAGTCGTATCAATTTGACGTCCGTTTAAGTCATTTTTTGATTGTTGATTTCTGCCTCAACACAAATTGTAATGTACCACAACCACAGCTCGGACACTCCTAACTACAATGTCATTTTGGTCATACATCGACAGACGGCATGTTGCACTTGGCATGCGTTTGTGTGCGTGTTATAAGGGTTGACAAATTTTGTTGTACCGGTCATAATCATCACTTGATTAATCTGATTCTTGATTAAACCAACGTTTTAAAGTAGTTTACTGTAACTGAATAGTTAGAATAGATTAGGTTTCATATTTTGTATGAATTTACTTACCGTCTCTCATCACTGTGGAATCTAACAAAGTTCCTATTGGAGTCATATCTTGTGGTAGAAAGACATCCGTACACGGAACAGTATCTAACGATCTTTGGAACACAAAACTTTATTATTTCTGTTACACTGGGAAACATGCGCGCGCCATACCCGCTAAGCGTACGCTCAATGTGGCCCACAATCCGGCGCGGAGTGTGACGTATGTTGGACAAGGGAAGGGAGGTGAATGTCCATTCTGTATGTAGTACTATTATATATTCTGTGCCTCAACTCAAGCTTAGAAAGGTTACCATACCATCAAAATTCCATATTACCTGCGCTAATGCTCTTGTCGAATTAAACACTAGCTCTATCTTTATGTTAGTTTTGGTCGTTACCAGTTCAGACTGTAGGTACCATCACTATTTGTGTGGGTTGTCTTTAACTTGTTCTTATTTACTTAACTAAGTAATGCTATCCATTTCGGTTGTCTTTTCAGTTGCGACACCGTTTGGGAACTATAAATATTGTAAGAAAGGGTGTAGGGACCCAGACATTATTTTGTGTTTTTATTTTTCTTTAGACGACCATTCTGACCAAGCCTGTTATAAAGTTAGAATTACTGAAGATTTGTATTTAGGTAGCCTACGTAGGAAAAAATTGCACACACCTGGTGCGGTCTAAGTAAAAGTAATTGCATACATACATACATATTATCACGCCTTTATCCCTAACGGGGTAGGCAGAGCTTAAACCACCATAGTAATTGGGTGAAGTTAATTTGTTACCTAACTTCACCGCACCGCAGGAGACTGCTAGATATTCGACCCTAGTAAAAAATGAGGTCATATTGATTTCATTGTTTTTTCATTACAAACAAGCTAAGCTCACAAGCTAACTGTAATGCGGACACTTCCACATCTGATGAGTCGAAATGAAGACGAAACAGTGGTCAACAAACGAGGAACCGATGCGTTTCGTTTTCTCTCACAGTCATCACAAAGGACAAAGTGCCTTTACACTGTCTTTTCATTAGTTAGTAATTTTGGCAGGTATAAACAAAATTAGATTGGTGGTATACTTTCCCACGTGGCTGAAACTTACAACAAACTTGCAACTGAATAAAAAAAACGTAATGTTTGAAACTAAATAAATAATTACATTAAATATCATCTTATAAACTTTATAGGTTCGTAACCGGCGGAACTCCAGCTAAAATTATCTGCAATAAAATATTGTTCTATTATTAAATCAAACAAGACAATAAAGCTATAATCTTTTCATTTGATTATTAAGTTTATTACAATTATATTACCGACAGGTGAAAATTTATCAGCTTATTAATAGGTACTTATTAACACAGAATAATAACTTACACATTTCTACCTGTCAAGCTTCCGAGAAGACAAAAGAAAAAAATAATAGACAAAAGAAAAACTATATTTGCAAATGGCCCCCGACGTTAATAAGTTGAACATCATTAGATTACAAGACTATACCATTGAACCGGTCACACACCGTTATTGATAGAAAAAAAATGCTAAGTGTGACTCTACATTTGTGGGTGTAATGGTTCAGCGTAATGTCTTTTCATTTTATTTTTAAATAATATATATGTTTATAGAAATAGTTCCGACTTAGGTCTTGTGCTATTTAAAAATGCAATAGGTACCTGCGCTTGCTTGATTGATAGCCATTACGAAGCTAACATTGAAATATTGAAATTTTATCTATAACAAGAAGACAAAGCTTTCTATTTGCAACTATATAGGGCAGAAAATACCAATTTCATGGACCAATGTAACGTTGTGATTTAACGTTAGGTAGTAGAGCAAATAGCACTTTTTGGCTTTTGTTTCAGAACTGCATGCATGGGTAGTGTATAATAAGAAGCTATTTCTTTTTATGGTTTTACCATTTCCATTCCGTTACTTTGCCTCTATCCCGCAAGATATCACCATTCCTCTCCCGCGGGACCCTAAAAGATACAATCACTGCTTCCGCTCCCATGGCGGTTTCACGGTGATGCAACCAGCTCCCGGTCCCGTTACGGAGGGCTATCGACCCTAAACTCGTCTAGTAAAAACTAGACAAGATCCCCTTACAAAGACGTGCGGACGTACCAAGGGAACTCGAACTATGTTTGAAGTCTTCTTCTGTCGAGTGAGTATCGAGTCTTATGGACCCGATGAAGCCTGGTGTCAGATATTTTAAACAGCCTGGTAGCACAACTATCAGGCCTCTGTCATGGTTTTGTGTAACGACCACTATCAAAGACAGTGACCGGGACCGACGGCTTAACGTGCCCTCCGAAAAGTGTATGTTTGAAGTAGCTGGCCAGTATGGTTGTAAATGCTAAAGATATGCGTGTCAATGTCTATCAAACTTTGACAACCACTTCAGTGCAAAAAACTGCATCGTTCTAGGCATCGACAAAGCTTGACGCATTTATTATCGTAAAACGTGAAGGCTAAGCTACGAAATATAGGCTCGCATATAAATACGATAGTCTAAGATTGTAATGTAGAGTTATCAGTCTGTCAAAATTACTTTGACTTGTCTTTTGACTGTCTTAGGGTCGGATTTATAAAGCGATCTCCATCCAGATTGAGAGCAAATTCAAGTATGGATTTGACAGGCCATATTGTACTGAAATGACATTTCTGATACGAACTCAAACTAGCTGTCAGTCTCAAGTGATGTTTGTAATTACGGGCCTTAAAGTTAGTCTAAATTTACATCTTGAGCAATTGCTGTTATTTGCAGATCAAGTATGTGCACTGTTCTTACTACATAAGAATTCTGTGCAAGCTTTCGAACCAGTTGCATTGATTATCTCGTCGATCTACGAACAGATTCGAATCAGGTTAATGTCGATCAAAATTTTGACAAGACTATAAAAAAAAACATTGGTTTCGTTACCTGCTGTAATCATGGTTTCAATAACAAGATATTTTTTTTAAATAAGAACCCATAGCTTGATTATACTGGGTGTAAGGGACGGCGTCCCGCAAAGTGATAGGGCTGCTCAGTCAACGATACTAAACAACTATCAGCTAGATTATGTTTCAGGACGCGAAAAAAAATATATTTGAGTCGAGTTCTCATAGTACTTCGCCTATTTCTGCATTCCAGACTGAACAGATTTTATGGCAGCCCATCGCAACTCGCTACCGTTACATAATGCCCGAGAATTATACTAATTTGAAGAGTTAAGTTGCGTCAGGGCAAGGCCCTAAAGTTGTTATGACGTGCTATAACTAAAACGGCAGGCGCTTGGTGAGAAAGTTTATTCTACTAGGATAAGTAAGGAGCTTTCTTCATTCTTAATAAGGTTCAATTTAATGTAATTAAATTGAAATGTAATCTATTTAAAGTTAGAAAGACTCGTACAATTTGCTGTTGAAATGACGATATCCATACGATTGCAAAAGTTAATCAAACCAGTATGTGATAGTGCTAGGTCATGGTTGGTTATGAGAAATAGATCATTTACTGTGCTGCAAATGGCTAAGTTTTCGTTGTTGATATGTACCTAAGGCGATCTCAAGATTGAGAGCAGTATTAAGTATGGATCTGACAGTTCATAATGTACTGTCATGACATTTATGATACGAACTCGAACTTACTGTCAGTCTCAATTGCTGTTTATCGATATATTTATAATCAGCTCTTGAGACTGACAGCAAGTTTGAGTTCGTATCAGAACTGTCATTTCAATACAAAACAATCTACCAAATCCACACTTAAGATTGCTCTTAATCTTCAGATCGCTTTATAAACCCCCTACAAAACGACCCTAAGGCAGTCAAAAGGCCAAAGTAATTGACAGACTAAAAACTATACATTACAATCTTGCACTATCTGGGTTGGGTCTAGCTAGCAACAAACAAGACTGCTTAGTCATGCTTTGTTCTCATCATAAACGGGAAAGATTACTACATAAGCTTCGGCAACTAGTTGTTACAAAACTGACCTAATAGTAAGGTAGGTACTGTTAGATGAATTTACGAATAACAAGGTTAGAGGTTAGGTGTTGAAATACCCATTTCGCAACATGATGAAGACAAAAACATCCACAGTGATGAATTAATCAATTTCACTTACGCTGATAAATGAGTTTGGTAATTGTATGTGTGAGCCAAATGGGATAGAATTAATTGATCCTATATTCGTAGCAAATAGTCACATTATAGATTCAATGTAAGCCCACATTTCTCACTGGGTTAATTATGTGAAGATTACATACATAAATATAGTCACGCCTTTTATCCGTAATGTGGTAGGCAGAGCGTAAAAGACCTAAACAAAGTTCGTTTCGCCACGTCTGACGAAGCTTTGAGGATTATTTAAGATAGATTTGAAGGTATATTGCTTAGTGACAGGTTGTCAGCCCATCGCCGAAATTACAATATACTGAAACCCTCGGATCCCTTAGCTTGTTTTTTGGAATGCCCTCCCGGGCAGAAATGCAGCTTTCACATTGTATGTTTTTCTCTCGCACGCAGGCCAGCATGTGAAGTTTACTGCACACATAAATAGTGACGACATATCCAGTGTCCTGGGTTGTTGTGTGGAGACCATGGGGTGAGACACGCCCGGTAGGAAGACCCCAAATGCGATGGAGTGACGACATCAAGAGAAGCCGGATTGATGTGGATACAGGTAACTCCGAATAAAAGAGACTGGCATGAAAGAAATGAAGCCTACAACAAGAAAATGGTAGAAGAAGGGTAAGAAGAAGAAGTCCGGTGTCCTAGGTTCAAGAAAAAGACTACTAGGGGAGGAGATTTTTACAATTTGGTGCCGTGACTAGGATAGGTCTATAAACACGAAGAACAAGAAAGAAAAATAGTTTTAAATGTCGTTAGTTTTACAAAGTCAAGATAAATATACTTAATAAACTCTTGCGTGCAATAGTATAATTAAAAGTGAGTAGTATTTCTGCTGGGAAAATGTGCAATACGAAATATTGATCTACTTTATCGATCCGTTCTCTACCACTAACCATAAGGCAATACTAACTTAGGCAATCAAAAGAAATGATATAGCCCGTTATAGAATAAAAAAACAATAAGTCAATAAAGCATGTTAACTCTCCATCTTCTTCGTATTAAGCTATCTAGCTGAAGATGCAAATACTCGTAAACTCGTATCATCAGAAAGTTTTATCAAGATATCCAACCAAAATCCTAATAATTTCCATGATGAACTGGGAGCTAGAGAAAACAAAGAGTGTGCCAGCTGTATTTCCTCCCGGGCAAGGTGTAAAACCAGCTATAAGGGATCCGAGGGTTCAGTATATTGCAATTTAGGCGATGGGCTGACAATCTGTCACTACAGCAATCTATAATAAATAACCCTCAACACTTTGTCAGACATGGCGGAACCACCTTTGTTCAGGTCGTTTACGCTCTGTACCCCATTAGGGATAAAGGCTTGATTATATGTATGTATGTTTATCAAAATATGTTTCACTAAAAGAAATGATTTTTGTTTGATTCAATAATTATTTCATATTGTTTGTACTATGAGAGCCCGATGGTGTAGTGGATAGGGCCGCTGCCTCCTGAGCGGGAGGTCGTGGTTCGAATCCCACCACGTACCAATGTGTTTTTCGGTTTTCAAATTTCATATGTACGTTTATTCGGCGCTTTTTCCGTGCTTCGGAAAGCACGTTAAGCCGTTGGTCCCGGTTAATATCGTTTAATGCCGTAGATATTAGTCGTTAAGCCATATCAGAGGCCAGTGCTAAGCATTGGCGGCTTGAAAACTCTGACCTAATCTAGGATTGGGTCTGGTTTCCCTTCTGGGTTGCGGAGGTCAGATGGCAGTCGCTCTGTGTAAAAACCAGTACCCTCGTTCAATCCCCTAGATTAGGTAGCCGTCCCCGTAAGATACGGGATAAGGCTAGGGAAATGATGATTGTTTGTACTATAAATTCAACAAGCAACCAAGGTATGTATTCCATTATTATAACGTAGTCAACGAATTTGTCTACATCTATATCAAAACAAGCATCTTTCACTGTTCCTTCCCATCACAAATCATCGACGTACAGCGTCTGTAGGTCAGCTCGAACAATGGCACATCAACAGCTCACAATGCAACAAAGACATTCTGACCTGACTAATCGTACTCATTGCACATCGCTATGTAATTCAACTGAATTTAGTATTAGATAATATTCTTAGGATTTTGTAATAAAAGAAATAGTGTTGCAAACAGTTACCGGCTTCCTCTGTCCGCTAGATGTCAACAAATATTGAGCTAAAATACCTTGTAACACGAATGTCTTGGGAAACTATATGAAAAGAAGGGTTAAAATAATTTATAATAAGCCTTATAAATAATTCAAGGGAACTTACATAAACTTAACCAAAATAATGGATTTACCGACTGTTTATATCCACATGATTTACTGCCATATTTTGCAGAAATTACTAATTGAAATGAATCACCGTAATCGCCACATTAATTCATATCGAATACCATCAAAATTAACGACACGACATTTATCAGAATTCGCTTTGCTTGCGTTAAAGATTTCGCTTGATAATCAACATGTGGCCTAGATTAAAGGAAATTACCGGACATTTTGTAAACCCAAGAGGGTAGGCAATTTAATTAAAGCAGATAGAAGCCTCATTATATGCTAAATTTTCTATACAATATGTCAACTTGGAGTTTAATCAAGTAGTACTATTTGAGCAAACCAACTGTCATGCGGACTTCCGCATCTGAAGAGTCGAAATGAAGACAAAAACAGTGGTTAACAAAGAACCGCTGGGTTTCGTTTTCTTCGACATTCATCAGAAAGGCCAAAAAGCCTTTCACGCTTGACAATCGCATTATTTCGATAGAGATATAAATGGGAAATGGCTCCCTTGTGGAGAGAACCACTCTGCCCTTCTCTGCGGAGATCATGCCTAACGGCTTCCGTTCCGATCCAAACAAGCTAAGCTCACAAGCGCAAAGCACTTGCAAAGTTTACCATTAAATTGGGTCAATACCACATGTAATTTTTTCTGTGCACGTTTTATAGTATAAGTCTTCTTTACCTATCTTTGCCGCTAAGAAAAAACCTAGATATTCATAAAGTTTAAAATAAATTTTGCCAGTTGCAAACTGTTTGCATAAAGGAAGCATTTACCTCACCAATTGGACCCCACTTTAAGCATAACCATAATTTATTTTAGCAATATCCATGTGACACAATCCTTGGCGTGCGTCTTGCGTCTGCGCACCGTTGGATGGAATTATAAGATGGCGGACCGCATTATCGCCTTATGTAACGGACTGCGGCTATGACACGGGCTGAAGGAAACTTGACGAGACCTATCATTAGTAATGCTCGGCACGGCACACTTCTGAGGGATAAAAGAAACATCTCTGTGGTGGCCGAAACAAAAAGTGGACAGAGCATTACTATAAATAGACGTAGTTTCTAGTTTCGTTGTGTTGTGTACTTAAAATATTTAAAGAATAGTGGACCTAAAGTTCTGCCTTCGGGGACTCCACTTTTTAAAATATGAAATCGTTAGATAGAGTTCTTATATATGTCAATATTTGTTTGAACATATCATGAGAAATGCTATGCTAAATTTTGTACAACATATTATTGATGTATTGAAGATTTTATGCTATGATGACGCATATCAAAAGCCTGTTCAAATTATAAAGCTGCCTTAGGTTAGTTGACTTCAAAGAATAATAAAATAACCTGCTTTTCTTATAATAAATAAAGTAGAAACCGCTATGTAATTTGAAAAAAATACTGGTTTTTCGCAAATTTCCTTATCCTCAATCCTGTAAACCCCCAGCTCTACATTATGATACGTTGCCCAACACGACCTATGGTTTGCGCGGCGTGACTTAAATGCAACTCCGGTAATAAAACTTCATTTGAATAGGCACAACATATGTAACACAGCATAACACTTAGATATTCAGATTCAGATACAAGCACGTCTAGGCTTTCAATGAACGTGGCCAAAAAAAGAATTACTTAATACCAATAATAAGAAGTCATTTTTGACAGTGGTACAATTCGTAGTTGCAAAACTCACGACCTAACCTATGTTTTCCATATCTTTAATATAGTAAATAGTCATCATATTGTTTATCTATTTTCAAATCTTTATTGTAAGCTAATATTATTATTGTGTTTGTCCTAGGTTTCGCCGAATACGCGTGTTCTCTGTTTTTGTGTTTGTATTTACATCCTCCCCAGCTTATATTTGCTTCACTACTTGTGTCATTGGCAGAATTGTGATTAAAAGCCATTAATGAAGATTAACTTAATATAAGTATGTACCTTACATTTTCTATCATGCGAGAACAGAAAGGGAGGGCAATAATTTTAGTCAAGATTTAGTTAAGGTTGCTCTACGAATCGATAGCAGTATTCTCCATACTTTCATGCTAAACTGAAAGCGATAGAAAAACATAGAATGTACATACGTCTTCCGGGCATGCTGTAAAAACCAGCTAAGGGATTCGAGGGTTTCAGTGTATTGTAATTTAGGCGATGGGCTGACAATGTCAGCCTGACATAACAATCTGTCTCTACGGCAATATACAGATATCTGAAATAACCCTCAAAACTTGTCATACGTGGCGGAATGACCTTTGTTAAGTAGATTGACGCTCTGCCTACCCCATTCATTAGGGATAAAAGCGTGATTTATGTACGTTGTCCCTACATGCAGCGCAGCCGTCCACGTTCATTTAAAGCCATGTCGTATTGTACCGCTGGGTCGTTTGACGACGGAAATGGTTTGTGTTATATTACGCAGATTAATGGACTATAAGATTTGATATGAAATGTGCTACCGGATTTTTATTGCTTTAACTCGAATATGGGAGAGTTGTTTTGCGCACAATTTAATATTTATGTTATGACAAAATATATAAATATTATTTCCCTGAAGAATTTGCAATAAAATATAAAGACATGATCAATAGGAAGTGAAGAGAAATTTGAATGCATACATACAATCACGCTTTTATCCCTAATGGGGTAGGCCAAGCGTCAACGATCCAAACAGAGGTCGTTCCGCCACGTCTGACAAGTTTTGAGGGTTGTTTAAGATAGATCAGTATAGTGCTGGAGTGACAGGTTGTCAGCCTAAATTACATACATACATATAATAACGCCATTATCCCTAATGGGGTAGGCAGAGCATGAATGACCTAAGCAAAGGTCGTTCCACCACGTCTAGATACGTAGTCACGATAGATTTGTACGTCAGCCATGTGGTCAGCCCATCGCCTAAATTACAACACACTGAAAACCTCGAATCCTTTAGCTGGTATTTACAGCATGCTCGGGAGGAGATTCAGCTAGCACATTCTTTGTTTTTCTATCGCTCCCAGTCCAGCATGTGAGGAATTTGAATGCGGTATACGAATTAAGACTGAAAGAGGCTTTCACATCAGAAAAAGGATCAGTAGATACCTACAGATGTGATCGAAGACAAAAGAAACCAAGAATTATACGTAAACTGTGGATAAGGACAGCCGATTCCAAATTGGAGAAGTCTGAATGTAACCTCAAAACTTTGTCAGACGTGGCGGAACGACCTTAGTTTTGGTCGTTTACGCTCTGCCTACCCCATTAGAGAGAAATGCGTGATTATATGTATGTATGTATTTTAACGGGCATGCTATACCACGGGTAGAGAGTCCGATGGTGTTGTGGGTAGAGCCGCTGCATGCATCCTGAGGGAGGTCGTGGTTCGAATGTTTTTCGGTTTTTGAATTTCATATGTGCGTTTATTCGGCGCTTTTTCCGTGCTTCGGAAGGCACGCTAAGCCGTTGGTCCTGGTTAGTACCGTAGATATTAGTAGTATAAGCCATGACAGAGGCCAATGCTAAGCATTGGCGGCTTGAAAACTCTGACCTAATCTAGGATTTGGTCTGGTTTCCCTTTCTGGATTGCAGAGGTCAGATGGCAGTCGCTCTGTGTAAAAACCAGTACCCTCGTTCAATCCCCCTAGATTAGGTAGCTGACCCCGTGAGTAACGGTATAAGGCTAGGGAGATGATGCTATACCATGGGCAGGTAGATGTATGGGGTACATCCTAAGTACCCTTTCATGTATCCTACACTTTTTGTTCTAGGGATGGTAGGCTACTATAAATTAGAAGTTCGTAGAAGATTTCCTTAGCTACGTATATTTGGAAGCTTTTAAGGGGAAATATTATTAACCCTATGGTACTAGCCGAAGTATGAGGCACTAATGAGGCACTTGCCGCTCGCGACTGGCTTGCGATTATTAAACAAGGTGGAGAGAGACATTGATCTTTTCAATTGCTCTTTGAGGAAGTACACAGAAACGGCACTGAATTGTTTTTCAATTGAATAATGTTTAATAACCCTTTGTTCCCGTTGAGTCACACCATTTTGAGTTACACTGTAACCCATTGGTAAAAAAAATCCCGATTAGTAACACTGTTACTCAATGCCATACTTTTTGTTCCCTTTGAGATAACTAATAAAAATAAAAAATTGGGTTAATGTCCTGTAAAAAAAAAAATATTGGGTATCCTAGCTATTTTACCTTCCTATCTTGTATAGAAGACATGTAATCATAGTCGCTCACAGTCACAGCCATACGACAGTCCGTTAGACCCAACCTACGAAGCTTCGGCGCCAACTAACGACTTATTGTATGCTAATATACCCTCGATCTGATATCTAGGGGACATGCTTTGTGGATTGAGGAATATGTTACCTGTTGGGATTGTCATAAGCTTTTTGAAGCCATTGACCAGAGATACTGGTTACTATCAGGTTACCGGTTTACATTAATCAAAGAGAAACATGTAGGCTTAATTTAATAAAAATAATATTCTGACACTATCTTCCATATATATCTTACAAATTATTATTTTCGCTAAACAAAACCCAGATTTTTACACTTAAGCAAAAGATCATTACCCGCAAAGTCGTAACCTTCGAAATCAAGCCAAATCAAAATTAAAATATTTATTGCATCAACAGGTAGATATAAATTTCTAACAATATTCGAAGTCCCCTTTTAAGCAAAACAGTGACTTAGTACAGTGATAGGGGGGTCCGCTCTTCTGTAAATAATTAAACACATTACCTAAATAATGCCTAAAATTACACTTATAAACATATTTAGATTAAATTAAACCAAAGAGTATAATTAAAGTAAATATGAAGTACTTAATTAAAATATAAATGTTCATGTGCGCGAGCGCGAACAAGTATGTGAGTGTGTGTGTGTGTAAGTGAATGTAAATATGTGTAGATTTTATTACGTTTTTTTTTTGCTTTTCTCTTTTTCGTTCTATACGCTGCAGGAGTTTTTTCAATATAAATATGAGCAGTAAATTGTTTGAAACAAAAAACATTAATGATGGTAGGTACAAATTTGCAATACAAAAGTTAATAACTGTTATTTTAAGATAATTAATTTTCTGTTACGAAAGAGTAAGTTTAGTTTATTATTAATGTTCATTTTGCAGTGCCCTTACAGGGTCATGTGCGCACAATATATTATTAAGGAACACCATTGTAAACCACATGAAGCAAATAAACGAATATGAATATGTGATTACTGATTAAAAATTATTTTTAATGACAATGAGGGTCTTGCTCTTGAGTTTCAATATTATAGGTAGAGATTTTCGACCTTCTTCCATGCTGGCCTGGAAGCGAGAGAAAAACATAGAATGTGCCAGATGCGTTATCCCCCGGGCATGCTGTAGAAACCAGCTAAGGGGTCCGAGGGTTTGTAATATTGTAATTTAGGCGATGGGCTGATAACCTGTCACTACAGCAATATACTTACAAATCTATCTTAAATAACCATCAAAACCTTGTCAGACGTGGCGGAACGAGCTTTGTTTAGGTCGTTTACGCTCTGTCTACCCCATAAGGGATAAAGGCGTGATTATATGTATGTATTATTTCGCACGCTGTGCTGGTCTCCTTCAGCAGATTGGTGGGTATGATTTAAAAACGTATAATTGTATAAATTAAAAAAGTGTATCACTACATAGTATAAAACAAAGTCGCTTTCTCTGTCCCTATATCCCTATACTATGTTTGGGGTGTAGTGGGGCGTCTAGTGGTAGTACCTTTCAGGTGTTGTCAGCCGGCCTTAATGTGAGGTGACGCACCATACTGGTCCACAGGCGTCACACAAACTCTCACCGGTGGCTCCCAGTAGTTGTTGTGCACGCAGCGGCCACACCCCGGTAAACCACGTCGGCTCGTGGGCCAAACCCGGTTGAGACTGAAGACTATGATGAAGACTAGCTCGGCACAGAAGGCAAACCAAGCTAATAAGTGACGGATTTTGGCGGATGCGGCGAGCTGGCAAGGCCTTGTTGAAGGCTTAGGGCGACAGCAGAGGACGAAAGCAGCTGTCGGCCAGATACTGCGACTGAACCCTCCTCTGATCGTAGCGGCTTTCCGTTCCATCGGATACAGGAGGGCAAGGAGGACAGAGTGCATCTATGTCCACGCAATCATCTGTGCACTAAAATATATCACGCGTAATTGACTGGTTTATGAAGAATGGACATACCACCAAGACCCGTGGCGATGGACCAAGGTAGAAAGGTCCGGCGAAGATACGCGCTTGGCTTTGTCTGAGGTTTGCACACGGGCGACATAGGGAGAGTGGTCGTTCCTACGCTGCATTGGGGTGACAGTGTGGGTTGGGCAGCACTCTGTGTGACGGAGCAGCCCTGTTTAGGGAGACACTGCTCCCCCCGCCCAGCCGGGGACGGGGCTAGAAAAGGTGCCCTAAGAAAACGTTTGCCCCGAAAACAAGGGAGGTAGTAACCGTAGTTGCCTGTGTATCCCATCTCATTACGGTGGCAAAAAAGTAATCAAAACGAAGATGATATTTGGAGCGTGGAACGTTCGAACTTTGCAAGATAGAGAGGGAAATATCTGCCCGGAAAGAAAGACGGCCGTTGTCGCGAGGGAGTTAGCAAGATATAACATTTGACCAGCAGTCAAGCACTTTACAATGGCAAAACATATTTTCATACATTATAATCATGAAAAAACAAGGTATGCTCCTCTATTTTTCAGCTTGTTGCGATGTGGTTCGGAAACCGGGACTAATGTTATGACGCTAAACAAAAAACTTCGCTAAAAACTTTCTATTAGTTAATCTTGAAAAAAGTTTTTCAAAACTCCCGCTCTAAGTTCCCGCGAAAAGAATCAACACGAATAGATGTGGGATGTGGCTACTTGCGACATTTTATCGCGCCTACTGCTCAAAGGTTTTTTGCAAGAGAGACAGACTTATGTGTTTTATGTATAAGCCGTGTTTTTCTTTCATATCAACAAGGGCTCTTTAGCGCCTTCTTAACCGACCTGCCAGAGTGACAACTTAGATATGACGTCACTACTCGTCTATCTCATTCTTTCCTCAAATCACGTAATGAGACTGCAAAGGACAGCGTGAATCATTCGATGACGTCACTATGTAAATGAGGCCTTGCTTGTTTTGAACCAGCTGATAGTGCACCCAAAAAAATCGAGACCGATTTTGATGTGTTTTTGTTCTATTTTGTGGTGATTTAGATTTAACAAAATGGATCGAGGCAGAGAGAAAGACGCATCAGAAGGAATAGCGGTAAGTTAGTTTTCTTTTGTTTTTCAAGCAACAAGTTATTTCTAGCATTTTCCAAGTCTCTACAAAAACCATTTAATTTATTTGGTCTCCTTCGCTTTCTTTCCCAAATAATTAAATCCATAGGTAGATAACAGACCAGGTCAGTCAATAAATTCTTTTCGTGTTGTTTTTGTCTAGCTTGGCTGTCTGTTAAAGTATGACCATGAAATGTAGAGTCAGATATATTCAATGACACCAATTAATAACTTTATGGAGATGCTTATTTAATTTTATTTATGACATTAATGTAAGTACTATTATTTTAATAATGTCCACTAATAACCATGCAAGCAATTTAAATACATGTAGAGTATATAACCTCAACTTAATAAAAAATAATTTAACTGCAACTGTTTGCTGGTAAAATATGAATTTACAGAAGTATTTAATTAAAGTCGTTAAGATTATTCATTTGGTCACTACACTACTGGAATAAGAAAAAACAAATCATGTTTTTAAAGTTTACAAGGTCAAAGCACATATTTATCCTTCAATCTGCTTTCAGCCAATGGGTATAACAACTCTAAATGAGACGGTGCTCACCAACCAACCGGAGTCCCGCTATGAATGTCCCATCTGCCTCAACTGGCTCCGGAACCCCGTTATCACAACTTGCGGACACAAATTCTGCAATAGTTGCATTACTTCATGGCTGCAGTAAGTTTTATATTGTATTTATACATTTTATACTATTTTTTGGGGCAATTGTCAGCCATGTCACATGGGGTAAGTAAAACACAGGGAAATGAAACACTATATCAGTAGACTAATCATAATGTATGGACAGCTACAGCACAACAACGCTTTTCATTATTCTGATGAAGCTCTGATACCTTAAAAGAGTTTTACTTTCCTCTGTGTTTCACTTACCCTACATGCTTATAGCAGCAGCCATTTACAAGCCACGATTTATAATACACACATACATATCACGCCTTTATCAATAATGCATGAATTGAGATGATGATGAATGGAAGAGCGTAAACAACCTAAACAAAGGTCGATCCACTACGTCTGACAAAGTTTTGAGGGTTATTTAAGATAGTTTAAGTAACCCTCGGATCCCTTAGCTGGCATTTAAAGCATGCCTGGGAGAAAATGCAGCTGGTTTTAATTCTATGTTTTTCTCCCGTTCCCAGTCCAGCATGGTTCGTTTTTAAACATATCATAATTTAAAGTATTTTAATGGGCTACTAAACTAAATATTTCATGCTTCCAATAGTATTTTATTCACATCTAAATACTTGTGCACAACTTTAAAGTATTCTGTCCTTGAAAATGCTTGCCATTCCATACACATTGTTATTTTGCAAATACTTTGATCATGTGTCATCTCATCATAATCACATCAATTTTAATGACAACCTGTTGAATATACTTTAATGTTTTGTTTTGTTCATTACAGAAATAGTGGTCATTGCCCAATAGACAACATAAACCTAAGCATGAAGGTGGATATATTCCCGGATAATTACACAAAGAGAGAGATTCAGGAGCAAAGGATGTCCTGTCCATTCACTTCTAAAGGTAGATGATTATAGTATGTTTCAGATAGCACGAGTCTCATGATAGGAGGTAGGGAATATCAAAATATCACAGGTGCGAAAGAGACTCCTTTATAACTGTATGTGTTTGACATCTGTCACAGGACCCAAGCTAAATTATGTGTCGAGATCGAGTATACGTCAAAATCTTAACCTTCCGATGTTTAGAATGATGCCAAGAAAATGTGGCATATACATACATACATATAATCACGCCTTTATCCCTTATGGGGTAGGCAAAACGTAAACGAGTTAAAAAAAAAAAAAGCTTGTTCAGCTATGTCTGACAAAGTTTTGATGGTTATTTAAGATTGATTTATTATATTACTGTAGTGACAGGTTGTCAGCCCATCTCCTGAATTACAATATACTGAAACCCTCGAAACCCTTAGCTGGATTTTACAGCATGTCCGGGAGGAAATGCAGCTGGCACATATGTTTTTCTCTTGCTCCCAGGCCAGCATGAAATAATGCAAGAGTGTTGTACATGCAATGACAAAAATGTTGCATATCGGGTCGATAGACTCGATACCTACTCGACAGAAGAAGAACTACATACTCGTAGTATAAAACAAAGTCGCTTTCTCTGTCCCTATATCCCTATGTATGCATAAATCTTTAAAACTACGCAACGGATTTTGATGTGGTTTTTTTAATGGATAGAGTGATTCAAGAGAAAGGTTTATATGTATAATACATGCATAATATAGTTGAGAAACACTGATAATTTCCATGCAAAGCCGAAGGGCCGAAGGGGCGGGTCGCTAGTCAATGAATAAAAGCAGGCAGAGAATCTTGATCATTGCTCTACCTATGAAAGAGGATGTAGCTCTTAGTTCCATGACGAGAAGCGGCCTCTAGAGGCACTTTACCTCACAGACCTGGAAATCTTTAAATAGACTTTAGACTCAGGTTGGCAGAAGCAAAGAGAACATGGTCAGGTGGGGATTCTCGAAAACCCCCGATACAAACACAGTTCACTGTTTTCTGTGCAGTTCAAACAATAACACATTAAACATCTGCCCTGCGTGCCCTAATACCTGCATGCAAGCGGATCTAATGATTGCCAATCGATCCGCAATACAAGTGGCAAAGTTCGGGCCCACCACATTGTTAGATTTCTGTCCTGTGTTCCATCGACACGATAAGAAGAAGAAGACCTTATGATGAATCACCTTTAGACACAATCAGCAAATTCACAAAGAAACATTTAGGTATTTACGTAAGTTTTCCACTGTTTCCAGGATGCACTGTAAAACTTGCTCCATTAGACCTGGATTCTCACATCGCAACTTGTGAATACAACCAGCCCGAGGCATCATCCCAGCCCGATATAAAAGTGCCCTGCGCCTTTTCTACAGTCGGCTGCAAAGAAACATTTGACAGTCAAGAGGATATGAACACGCATCTTTGCAATGATGTGCAGAGTCATATGAGCGTAAGTATTACTAGATTTTACATACATAATTACAATCACGCCTTTATCCCTAATGGGGTAGGCAGAGCGTAAACGATCTGAACAAAGGTCGTTTTGCCACGTCTGACAAAGTTTTGAGGGTTATTTAAATAGATTTGTACGTATGTAGTGACGGTTGTCAGCCCATCGCGTAAATTACAATATACTGAAACCCTAAGATTTCTTATGGTGTATATTATATGTTAGCTGGTGTTTACAGTTTGCTCGGGAGGAAATGCAGCTGGCACATTCTATGGTTTTCTCTCACTCCCAGTCCAGCATGGAAGATACTACTTACTAGATTTTATCTTGCTTTTTGGGTCAAGCTACAAAAATCAACCGGGGTGCCTTGCCTGTTTGTTGCATGTTTTCGACTTGCTTGATCTGTGAAAAACAGCGCACCCTCCGAAGCACGGAATCATCTTACTTTTTAGAAAAACAATGGGGTGATTCAACCTCCATTATTTTAACTCAACTGGAATTGAATTGAACCTCCAATCGCCAAATAGATCGATCGAGGGCTTAGAGCAGTAGATTACAGGCAGAATATTATTATCAGGCAAAAACAGGCAATTATAGTTTGATAGTTTACGTATGTTCATCAACATTCTTTGTTAACTTGTAATGTCATAAACATTGTCTTTTCACTAGTATCTTTCTGAACATTCTCTGTAAACTTGTAACAAAAATCTTCCATTCTCAGCTTCTAGTGAACGCGTATTCTGAGATAAAGATCAGCAGCGACATATCGGGCGCCGGCATCGACCCGAAGGAACAAGAGGCCATGAGCCTGTGGGAGGCGCCAGACAAGGACGGCAATCAGAGCGTGCCCAAACCTCTCAACAACACTAGCGCACTCATCAGGTAAGTCCTGAATGGGCGAGACAAGATGGGCAAGCGAACACCCTCCTCACCTCATCTTCTCCCTAGCCTATCCCGTGTCTCACGGGGGATTGAACGAGGGACTGGTTTTTACACGCATCACCCTCCTCACCAACATCAACTGCCTCCGTGGTCTAGTGGCTAGTGTCATGGACTTCCGATCCGGAGGTCCTGGGTTCGATTCCCAGGGGGGAAACACAAAGTTGATATTTGAGAATTTATCACTTTGTGAATTTTTCCCCAGTTTGGTTAGGACATTGCAGGCTGAATCACCTGATTGTCCGAAAAAGGAAAAGATTTCGTGCTTCGGAGGGCACGTTAAGCCGTCGGTCCCGGTCGCTGTCTTTGATAGTGGTCGTTACTCAAACCATGTCAGAGGCCTGATGGTTGTGCTACTAGGCGGTTTAAAAACTCTGACACCAGGGTTCATCGGGTCGATAGACTCGATACCCACTCGACAGAAGACCCTCCTCACCTGGAGCTAATTATATGAATTTACAAAGATTTTTTTTCGCTCACGATATGTGTTAAATTATGTATGAATGAAAATTAAATAACATGCTGCCTCCATCAATAACGTGAAATATTTCGCTCGCTTTGCTCGTTATATGAGTTATTGTATTTCTATTAATAATGGAAGATCTCGTGCTCGCTTCACTCGCGATATGAGATTTGTTTTTTATCAATAGAGCAAAATTTTACGGGTACCACCTCGTTCTATATTAGTTAATATACTTCTAACAATAACGTGAAATACGCGGTCGCTACTCTCGCGATATAAGACCTTTTCCGAAAGAGATGTCCGTAATTTCAGATGCGTTATCTATGGTGATCTTATCACAACTAAAGTCATCATCTCCCTTATCCCGTATCCCACGGGGTCGGCTACCTAATCTAGGGGATTGAACGAGGGTACTGGTTTTTACACAGAGCGACTGTCATCTGACCTCCGCATCCAGAAGGGAAACCAGACCCAATCCTAGATTAGGTCAAAGTTTTCAAGCCGCCAATGCTTAGCACTGGCCTCTCACATGGCTTAACGACTAATTATCTACGGTATTAAACGATATTAACCGGGACCAACGGCTTAACATGCCTTCCGAAACGTACATATGAAATTCGAAAACCGAAAAACACATTGGTACGTAGTGGGATTCGAACCTCGACCTCCCTGCTCAGGAGGCAGCGGCCCTATCCACTACACCATCGGGCTCTCTTATCGCAACTGAAGTACCATCATCCATTTAATTTCCAGAGCCCTATACGAACGAGTGGTAGTCCTCGAACAACGCAACCGCGAACAAGACATCGTAATAGCGAACATCTCCAAACAACTGAACGCATTCGCCGTCGCCAAGATGAAGCAAAACAACGAAATGTTGCTGCGGTACTGCATGGGCAACTACATATGGAGGATAGATAATTTTAAAGCCAGGTGTGAGGCTATGATGAAGGACCACTTCAAGATGCTGTATAGTCCTGGGTTTTATACTTCGCCCAATGGATATAGGTATGTTACATACATACATATAATCACGCCTTTATCCCTAGCGGGGTAGGCAGAGCGTAAACGACCTAAGCAAAGGTCGCGCCGCCACGTTTGACAAAGTTTTGAGGGTTATTTAAGTTAGATTTGTAGGTATATTGCTATAGTGACAGGTTGTCAGCCCATCGCCTAAATTACAATATACTGAAACCCTCAGATCCCTTAGTTGGTTTTTACAGCATGCCCGGGATGATATGCAGCTGGCACATTCTATGTTTTTCTTTATCTCCCAGGCCAGCATGGAAGAGGTATGTTAACTCGCGTATTTTTATTTATTCGAAACCATTTTATTCATTCTTCTTCGTGCCAAGTTGCGAAGCTTGCGTAACCTATTGAATCGGCATTATTTAGGTAGCTAGATGTCGGGCTCGCATCGCTCGCGTAATGTATCAATGTAATTTTTATGTGGTTACAATGATATTCTAGCAGGGTTAGCATTAACTTCTGTCTCGGTTTTGTGTGTTATATTAAAATGATTCGTATAACCGGTAACTAAAAAGACTTGTCAAAGAGGTACCATAGAGAAGGACTTATTGACTTCCCATAAGTCCTTCTCTTTTTCTTTCCCTCTCTTCAGGTATTTTTAGTCACTGGTCTTGCTGTTTATGACACATATCTCTCGCTTGTTCTGTACGGACAAAACCTCGCATGGCTAAAGCCGTTTCCACCACAACTGTGCTGAGCGAGACGTGGTAAATGAAGCGATTCTATTGGTTGTTCAAAAACACATTCCTCGCTACTTACTCTCTCTGCGTACCCCATTAGGGATAAAAGCGTGATTGTATGTATGTCATGCTGTAAGCCTAGTTTTAATAAGCATAATGTTTATTAATTTCAGGTTCTGCGTCCGCCTAAACATCTCCCCCCAAAACCCAGACTGCTTCGCCCTACACGTGCACCTGATGAAGACGGAAAACGACGACTGCCTTGAATGGCCGTTCAATGGTCGCATCTCCTTTGCCATGGTGAACCAGTTTGATCCGGATCTCACCCAACGAGACACCATGATGTCCAACTCCAATCTTATAGCATTTAGAAAGCCCCATACTGAGATATGTGTGCGTGGTTTCGGGTACACGGAGTATGCGGGCGTGAGTCAAGTGCTCAGGAGCGGGTTTGTGAAAGATGACGCGCTTATTGTACGAGTGCATATTAGGTGCGTATGACAAAAGTAGTATTTTTTTGTTTCAGTAATTTTTGTTATTGAGCCGTTATCTATTAATATTACCCTTATAGCGCAGAATGTCCCTTTCTCATTCTACAAAATAACAAAAAGAAATGCACATGATATTTAAAAGAACAAGAAACAAAAGCTATCTGTCAAAAAAATACCGAAACAAAAAAAATACTACTTTTGTCATACACACCTAATGTTAAGAGGTTGGAGTGGGACATCATGAAGCATCATGGTGGTATCATCGCAAAATGTCTACTTCGCATAATGTGCGTTTGAAGTAGGCCCCTTATTTAATCTAAATCTATCTAAAAGGGACATTTTGCGAAAGGGTTCATTTTGAGAAAGCGAAACCACGCACACATATCTCAGTATGGGGCTTCCTGAACGCTATGAGGTTGGAATTTAACATCATGGTAGTATTGTCGCTAAATGTCCCTTTCGAAAAAATTTCGTTTGCCCATTCGCAAATAGCCTCAAAATAACTCTTTCAAAATATCCCTTGGCCTCAAAATGATCCTTTCTCATAATGGCCCTTTCGCAAAATATCCCTTGGCCTCAAAATGATCCTTTCTCATAATGGTCCTTTCGCAAAATATCCCTTGGCCTCAAAATGATCCTTTATCATAATGGCCCTTTCGCAAAATATCCCTTGGCCTCAAAATGATCCTTTCTCATAATGGTCCTTTCGCAAAATATCCCTTGGCCTCAAAATGATCCTTTATCATAATGGCCCTTTCGCAAAATATCCCTTGGCCTCAAAATGATCCTTTATCATAATGGCCCTTTCGCAAAATATCCCTTGGCCTCAAAATGATCCTTTCTCATAATGGTCCTTTCGCAAAATATCCCTTGGCCTCAAAATGATCCTTTATCATAATGGCCCTTTCGCAAAATATCCCTTGGCCTCAAAATTATCCTTTCTCATAATGGTCCTTTCGCAAAATATCCCTTGGCCTCAAAATGATCCTTTATCATAATGGCCCTTTCGCAAAATATCCCTTGGCCTCAAAATGATCCTTTATCATAATGGCCCTTTCGCAAAATATCCCTTGGCCTCAAAATGATCCTTTCTCATAATGGTCGTTTCGCAAAATATCCCTTGGCCTCAAAATGATCCTTTCTCATAATGGTCCTTTCGCAAAATATCCCTTGGCCTCAAAATTATCCTTTCTCATAATGGTCGTTTCGCAAAATATCCCTTGGCCTCATAATGGTCCTTTCGCAAAATATCCCTTGGCCTCAAAATGACCCTTTCTCATAATGGCCCTTTCGAAAAATATGCCCTGGTCGCAAAATGAATGTCCCTTTTCAAAAACGTCGCTTTCGCAAAATGTCCGTTTTAGATATTTACTTTCAATAAGGGGCCTGCTTCAAACGATTTTTTTTTCGAAAGGGACATTTAGCGACAATACTACCATGATGTTAAATTCCAACCTCATAGCGTTCAGGAAGCCCCATACTGAGATATGTGTGCGTGGTTTCGCTTTCTCAAAATGAACCCTTTCGCAAAATGTCCCTTTTAGATAGATTTAGATTAAATAAGGGGCCTACTTCAAACGCACATTTTGCGAAGTAGACATTTTGCGATGATACCACCATGATGCTTCATGATGTCCCACTCCAACCTCTTAACATTAGGTGTGTATGACAAAAGTAGTATTTTTTTTGTTTCGGTATTTTTTTGACAGATAGCTTTTGTTTATTGTTCTTTTAAATATCATGTGCATTTCTTTTTGTTATTTTGTTCTTTATTTTGACTTAGTATATTTTTAATCAATCCTTGGAGGTATTTATCAATCACACTTGTGTTGTGAACGACGCACAGTTCGTTTAATTTAAAATATATAAATGTAAACACTAGAAAATATGAAATATCTCTATGTTATGTACCTATGTACAAATATAAATATAAAATGTATTAAATGAACAATGATAATTATAAAGTATTATACTCAAAGTATTAATGTAATCTTTTTACAAGTTAAATTACACATTAATTAGATCTTGATAGAATCTACATTCCACGTTATTTATAGAATTTTATTAAAAGCAATGTTTTGTATAAGAAAATCAGTATTTAAGTATCCGTCCATTTTATAGTACTTTAGAACAAATATTGTTATTATTTTATATTATATTATAAATGAAAATGGTGCGTTTATAGAATCTACTTAGGTATAAACATTTTGTTGAATAAATTGATTTATCCGTCCATAAAAAAAATTATTATTTCACAAATAAAACAAAATATATTTGAGAACTAATTTTATTGGTAGTTACACTTTTAAAATTTACGTCAACTTGGGTCTATTCCAAACTTCCCGTATAATTTAGAAACTGCCTATATTTTTATGTCTTTCATATTTCTCAATAACGATAAAATTCTCGCCATCTTGAATTTCCAAGTTATCAGGGAATGTTGGAACTAACCCGGTTTCGCTTAATAAAATATAGGAATTTAACTTATGCAGTATAAATATAGTAACGCTAAGTTATTTTAACAGCATATTTGTTACAGATATTTCAATTTTAATGAAAGATTATTTAAAACACTTCATATATTTGAAGTGTTTAAAAAAGTTATATTCGGAAGCTATTTAATAAGAATTGTTTGAATATAACCTTCTATCTTTTATAAACTGAAATATTTGTAACAAACGTCATCATTATCACATCCAGCCATCACATTTTTGCCTCCCTTACATTTATAATTTACTGACTACCAAAATATGGCTTGAAGCAATGCGTTTATTACTGACAAATAAATATTACTTGCATGAAATTTAAAGAAACTACGCTTGAGTTGTGCTTGAAATAGGTATAAGACACACACTGAATGTAGTATTATTTAGGGAATATTACTAGAAAAATGCATAATACAGTGTTCTGAAAATTATGTCAAATAAGTACAAAATGATTAATGAATAGACAAAATTGAAATATTTTAACTACCTCACAGCCTCTCATAACAGTTTTATCAATGTGCATTTCCCATCTTATTCATAAGACCATAACATTACAATGTTGAAATTGTATAGTAACTGCCAAAAACATTCTTTTACATACACAATGAGATTAACGTCAAACTTAAAACTTCAGCTTTTCTGGGTACAAAAATACATTCTTAAACTTTGGCGTATTTTATGATCCGTTCGGTGGTTCAAATCAAAATTCTCAGTCTATAGGGGAGATCCACACACACTCATCTATTATATTTTCCATATAAAAAAATCGTTTCTAAAACTTCTACATATTACACTTACTATTCTAAATTCTACACTATAATGTTGAACGTGACAAAACAAATTGAACTAAACCCATTAAATTACTTTGTATAAGTACTAAGTTAATTATAGTTCTAAAACTAATTTCATCATTCGATTACACCAAATAAATTAACTCTAGCCACTATCATTCGAATCGTGAGCATTTAAAATGGTATTTGGCAGGAAATTTAACGACAGAATTTTCCTCCTTTTTATGCAATTTCAGTGGACCATTTTGTTTCTGGCAAAGTAAAATTAGGTATATAGAGACAAATAGGTATTTCGTCGTTAAATTGCCTGCCAAATAATTTAATTAAATAATCAGCACATTTAAATCCAAGTTTTCATTTAAATAAATGGAAAGTTATTTTTTGTGAGAAATTATTCGGAAGACATTACTGAAGGAAGCGGTCCCTTTCCAGACTTCACAAGTAAAATTTTTGGCAAAGCTACGAACACTTATTATTTGTGCAAAATTTGGAAGCCAAAAGCTACGTTCAAGTTTTTCTTTTTTTCATGTTGTTGGCAATATTGTTCTTAATTTTGATAAACTACCCTACTTTATAAAATCTGAAAGTATTATACTCGACCACTGTGTTACACTGTTTTAGAAATGGAATGTTCGAATAAATAAACGAAAAAGAAACATGAAAGTCCAATTTTTGTGAATTTGTACCGAAACTTCGTACTTCGTCCTAACCTATACAAGCTCTATAATTTCTACTACATATCACAGTTACGGTAAACAAATGCATAATCGATTGAGATGTGATGAAATCGTAAAAACATTATAAACTCAACATCATCATTATTCATTACGAGACACTTCGAATCACTATACTATACTTTCGATAATCAGTTATTTATAAATAGGACCTTACCAGTCAATTGTAGTTGTGGGTAATTGGTAGGTCACTTTAAAACGCTGATAAGAGTGAATGAAAGAATAAATTGTCTCTTTCGCACTACTGACATCTATCTAACCAACTCTCACTCTACCCAAGCTTTATAAAAATTAACACAGATTCATATAAATATTTATTTTTATGTAGAGGTTTTTCACAGGTTTTTCGTGATTCGAAATTACTATTTAAAACAGCCCTACCTGTGCCATCTGAATATTGATTACAATGTAAGTAGCTGTATAATTTAAATCCTTACAATCCTGCAAGTCATTATAACTCAGCTTGGCCAGTGCAGACGATAATTTGAGACTTTGACGAACATCTGATTCTTGAAAACTTCAACACTGTCTTTTATGAGTATTCATTAAGTGTAGACACTTAAAACCCATGCACACAGTCGGATCTTTCTGTTCCGCACTATGAGTGCAAGATAGTCATCGGACTGTCGGGCAACTGTTTTGTTGCCCGTACGCGGAGAGCCTAAGATCTGCCTGCACAGACTTCGCAAAATGAATAAAATCGATCTCCTTTCGTGCTAAATACAAATATCAGCTAGTTATACTAGTTTTAGCTTTAGATTATTAAGCAGTAGACAAAGTTCTGATCCAATAATATAAAAATACTACAGATTTTGATTACATCAAACGATAGAATTTAAAATTTTCGTCACAGTTTATGCTTATAGACAATTACTTACTCGTATGTAAAAGCTAGTTACTTTACTACTAACATACATTTTATTATGTAGAAAAGCATAACATATTGAAGATCGTCTTGACTAATTTAAGTGCATATTTCCACACAATAGAACAGCGAATAGTTAATCAACACTATAAAGGCAAGTATGTTTATATAGCAAATAGTTATTTAATATTATGAAATTACAACAGTCTTTACTAACTTGTTAAAATATGTGATTAGTATGAGATATTATTTATTGAGCAATATTTAAATTAAACTAGTCGCTGTTTTACTGATTTAGCCTCTGGCCAATCAATATCAGTATTTTGACAAACTATTTATTAATTATGAGGATTTTGTGATGTACTGATAAATATATAATGTTCAGATTGCCAAAATACTGAATCGAATACAATCAATCTCTATTTAACTTCAATACTTCTATCTTACGATGGATATAATATAAGCTTAACCAAAATCGCAAGTTTACATGATTCATTGTTACCAAAATCTACAAAGGAACTTGGATGG
Organism: Scrobipalpa costella; assembly: GCA_949820665.1. NCBI lineage: Eukaryota > Metazoa > Arthropoda > Insecta > Lepidoptera > Gelechiidae > Scrobipalpa > Scrobipalpa costella. The sequence continues at coordinate 3,985,839 of OX463298.1, forward strand.
ATTGAATCCAAACGACAAAAACATAATCAAGAACAGATTCAAAGTCTTTTAGATGGCATCTACGGAGCAGTGATTGCAATACGCGAGAATGCAACAATAGCAGTACACTTTTGGAACTAACGTAGTAGTATATGTAGTGGCAGTAACCTATTTTTTACTCCTCGACATTGGATATTGTTTTTATTTTCACGTTAGCATTTTTATTTTATACTATTTGATATTAGCTTTTTTACAAATGGAAATATTTTATTTTTTAAGACATTTATTGATTTATTTCTGACGATCATTTTATCATTGGTCATTTTTAGTTTTATTGTAATGTAATTATGAAATTGGTAAAATGAAATAAACAAATCTAAATCTATGCGAACATGCCGAACCTTCTCTTTATTTTTGCTCCGCGCTTTAATACTTTCTTTCTACGGCGCTCATCCTCCATCGCAACATAGAAGTACAGTCATCGTCATAGAAAACTAACCCCACTAAGGGCATGCGCGCACAATCAGCCGACAAAACAGTCGCGCGACAGTTGGTTTTCTCTCATGCACTTCCGATGTGGCGAAGAGAGAGTCGCGTCACTGTTTCGGCAAGTTTTGTCGCCTCTGCGCGCTCCCTCTAAGTGTACACTGCCGCCTCGCCTTCTACACCGAGCCACTGGAGTCCCCAGGGAAGTGCAACAGGTTGTCGCCGCTGCAACTCGGCGTGGGAGACGAGGGGGGGTCGAGTGAAGCCCTAGATGCAGAGCTGAAACTGCTCGAGCTTAGTTCCTCGGGCTCAGCTTCGAAACGGACGCCTGCTGATATTGCTGCAAAGAGAGAACAAATTGCTAGTGAAATAGGTGAATGTATGATTTGTATAGTTTACTTCCATGCTGGACTGGGAGAGATAGAAAAACATAGAATGTTCCAGCTGCCCTTCCTCCCGGGCATGATGTTGAAGTCAGCAAAAGGGACTCGATGGTTACAGTGTATTGTAATTTAGGCGATGGGCTGACAACCTGTCACTATAGCAATACATATTACAATCTAAAATGACCTCAATTTTTGTCAGACGTGGCGAAAGCGCCTTTTACGAGGCGTTAAACGCTCTGTCTACCCCGTAAGGGATAAAGGCGTGATTTATGTATGTATGATTTGTATTTCATTGAAAATATATGTGAATAGGATAGTATAACATTACCCATTGATAGAGTCCTTGCCAATCCATGTCATTGTATGAATTAAATTTTGCACAATATTCCATTCAATTCTGATTTAAAATCATTTTAGAAATCGATAATAACGTAGAGATTTTTTTATTTACTTATTACCTAGAATATTTTAGTTAAACCATAATAACAAGTCAATATATAACTTTTTACATGCACTGAAGTGCTGTGTAGGTAGGGTATGTTTTAAGTAAAAGAGATAAATGAAAATACATAGATTGTGGTTTTTAAATTCCCATTTTTTATTATTATACTATTATGAATTTTAAACACTCCATAACATTATCAACAAAATCATACCAGACAAGGCAGCTGAATCTACTTACTTTTAAGAATTAATACAATTCGATCAGAAAATTGTACAGCAAATATTACAACAGTGATATTGATATGACATTTAGAATCATTTTTACCATAAAAGCCACAATGTTTAGAATTATAAGTGCAAAAATTATAAAATAACAAAATATTTTTGTATTCTTTGGATCGAATTATAAAATTAATTTTGTAAAAACATTGTGAGGGCACTCAAATAACAATTTAACAAATGTTAACGCTAACTACAGCCAATACGTACTTTGGAATAATACCGAATTTTAAAATTATACAATAACAAATCGAAAAATATTTAAAATCATATTTTAAAAATAAGTAAGTATCGTAAATTTTTACAAAATTTCGTCAAGTCACATGTCTTAGCTGCCTTAGAAACGAGTGTTAATGAACTAAAATACTGAACTTTCTAATTTCAATAACTTTAATTCGAAAAATACAGGTACCGGCGAGGCCACATAACCAAAATTATTCTATCTATAAAGCGCGCTCCTCTGTAGATTAGCTAAATTCTAAAGTTGGAACACATGACGTCACTGTAAAGGGAAGTAACATTTTTGTATGGGGCATACTGTGAAAGGTAACCCTAACTATTTAATCAAGTTGCGGCGCCCGATGAAACTTAAACCATTCGCTTGTGCACAGAAATAGAATTAAAAAATCTTCTTTGTGTTTTTTTGCTGAAGCGTCACATTACAAAGTTATTTCAAATCAATGATATCGGATTTTCGAAAAATCAATCTTCAAACGCATACACATATCTCACTAATGTGACGCTTTAGAGACAAATCACCAAGTGTATTTTAGGTTTGTATTAAATTTGTAATAAAAAAGTTTGGGTTTCATTAAGCACCAAAATTTTAATTTTTAATATAAGGATCGCCATACACACTATGCCAGAAATGTTAGTACCCCTTTGATGACGAGACAATGCTCTAAGGTATTGGAACGCACTTCTCTACACTTTTAACATTAACGAACATCTATTGAACACTTTTAAACAAATAATAACACAGGGTTTTCTGGACAATTTAAATCAATGGGAATTTGAAAGTTGTAACCCTGTATACTTTAAGTGAGCCGAATTTAGGTTTAATAGTATTAGTAGTTATTGAATTAGTTATTACTTTTCCTAGTGATGTAGTAATGTGGTACATGATAATGATATAATAATCTACTAAGGCAAAGGTGATCTATAAAAGGCAATACAAGGTTTCAATCATTTAAGTATTTTGTATGTACGTAATATTTTTTTAACGTAACATTTTTTGTGTTACTCTGCGTTAATCTGTTGGTCTGATAATATTGACAGTATTTTTACATTATGCAAACAATTTATTAGTTGCAGGTCATTGAACTATAATCTAAGTTTTTAATAAGTTTAGCAAGTATTTAAACGGCTCTACCCTCCTAGATTCTTAAAATTTGCATTACAATTATGAAAAACTTGTTTCATGGGTAGATATCGCAAGAAGACTTCTTAATACTTTGACGTTAAAAGTTAATTTTAATAATTATTGGTACTATTATTGAATCATTCACTTATTTAGATAAAAATGTCTTACTTAAAAGAGGATCCTAGATAGCTAAAGACAGGTAATTTATTTTTTTGCATCTTTTACCAAGATGTTATATTGTAATTTTTTGAGAAAACAAACTCATAAAAAAAAATATAAACATGCTCAGAGCTATCGTTAACTAATAAAAATAATTGATGCTTTATTTACAATTAGCTGACATTGATGATTATAAATATTATGCACCAACTATTATGTCTATTGAAAAAAAACTAAAATACTTACAACATTATGTATAGATTATAAAAAATAAATATTTGTCATGATTTAACATATTAAAACTAATAATAATAATACTCGCCGAAAGAAATTAAAAATTACATAATATTTGTACACAAAGACAGCCGTTTATTCAGATAAGGTATTAGATACCATGATGAAGAAGCATCGTGTTATTTTCGAGTTACAATAACAAAACACGCGAGGTGATGCAGAATATTCTTGATGAATAATTTACACACCATTATAATAAATAACGTTCTGAAAGCCTCAATGTGCTAATATCTAATTAAGACTTCACATTGTACGTCTATGGAAAACAAGTTAAAGAAGAGAAAAATCCAGTTTTTATTTTCTCGTCAGCGTATTTTTTTTACCGGAAGAATTAAATTTATTTTTGAAGGCTTATAAACACTACAGGTACTATATGTGTCGTAGGATGATTTGATAATTCGAATCTTCGCGAAAATCCTAGGGATTTTGCAACAACACGGATAATTAGACAGTGGTGAAAACATTGTCAAATCTTGCTGGAAATAGTCAGGTAATTTGTGAATCCTTCTGTAAGCCTTTGCTTCTGATAAACCCCGTACTAGCTACAAGAAGTTTTCCAGAACGTTTCAAATTGACCTTAATTGTATTAAAGTCATAAAATAAATGGACTAAATCTACATAAAATAAGCATTTTTATATGATTTAACTTAAGTTATTTATTAGCGAAGTCAGCCATTGTATGATACACAGCGGATCTGTCGTGCATTGCTTAGAGATTCTTTACACTTTACAGCTAAAGGAATCAGCCTGCGTAATACATCGGCGTGTGTATTGAGGTAAACAGCATAGCAACTGGCCTTAAATATTAAATCTTATACTGGAGGAACAACGTTATTTCCACCTAGTCCTTAGGAACGTTGTCTATTGTACGAAAAGTGCGACCGAGACATCTGTTCAGATTCACTCCTGTCAGTGAAGCCATTGGCAAATTTTAGTTTTATACATCGCCACTTGAACAGATAATTCGGTGGCACTATACGCCATATATTGTGTAAGGGACAGCTACGCAAACAGATAAAGTTTGCACGGGTTGCACAGTCAACGATACTGCACAATTTCCAAAAGTCAATTCCTTCAGGTTCTTTTTTTCATAGCCCCATTTGCTTGCGGTAAGCAGTCCCTTACACCCTTTATATTCTGGTTGTCGTCTTTTTATCCAAGTCGTGGTCTAAATCTATGGGCCTAACTAAATAAACTAAACAATAAGTACTAAAGGGCAATACATAATGTGTTACGAGTATAAATATGAAGCACTTTATTTCATGAAGACTGTAAACTGAAGTTCGCACTAGAAGTGACTATAGTCAAGTATTAATTATTGCTTCAATACCTTTCAATATCCAACTCACAGCCTTCATAAAATCAAATATTTTTGTTATTTTCCTAACTTTTTAATATTTTTTATTTTGTTTTTCGATATGAGAGTAGCACAATACCTATAAACTGATAATGTTTTGGGTAGCACATATTTTAAATTTTATTTGTTTTTTATTCATACATTTTAAGTTTTTTGTCTTTTGACTGATACCAGTCAATGTTAAGATTGCTTAACTAAAATTAATTTACTACAATAATAGCGAAAACACTTTGAATTATTTCAAATAAGTTGAATGTTATTATGATTTAAACTTGCGCGAAACCGTTTAAACATTACTTTGAAGATTTTGTAATTTACCTTGAAAATTGTGTTAAATCTTATAACCAAATCTAAAGACTTAATACTATTAAAATCCAAACTACATCTTTATATTTAATGGGATTACAATGGTGCAAATTCAATCATGAAAACTTATACAGAAAATCTCGTAAAGTAATAGAGAAAACGGCTTTACGTTTCGTAACTACTTATTTTTATATTGCAACACCGATTAAAAATAGTGAAATTGAACACATTGATATTATTTCTTCTTCCTACGCGACTTCTTAGACTTAGCTGATTGCTTTGATGAAGGCAGAGTTATAGTAGAAGCACCAGCATTCTTTTTATCTTCCTTATCACTGTCCGTTGACACCACTGGGGACGTATCATCCTCTGAAGACTTTTCCATTATTTCTGCGTCTTTTTCTTCAACTTTATCGTCTAGTTTAATTTCCTGCGATGTAATCTTATGTCCTTCAATAACGCTGAAACCTTTCTCTTTCTTCACTGGTAGCTTCTCCAAATCAATAAGATTGAACGCACTCGATTCAATAGCTTTTGCCGTGGTTTCCTTTATAGACGACAATATATCGTCTATGTTGATCTTGCAAATCGGGCTAGTGATCTTCGGATCATTGACTTCAAGTAGACTGTCTCTCATAACTTCCAGTTTGAAGTCGTCTAGTCCGAAATCCAAGGGTTCTAAAGGAGGTAGATCATGCAAAACCGCATGATGTTCTTCGACGAAGTTCAGCTCTGAAGGCGCGTCGCACTCTGCTACCATTATATCAGTCCTCTTGCAAAGCTCAAATAGTTTTTCTTGCAACGACACAGTGGAAGACGTCGGATACTCATCGTTATCTCTCTCCTTCTTTATAACCTTCTTGTCTTTAATTTCCTTCACGACTTCATCAGTTTTCTTTGTACTTTTAGCAGCTGTAATGGAACTCCAAGATTTAGGAGGCTTGTCTATAACTGGCTCTTTCTCTTCAGCCTTTACACCCCATGGTTTACATTTTTCAGCTGATTCTTTTTCTTCAGTTTTTATACCCCAAGGTTTGATAGATTTTTCAGCAACAATTTCTTTATCAGCTGCAATAGAACTCCATGACTTAACTGGCTTTTCAACTTCTTTCTCAGCTGTGATGGAGCTCCAAGATTTAGATGGTTTTTCAAGCACTGGGTCAGATGGTTTTATCTCAGGCTGCGGTGACCGTTTTCGGGGCTTAGTGCCTCTGGTTATCTGAATCTCAGGAAATTCTTCACCAGTAGTATTTATAACATATACATCTTTATCTATATCAACATTTTTGTCAGATTTACGTAGTTCGGGATAAGGTGAAAGCGATTTGCTTTTGTTTGGCTTAGGGGATTCTTTCCAGAAAGAAGCAATTTCACTCGGTGTACCCTCCGAATGCTTTCTTTGTTTAGCACTACTGATTTCTTTAGGGGTTTCCAGTTTTACTTGCACGGGACAAGATATAATTTCATCGCTACACTTTTTGGAAGATTTTGGCTTAAAACAAATTAATTCAGGCTCATCTTGAACAGGCTCAGGTAGAATTTCAAAAGATTTTGATTGTTCTTTTTTCTCTGGAGTTAAACTCTTTGACATTCGTTTTTTAGTTTTGTATGTAGGACTCGGCTCTAATTCTTCAAAAGGAGTCGAGATTGAAACCAAATCTCCACTACATGGCTCTTGTTTATCTTCTATTGCGTGAATTTCCACAAAACTATCGTCGTTAGAAGATTGTTGTTCGTCTTGAGTCTTTTTAAGCTTTTTATTCTTTTTGGATTTAGGTTTGTCTTCTTGTTGGCTACTACCAAAGGATATTGGTTTATCGGGTTCGTTAAGAAGCATGTCCCAAGCCTGTTCTTCTGTTTTGATTTCAATTTCTTCTATCATCTTGGGTGTTTCCATCTGAGCTGGAAGTTGCAAAATAACTTCAACGGACGGTTCATCTTCAACACTAACAAATTCTTGTTTTTTGCCTACCTTAGTATTTGTTAATAAAACTACATTCTTAAATTCTTCCTGTTTTTCCTCCTTAACCGCAGATTCCTTAACATCTTTATTACCTTTAGATTCCTTCACATCTTTTTGTTTTTTAATCTCTTTTGGTTCTTTAACCTCCTTTTCCTTTACCTGTTTCGTTTCAACCTCTTTAGGTTCATTGCTTCTTTTAGATTTGTCCTTAGAACTAGCATCACTATCTTTATAACTAACTGACTTCGGGGTGGGAGATTTCTTAACTCTAACGCTGGCTACCGGTTGAATATCATCCGGCAGCCGATTCGATTTTGGCAGTGATTTAGAATGTTCACGCTCGCGCTCGGCGCTGTCAGCCGAGCTCCTCTCACGCTCTGCACTTTCACGCTTCCTTATATCACGTTCCTCGCGCTTGAGATCTTTATTTACATCGGTTAGCTTAACATCTACATTAACACTATCTATCGACTCTACATCAGTCACGCGGGAATCACGCTTAGCAGCTACAACTTTAGGCTCTTCGCTCTTCTGTTTTGCGGGTTTTTCCACTTTAACTTCAGTTTCTTTAACTTCTGTTTTGTCAGGTCTCGTTGTAACGTCTTTTTGTTTAATAATAGACTTTTCATCTTTAATCGTGGCATCCTTCTGTTCAGAGGATTTGTCAAGTTTTGTATCTTTCTCAGCTGAAGATTTCCTAACAGCGTCTTTATTTTTAACAGATTTCTCAATTTTAGTCGCAGTGTCCTTTTTCTTCTCTTTCGATTCTCTCTGACTGGACGACCTATCAATTTTAGCTGGATCGACTTTGATCGTCGTTTCTTCAACAGGTTTCTCTTTTTTCGCAGGTTCTTCTTTCTTGGGTTTCTTCTCTTCCTTCTTCACGGGCGCTTCATCGGATTTGACAGAACCATGAGCAGACTTACCGGCGGCGTTGCCATCCTCAACGGGCACAACAGTGGGTTTAACTACAACCTCATCGTCGATCGTGTTAGAAGCGTGCCAGTCGCTGACATAGTTGAGAGCGGCGGGGATGACCACGTCCATCGTGAGCGGGACAGGTTCGTCCGTCGGGGACATGCCGGTGAAGGGGGACACGGTCTGCACGGGGATGGTGGTGCTGCGCGGGAGCGGGCGCACGACGATGTCGCTGTCTAGGGGCAATGTGGCGGGCGCGCGCACCACCGGGCGGAACGTGGCCTCGTCCTGGTTGGAGCGCGTGTAGTCGTCGGCGTCGAGCGGCGGCGGCGCGCGCGGGGCGGGCGCGGGCGCCACCACGGTGCCCTGCGGGCCCACCACGCGCGCCACGCCGCGCCGCGCCTCCGGGGTGACCCGCATCACCTCCGAGCGCCACCCTACACGAAACCGAAGGCAACCGTCAGTATTGTACGGAGGAGATTTAGAAAAAAGCATGACATGTTTTTTATGTTTTATCTACTGTACTTGAACCGAAAATACGACGCGGGTTTTAGCATGTTACGATGGTTTTAATATGCCGGTGAAAAATCTATTCACAACGTTTTTTTTTAATAAATGGTGCATCGTTCGCCACAATGCAAATGATTTCGTATACACCAAAAGTCATATTGTCAATGTTTATTTAATCATGTCCTGGCCAATAATTTTATTACTGCATTTTTTGCTGAACCACTTTTTAAAATTTTATATGGAATGTGGTCGGCCTTCTCAGTTCGTGTACGATTCAATTTGATATTTAATTTACACCTGAACACGTTCTACGAAGTCTGAAACGATCACACTTCATTACATTAATGATACAAATACGCGAAGCGCAAGCAATGAATAGACTTTTCACGTTTCTATAATCGAAATATTTACATTTAGTATTTAAATTCGAAAGCCAAAAAGGGTAGTTAGATGATGGGTGCCTTTGGCTTCGGTACGGCGGCTAACGGCGTTACGACGCAAATGTTTATGCTTTGTTCCACTCCCCCGTTCTTAGCTCGCTCTTGTGCGAGGTTATCGTGATCTTGTATGTTTGTATTAGACACAAGTTATACATTCAAACACTTCATTTAAGCACTGTTATGGGAAAGGTGCAAAATACTGGCTATATTCTTGGCAGTGAATGTAATAATTAGAAAAGGATGAAAATAAGCTGTATAATTCACTCGCTCGTTTTACTATTTTAAACAGGTCTACTCTAGATTTGTATTTAGATAAAATAGAAATTACTTTTGACCACGACGTTTCGACTTAGTTACACGAATCGAGGTTGCGAGTTGATTCATCCACTATACAAAATAATGCCAGTATTTTACGCCATATATTGGATTAAAAAAAAAAACAATTTCCATTAAATGACGATTTTAAATGTTTGTAAAACAGAATTTGAATTAAAAATCGATTTTAAAATAATGTATTGCCATTTGAAAGCGTAAAATAGCACTGTAAGTGCCAAACAATAACATGTATCTAAATTAGGAGAAACAACAAATCACAAATTTTAACCACAGACAGGATTTGAACCTGCAACCTTGGACCATCCAACGCTCTAACCAATTGAGCTATACTATTTCCAACTCAGTTTTATAATAAAGGAAAAAAAAGTTTCATATCTCTTTATTCAAAAACACAATCACTAAAAGAAATTAAAGTTCAATTACTGAAACTACTATTTCATGATGTTATCATATCTAATAACTAAAACATTACTTCCATGCTGGACTGGGAGCGAGAGAAAAACATACAATGTGCCAGCTGCATTTCTTCCCAGGCATGCTGTAAAAATCAGCTAAGGGATCCGAGGGTTTTTCTTTATTGCAATTTAGGCGATAGGCTCACAACCTGTACTATAGCAATATACCTAAAATCCAATTTATCTTAAATAACCCTCAAAACTTTGTCGGACGTGGCGGAGTGACATTTGTTTAGGTCGTTTACGCTCTGCCTACCCCATTAAGGATAAAGGCGTGATCATGTATATGTAAAACTTATTTTAGAGACAAGATCTTCGATTAAAAGGCATGAAACTTTGTTTACCTTTATTCTAAAACTGAGTTGGAAATAATACGCAACATATCCTTAAAGGCGAAATTAGTGACTGGTTGTTTCTCAGATCGTCATGAATGAATAACATACATACATACATATAATCACGCCTTTATCCCTAATGGGGTAGGCAGATTGTACACGACCTAAACAAAGGCAGTTCCGCCACGTCTGACAAAGTTTTGAGGATTGTTTAAGATAGATTTGTAGGTATATTGCTGTAGTGACAGGTTGTCAGCCTGTCGCCTAAATTGCAATATACAGAAACCCTCGGATCCCTTAGCTGGTTTTTACAGCATGCCCGGGAGGAAATGCAGGTGGCACATTCTATGTTTTTCTCTCGCTCCCAGTCCAGCATGGAAGTAAATATGGATAACATATGATATAGCTATGTGGCACTTACCCTGGTCTTCCTTCATGGCCTCTGCCAAGTCCTCCTTGAGTTGTACATCGCAGACGGACGCGGCTCGCCCGCTTTCAGCCAACAGCGACTTGCGGCGGAAACTGTCCGATGGGGAGTGCTCCAGGGAACCTAAGAGAAACATACCAAATTTCAGTTATTAGCAGCAATTTTGAACTTTATTCTTGTTCACCTAAAGTGCCTACGGTCTCAATCCACAGGTCAAAGTTGCTCCAAGTAAAACAATGGTCATTACTCATTACAACCAAACCTTTCACGCAGGAGATGTAACCTTTTTGACATAGTGTGAATAGCGACCTTTATTTATATTTTACAAAATCTTTCGGCGCACGATTAGAAAATAAAGTATAATAAAAATTTAAATTTCTGGGTAATTCTCAGAAAGTATTATTGATTTCTATTTGTGTGTATACAATCGAATGGTTTAGATAACATTTCTGTTTTTTTTTTTTAAAACAAGTGTCGCCATTCACAGTATGCTAAGCTCCATACATAAATGTGACATCCCCTTTGAAAGCAGAATACTCACTAGCAGAGCCAGAGTGTATGAGGACGGGCACTATGGGGCGGGCGGCGGGCATGTTGACGGGGTTGGAGCGCGCCACGCCGCCCGACATTGTGTCAACTTCCACTGTTTCCGCTTCCGATAGCGACGAGTTTGACCTGGGAAACACATTCAGCTATTAATGTATGTTTTTTATATAGTATTAAACTTAACTTATATAGTAGTAACTTCCATGCTGGTCTGGGAGCGAGAGAAAAACATAGAATGTGCCAGCTGCATTTCCTCCCGGGCATGCTGTAAAATCCAGCTAAGGGATCCGAGGGTTTCAGTATATTGTAATTTAGGCGATGGGCTGACAACCTGTCACTACAGCAATATACCAAGAATTCTATCTTAAATAACCCTCAAAACTTTGTCAGACGTGGCGACCTTTGTTTAGGTCGTTTACGCTCTGCCTACCCTATTAGGGATAAAGGCGTGATTATATGTATGTATGTATTAGTTAAGTTTAGTTGTTTTTAATGTAAGCGGACAATGACGTCGAGACAAACTTCATTAAAGGTTTAGCGATGTCATTTAACTTGTTAAATTGTGTTTAGTAAATGATGATAATAAATAAAATAACATTTTAAGTTTGCAACATTGATATATTACCATATTAATATATTCTTCCATGCTGGCCTGGGAGCGAGACAAAAACATAGAATGTGCATTTCTGTAAAAACCAGCTAAGGAAGCCGAGGGTTTCAGTATATTGTAATTTAGGCGATGGGCTCACAGCCTGTCTGTCACAATACATGTAACATACGGGGTGTAAGGGACAGCGTCCCACAAACTGATAGGGGTTGCCCAGTCAACGACACTGAACAACTTCCACCAGGAAAATCTTTCAGGAAGTGAAAAAAAATATTTTTGGCTTTTCCATACGAATTGTCTGATCGAGGTGGACATTTTGTATGGAAAAGAAATTTTTTAATATTCACTTCCTGAAAGAATTTCTTGATGGAAGTTGTTCAGTATCGTTGATTAAGCAACCCCTATCAGTTTGCGGGACGCTATCCCTTACACCCGGTACACCTAAACATCTTAAACAACCGTCAAAACTTTGACAGACGTGGCGGAGCGACCTTTGCTTGGGTCGTTTACGCTCTGCCTGCCCCATTAGGGATAAAGGCGTGATTATATGTATGTATGTAACATAAACGGTATATTCGGAATGATATGAACCAGCCCATGAATACGAAAATGAAATTGTCCCTCCATAATAAATGCATCAGCTATAAATATAATAGCGCGTGTAGTATGGGAAGTCAATTTCTTTTTTCGTATTTCGGCCTATGTTCCTATGGAAAAGTTGTTCAGTTTCATGTCCTTTCGGGTGCATATATTCTGTTACTTGTTGCATTTTTGTTATACACAGATCTCTTACAAATTCAAACTGTAATAACGAAACTGTAATATTAACTTTAATAACGAATGAGAACAAGTTGTAAATGTTCATCGTTAAGAACAAGATGAATACGATATCTGTCAAAAGACCTATAAGTTATAGCCCCGCCAAGAATTAAAAGATGTTACAGAGAAAGAATCAGAAAAGGACATACATACATATAATCACGCCTTTATCCCATAATGGGTTAGGCAAAGCGTAAACGACCTAAACAAAGGTCGTGCCGCCACGTCTGACAAAGTGTTGAGGGTTATTTTAGATAGATAGATACATACATACATAAATCACGCCTTTATCCCTTACGGGGTAGGCAGAGCGTGTAACGCCTCGTAAAAGGCGCTTTCGCCACGTCTGACAAAAATTGAGAGCAATTTTAGATTGTAAATTGTATTGTTGTTTTAGATAGATTTATACGTATATTGTTGTACTAACAAGTTGTCAGCCCATCGCCTAAATTGCAATATACAGAAACCCTCGGATCCCTTAGCTAGTTTTTACAGCATGCTCGGGAGGAAATGGAGCTGGCACATTGTATGTTTTCTCTCGCTCCCAGTCCAGCATGGAAGAAGGACTTATGCACTTCCAATAAGCCCTTCTCTATGGTACCTCTATGACAGGTCTTTTTCATTCCTGACAGGGCTATACAGATTCCAAAAATGAAGCGATAATATCGTGCCTACTTCAGCTACATTTTGAAAGGATCACTTACCCAGTACAATTGTATGTTTTGAACACGAACTGCGGCCCCATCCAGAGCCTCCGGTGCGGGCCAGCATGCGTCACTATCTCAACTTGAGCCAGCCAACGCTCTTCTTCGCTTACACACATGTCTGCGCACCTCTGGCAAAGAAAAAATAATACATAATATTAGAAAGCTCATAAAAATCACCATTCAATTTAACTATCATGTAGAAGCAATTGATTCATGCAAGTTTCTAGTGCCATACATACATACATAAATCACGCCTTTATCCCTTACGGGGTACTCGTAAATGGCGCATTCGCCACGTCTGACAAAAATTGAGGGCAATTTTAGATTGTAATATGTATTGCTTTAGTCAGCCCATCGCCTAAATTACAATACACTGTAACCCTCGAGTCCCTTTTGCTGACTTCAACAGCATGCCCGGGAGGAAGGGCAGCTGGAACATTCTATGTTTTTCTATCTCTCCCAGTCCAGCATGGAAGAATTCTAGTGCCACATTGTCATTTATACCCAATCTAAACTATCCATTAACCTTGCTCTATATCTTGGCTGCGGTACGGGGTCATACTGTGGGGATATTCCGAGATATAGTACAGATGCTAAAGATTTAGTATATCCAGTCGCATATCTTCTCTTTAACCAGTTTAATCCTTCTTCTCCCATAAATTCGTTCCAAAGACTCGATGAACCCTAGTGTCAGAGTTTTTAACTTACCCTGCAGCTGGTGGGCTGCAGCAGTGGGTTAGAGGGCGGTAGAGGTGCTAGCAGGTCCGTAGCGGCAGAGGGGCGCTGTAGGGGCCACTGTGCGATGCCTTCCACCTCCAGCTCTATGGGAGACTCGTCGCAGATCTTCTCTTTGGGCACGTCTGCGGACAAAACGTTTTATTGAGAAATGTACATTTTAATAATCAGGCGTTTCACGTTTTCACGAACTAATGCATATTAATTCATATCGCGATCGTCGCGAGCGAGTTAAGAAATGCTATATCAGCATTCTTAATCCACAAGTAATGATGTTGACTTCAACTGATCTAGATTCAAGATATGCTCATCAAGCAATTATCAGTTCGAAGTCCAAATCATCTAAACCACGTCTCAGCATTATGTGACGTCAAATAATTAGTATTTAAGCCCATGTTTTAGTTTGTAAGTTGTTCTTACTGCACCGAACGATCTTCGGACAAATACATCTGCTTGCTCCCATAAGTCCGCCTTTTCACTTAATTTCCTTAAGTAGCGCGAGATTTCAAGATATTTACCGAGGTATAATACTCGAAGCGACATCAATCAAGGTATAACTCATATCAGACTGAGGTACACTACACATATGACGAGTTTTGTACTCACTCCTAGCGGGGCGGGGGTGCAGCGCTATATGGCTGAGGCAGCCCGTGGCGGACATGAGGTAGAGCGCGGCGACGGGCGGCTTGCTGGCAGTGCCCGGCACGCTGCCCCGCACCGGGGCTGTTGGACCCGCGCTACTATACTATACTCACTCCTAGCGGGGCGGGGGTGCAGCGCTATATGGCTGAGGCAGCCCGTGGCGGACATGAGGTAGAGCGCGGCGGCGGGCGGCTTGCTGGCAGTGCCCGGCACGCTCACCGGCACCGGGGCTGTTGGACCCGCGCTACTATACTATACTCACTCCTAGCGGGGCGGGGGTGCAGCGCTATATGGCTGAGGCAGCCCGTGGCGGACATGAGGTAGAGCGCGGCGACGGGCGGCTTGCTGGCAGTGCCCGGCACGCTGCCCCGCACCGGGGCTGTTGGACCCGCGCTACTATACTATACTCACTCCTAGCGGGGCGGGGGTGCAGCGCTATATGGCTGAGGCAGCCCGTGGCGGACATGAGGTAGAGCGCGGCGACGGGCGGCTTGCTGGCAGTGCCCGGCACGCTGCCCCGCACCGGGGCTGTTGGACCCGCGCTACTATACTATACTCACTCCTAGCGGGGCGGGGGTGCAGCGCTATATGGCTGAGGCAGCCCGTGGCGGACATGAGGTAGAGCGCGGCGGCGGGCGGCTTGCTGGCAGTGCCCGGCACGCTCACCGGCACCGGGGCTGTTGGACCCGCGCTACTATACTATACTCACTCCTAGCGGGGCGGGGGTGCAGCGCTATATGGCTGAGGCAGCCCGTGGCGGACATGAGGTAGAGCGCGGCGACGGGCGGCTTGCTGGCAGTGCCCGGCACGCTGCCCCGCACCGGGGCTGTTGGACCCGCGCTACTATACTATACTCACTCCTAGCGGGGCGGGGGTGCAGCGCTATATGGCTGAGGCAGCCCGTGGCGGACATGAGGTAGAGCGCGGCGGCGGGCGGCTTGCTGGCAGTGCCCGGCACGCTCACCGGCACCGGGGCTGTTGGACCCGCGCTACTATACTATACTCACTCCTAGCGGGGCGGGGGTGCAGCGCTATATGGCTGAGGCAGCCCGTGGCGGACATGAGGTAGAGCGCGGCGGCGGGCGGCTTGCTGGCAGTGCCCGGCACGCTCACCGGCATTGGGGCTATTCCGAACCGGGCCCGGGCTAGGAGCGGGACCGTGTTGCTGTCTTCTGATAGGGATGAAAGGCGTTGGCGACCTGGAATAAATGGAAAGATTAGTTCTTCTATCAATTAAGTTATGTACTGTGGTATGGGCTATTCCTCTGGGGAAATAACCTGTTTACTGTATCTTTGACCCGGTAAGGGACAGCGTCCCGCAAACTGATAGGGGTTGCTCAGTCAACGGAACTGAACAACTACATATATAGCAGGTTCTTTTTTCAAGAAGTGAAAACAAATTTTGTTTTTCCACACAAATTGGCTGATCGAGGTGGTCATTCTGTACGGAAAGTAAATTGGTGATAGTGGTTCAGTTTCGTTGACTGAGCAACCCCTATTGGTTTGTGGGACGCTGTACCTTACGCCCGGTAAAGATATTAAAAAAAAAATACGTTTTTTCATTTTGGCAGTACAGTTTTACAACTTTAACAAAATCTGCCAAACTATACAATAGTTTGTTGGCAGAAGTGGCTCCCCATAACAATACAAACTGTTTTTTCTATATTAAATAAAATGTATTGCATACTGTTGTTTTTCAAATTTAAGAAACATGTATAGTACATATATTTAAAGTTAGAAGTCGAAAATAATATTAGTATTAAACTGTGTTAATTTCTTCCATGCTGGACTGGGAGAGATAGAAAAACATAGAATGTTCCAGCTGCCCTTCCTCCCGGGCATGCTGTAGAAGACAGCAAAAGGGACTCGTGGGTTACAGTGTATTGTAATTTAGGCGATGGGCTGACAACCTGTCACTACACATTACCAATACACATTACAATCTAAAATTGCCCTCAATTTTTGTCAGACGCGGCGAAAACGCCTTTTACGAGGCGTTTAACGCTCTGCCTACCCCGTAAGGGATAAAGGCGTGATTTTATGTATGTATGTGTTAATAAATGCTCTTATTGGTATAACTCTCTTACCGGAGCTAGTCCTAGTGATGGTGTGCGTGGGCAGGTTGGCCGTGGGGCGCAGCTGCGCGAGCGGCGCGCTGGCGGCGGGCGAGGGGTAGGGGGGCAGGCGGGGGTTGGGGAACCACGCGCCGGCGCCCGCGCCCGACCCGTCCGACACCTGCCACAGAACATTGCGCTGTTATTGCTTTGTATATATGTAGGTTTGAGAAATCCTGTTCGGGTGTGTCTGTGGATGTTTGGGTATGTTTGGGTGTATTTAGGGACGACGTTATGGAGCGGTTTACGACGTCTGGGCATGGTTGGGGACGTTTGGGTGAATTTGGGAACGTTTGGGTGAGATTAGGGACGTTTGGATGTGTTTTGTGACGTTTGGGTGTGTTTAGGGATGGCTGAGTGTGTTTGGCGACGCTTGGGTGTGTTTGAGGATGTTTGGGTGTGTTTGGGGACGCCTATGCGTATTTGGGAGATTATGCGGTCACCAACCCTATTTTAAGTAAGAGTAAGACAAAACGAAGGGGGGCAAAGTGCGAGTTTCTCATGCTTCTTCTTCAGAGTGATATATTTTAATTTTATTTTGTGACAGATATAATATTCTTTGTAATAGAGACGCTTGTGAGTTTCTAAATGTGTTAATAGGAATCTATTTGGAAATAAGTCAATATTTATTTAATTATTTAATTACAACGGGTAACCCTATTACAGTAATTAATAAAATAACATTGTAACAATACTACTTAAATAAAATTTGCGATAAATTTGGTAATAAAAAATTCACAAAGGTCAAGAACATAACAATATAAAATTCAAATTAGTCAATTATAAAAAGCATAAAATTTTAGGTCAAATTTAAAGTTAACTTAGTATGTAGTCAATAACATAACAATATACAATTTCAAATTCATATTGGGAAAAACATTTCATTCATTTAAATACAACTAGATTCATCAACAGCATTGTTCGACTCACAATAAATAGTTAGAGCTTTAAATAGTTTAGTCGATGAGTCATTAAAAATATCTATACAACACGAATGGTTGTGAAATAGATTAAGGTATTTCATCATCCGACAGAGAGGGGAGTTTTCACGCGAAACAGTTTGGCAACTAGGTACTGCAAAGAGACGTTTCTGACGACAGGCTCGTATCCTAGACATATATTTGTCAGGTACATGCAGCCGACACAACAGGTCATGTAGCTCGGGACAGTCTATGGCTCCATGCAACACCTTTAAAGCTGTTGTTAATTCGTCTTTTGATCGTCTCATCTGCAACGAATTCATGCCTAATGCACCCAGCAGAAACGCTGTGGGGTACAAAAATGGGTAATACCCAGCAGTACGTTTGTACAGGTACCTCAGGAAAGCCTTTTGAACTTTTTCGATCATATTTGTGTAAAGCGCTTCGTGTGGATTCCATATGCAAGAACTGCTTTCCAACTTGCTCCTTAAAAGACTGTTAAACAGAAGTTTCATGACATTTGGATCGCGAAGATCACGCATGTTGCGGATAACAAAACCAAGGCGTCTAAAAGACTCCGTTGTAAGAGACTGAATATGACTGTTAAAAGTAAGACATTGGTCAAATGTCACTCCCAAGTCTTTAACATTTGTTTTTCGCACTATTACCTCCTCGCCTAACTTGTACGTAAAACACAAGGGTTGCTTCTTGCGGCCAAAGGACATGACACTACACTTTGTGGGATTCACCTGCATATTATTATCCTTACACCACTCTAAAATGGCATCAGTATCCTGCTGTAATAGTTGGCAATTTCTCTTATGATTGACCTCCATAAATATTTTTAAATCGTCTGCATAGAGAAGACATTTGGCAAACTTTATAACTTTTACAAGGTCATTTATCATAAGGAGGAAAAGCAGTGGGCCTAGTATAGAACCCTGATTAACACCAGATCTGGTATAATACGGCTTAGAGGTATAGCAACCATATTTAACAAATTGCATTCTATCTCGTAGATAGTCTGCGAATAGTTGTAGAAGTGATGGACTAAACCCAAAATTTCTTAGGTACAAAAAGATCAAATATAGCATATATTATCTTATAAAAGTTTTGAGCTGCATCACGCAAATTCGCTGCACAGCATACAGATGACCAGTCTGCATCACATATAGCTTGATACATTTCGGGAAAGTTAGCTTTGGAAAAGTTCCAGTCCTTTGCTAAGTCAATGTTACTTGGTGGAAGGACATTACTACGTTGCTTCGCCTCAATTTTAATTTCGATATCTAAAGGTGGGTGAGGTTTATCAATAGGAACAATGCCTCCCCCCTCTGCGAGTAAAACAGTTATAGAGTTTTCATTTGCCTTATTTAATACTACGTCAACTCTGCCCCCATAAGCGTTATTAATTTGGTTTCTATCACATAAATTACAAAAAGATAAGAAGTAACAATAATAATTACAAACATTACTGGATGCGCTGTTTAAGTTGAGGTCACCAACAATTATCACAGTCCCTTTAAGATTGTGAATAATGTTTTCAACTTTACAGAACCAATTCAAGTAAACACTGTCTGGGGAACCAGGGCTTATATATACAACACCTATGTTGATTGCGTCATTATTAAAATGGACAGTAGCCCACAAATCTTCGCCTGAATCTGTTTCGAGTTCAGGTCTTCGTCGAAGTTCAACCTCTGGTCGCGCAGCAAGTAAAACACCGCCCCCCCATGATTTCCTGTCTCTGCGCAGTAAGCTCCATCCAGTACATGTCAATTCAGCATCGTTAACAGAGCTATCCAGAAATGACTCTGTTACAGCAACTATATCGTGTTGTAGTAGTGGAATAGATGTTTTCCATTTCCGAAGTTTGGTTTTGAGTCCCCTGACATTCTGATAGAAAATACAGATAGTTTTTTTCTTATTCTGATGACTGTCTGCCGTAATTGTCTTCATTTTGTCTACTCGCTTGGAAGGATTTGGTGCTTGCACGAAAGGGCTGATTCCATGACTTGATGCAACTGTCACTTGGCCAATTTTTGGGATCTAGTATCTTTCCTGAGAGCTTGGATGGTACACCAATTTTGAACGATGCGTAAGGACCGCGAGCCCTTAAACTGTCAACTGTACAGTTTTCATAACCACTTATTAAGCCCAGATGATCTTGAATCTGCTTCACTGTCGTTCCAATTTTAAGGTAGTATGCATGTAGGTACTTGGTTCTGCCTGCAGCTTCAAGTGTCGTTGCACCTTCAAGTGCTGTTCCTCTGAATATTTTTTGAGCTCGCTTTTTTGAGCTCTTGTGGGTCACTTCAGTCCAGGTTTGATTGTCATCGTCTTCATGGTTGCTTACAAGGCTCTTATTGCTAATATTGTGCCCATTTTCATCACAAGTTGGTGGAGTAGCCTTATGTGTATCAGCTCTTTCTATGTTTAGTGGTATATGATGGTATTGCAGAGCAGTTTCTCCCGAACTTGGTTTTTTATTTGATTTGGTATTTTTGGATGCTCCACGGTTATTAAGTTGCTTTCGGGCTAACTTACCATTTTGACCCACCGTCTCAGATGATCGAGATGCAGTTATTTTTAAGTCAAGTTTTTTATCAGATGGTGGAGGTTGGTCAGGTTTATCTGTCAAGTCTAAATCAAATATGGCTTTTGCGGTAGGTTTCATTAAGATTTTATTTTCGAATTCGTTTAATCTTGTATTAAGTCCTTCAAATAAAATTTCAAACTGTTTATCGCCATTTGAGGTGTTTCTTGCTTCATTATTGCATACAACATCACTAATCTTTGCTTCAAGATCGGTTAGTCTTTGGCAAATTTTCCCGATTTGATTTCTAACCGAGTTGTGTAGGAATTCAAATTTAATAGTAAGTAGTTTTTCTAGTTCTTCACACATAATGTCACTATGATCAGCTTTCTCTGACGGCAGTAAATTTTGGAAAGATTCATTGGTAATTATTTTATTCCTCCTGGTTATATTTATGTTGTCAGGGTTATATGTATTTTCAAGATCGCTTTCATCAAATGCACCAAATATTGACTGGTCTTTAGGAATATCCACATGGTTTAGGACAAAGGAAGTATTATTTCGCACCGGTGTATCATCAGTTCTTATGTTGCGGGTCATTGACTTGCAATTTGGACATTTCCAGAGGCGCTCAAGGTCTTCTCGTTCAATAGTAAAGCATTCCTCGGTTATACCAACACAGCCATAATGGTAGTGATCCTTGCAGGTATTACATTTTAATCGTTCCATAACGCTTGTGTGAAGTCTACATGCTCCACAGTTCATTTGACCCTTAGTCCGTAGGGGTAAGGGTGGACTTCTTTTTACTGACATAGTTAGTCAAAAAAGTCTGTATAGTCGATGTAAACAAGATTTATAAGCGTAATTTTCAGGAGAAAATGTTTAGCGAACAGGTTAAGAACGTGATACAAATTATTTAATTGTCAAATTGTGTATCCGAATTCAGTTTAATAACTTCTGAACGCAGCGTCTAATTTGCGCTAGCTTGGTATCACTGCTCAAATGTCAGATCTGTCAAAAACACATGACCGGTACCCTCTTGGTTTTGTGTTGAGTGTTCGAAAACAAAAGGATAAAATTATGGTCCTGAGTTCGAAATATTTGAAAATGCAAGGACCAACGGATCCTTGGCTTCTTTATTATCGAATTTTGTGTTTACCTTGTGGTGTCGGCTGATAGAAGTGAAACAGAAAGTGATCTTGCAGGTTGGTTTTTCTTCTTATATTGGTTTGAGGTTAGGTTGAGGGTTTTTAGCACTAATTTACGATTAAACAGTTAACAGCAAACAACAACACGTCTGCTCAGATTGACAGTTTTTGACAGCTTGAATATATATAAGATGTATCAGTCCTGGCACAGACTTTGGTCCATTGGGGCTGCTACTGAACACTAGTGATGTTTATAGGCGTCACTTTATTTATGCTTTCGTTGTATAGTGTGTATAATGTACATTCTTTCTCATCTCCCTAGCCTTATCCCGGTATCACACGGGGTCGGCTACCTCATCTAGGGGATTGAACGAGGGTACTGGTTTTTACATAGAGCGACTGCCATCTGACCTCTGCAACCAAGAAGGGGAAACCCGACCCAATCCTAGATTAGGTCAGAGTTTTCAAGCCGCCAATGCTTAGCACTGGCCTCTGATATGGCTTAACGAGTAATATCTACGGTATTAAACGATATTAACCGGGACCAACGGCTTAACGTGCCTTCCGAAGCACGGAAAACTAAGATAAGTGTTCTTAGGAATCCATTTGGAAATAAATGATTTGACTTTGACTTAGTTGGGGACGTGTAGGTGTGTTTGGGGCGCCTGGGTGTGGTTGGGGACGTATCGGTGTGTTTGGGGCGCCTGGGTGTGGTTGGGGACGTATCGGTGTGTTTGGGGCGCCTGGGTGTGGTTGGGGACGTATCGGTGTGTTTGGGGCGCCTGGGTGTGATTGGGGACGTATCGGTGTGTTTGGGGCGCCTGGGTGTGGTTGGGGACGTATCGGTGTGTTTGGGGATGCCTGTGTGTGTTTAAAGGCCGTATTTATAATCAGCTCTCAAGAGTGAGAGCGAGTTTGAGTTCGTATCAGAAATGTAATTTCAGTACAAACTGGCCTGTCAAATCCATACTTAATATTGCTCTCAAGTTTGATATCGCTTCATAAATTCGAGCCTAAGAGTAATATTCCTATGCTATTATATTTCCATGGATGGATGAGTTGAGTGCTGTCAAATGTGACCTATTTATTATCTTGACTTTATAATGGGTAAAAAAAGAGAGACTAGGTGTTGTTTTAACACTCACCGGGCTACCAGAAGTGATGGTATGCGGGTGTATAGGCAGTCCAGCGGAGCGATGGAACCGAGACAGCCTGTTGACCACTCTGGGCGAGGTGTGCGTGCGCACGCCGCACGCGCCGCCGTAGGGGCTGATGGCGAACACGTGCGTGGTACCGCGCAGCGTGGATATCGCTGTCCAGCGGGAATCGGGAGATATTGCGATGTCCTGTAACAATACAAAAGTGTTTAGATATTCTTCCTCTTACTGGGTGGGATTTTGGTTTCTTCCAAGCTGGACGGGAAGCGTAAGAAAAACATAGAGTGTGCCAGCTGCATTTCCTCCCTGCTGTAAAAACCAGCTAAGGGATCCGAGGGTTTTAGTACATTGCAATTTAGCAGAAGGGCTGACAACCTGTCACTACAGCAATATATCTACAAATCTACCTTAATAACCCCCAAAACTTTGTTGCGGTTCGACCTTTGTTTAGGTCGTTTACGCTCTGCTTGCTTAATGAAAAGGAATAGAGGGAAGGTAGGGACGACAGGGAAGTGAAGGACGGGAGGCAAGTGAGGGACGGGAGGGAAGGGAGGGGCGAGGGACGTGAGGGACAAAAAGAAGGGAAAGAAGGGATGAGAGGGAGGAAGTGAGGGATGAGAGGGACGGGAGGGAAGGGAGGGGCGAGAGGGACGTGAGGGACAAAAAGAAGGGAAAGAAGGGATGAGAGGGAGGAAGTGAGGGATGAGAGGGACGGGAGGGAAGGGAGGGGCGAGAGGGACGTGAGGGACAAAAAGAAGGGAAAGAAGGGATGAGAGGGAGGAAGTGAGGGATGAGAGGGACGGGAGGGAAGGGAGGGGCGAGAGGGACGTGAGGGACAAAAAGAAGGGAAAGAAGGGATGAGAGGGAGGAAGTGAGGGATGAGAGGGACGGGAGGGAAGGGAGGGGCGAGAGGGACGTGAGGGACAAAAAGAAGGGAAAGAAGGGATGAGAGGGAGGAAGTGAGGGATGAGAAGGAAGTGAAGGATGAAAGGAACGTAAGGGAAGGGAAGTAAGAGACGAGAGGGACGGGAGGGAAGGGAAGTACGAGAGAGAAGTAAGGGACGAGAGGGATGGGCGGAAAGGAAGAAACTAGAAGGAAGGGAAGGGAAAGAAAAGATACCGGCGAAGTTGAAAAACCCACAATGTTCCAAATACAGAACTAAACCCACCTGAACTTTTTGCGTAAGTGTCATTTTGCAAAAAGGACATTTTGCGTCAACACTATCTAAAAACCTACCTGTACTTTAGCGGTAGTATCTCCCCTGTGCAAGATGTACAGATGATGGACAGAAGCCAAACTTGGTCCACAAGGATGAGGGTTAATCCTGAAGACGTGGAAGTCATGGCCTCTTCTATCAGCTGTGATGAGCAGCATCCCCGTGGAATCGAACTTCAGAGCGATGATAGCCTCCGAATGCGCTACGAAGTGAGCCACGATCGGGTCGTAGGATTCTTCGCTGTCTTGTCCGTCTTCTTCGTCATTGCCCTGAGAACGAAATACAAGTTTTACGAAAAAGTTTTCTGAAAAGTTGATTTGACTTTTTCCACTTCTGTAAATATCTATATACCTGCCTACCTGTCCTGTTTGTTATGTTATTCTTGATTGTGTGTTTTTATTTTTTGTAATGTGTTTTGTGGAAATAAACTGATTTAATTACGCGAGTAAAGCGAGCGCAATACTACACAAATATTGCCGCAATTAATTACGCGAGTAAAGCGAGCGCAATACTACACAAATATTGCCTCAATTAATTACGCGAGTAAAGCGAGCGCAATACTACACAAATATTGCCTCAATTAATTACGCGAGTAAAGCGAGCGCAATACTACACGAATATTGCCGCAATTAATTACGCGAGTAAAGCGAGCGCAATACTACACAAATATTGCCTCAATTAATTACGCGAGTAAAGCGAGCGCAATACTACACAAATATTGCCTCAATTAATTACGCGAGTAAAGCGAGCGCAATACTACACAAATATTGCCTCAATTAATTACGCGAGTAAAGCGAGCGCAATACTACACAAATATTGCCTCAATTAATTACGCGAGTAAAGCGAGCGCAATACTACACAAATATTGCCTCAATTAATTACGCGAGTAAAGCGAGCGCAATACTACACAAATATTGCCTCAATTAATTACGCGAGTAAAGCGAGCGCAATACTACACAAATATTGCCTCAATTAATTACGCGAGTAAAGCGAGCGCAATACTACACGAATATTGCCGCAATTAATTACGCGAGTAAAGCGAGCGCAATACTACACAAATATTGCCTCAATTAATTACGCGAGTAAAGCGAGCGCAATACTACACAAATATTGCCTCAATTAATTACGCGAGTAAAGCGAGCGCAATACTACACAAATATTGCCTCAATTAATTACGCGAGTAAAGCGAGCGCAATACTACACAAATATTGCCTCAATTAATTACGCGAGTAAAGCGAGCGCAATACTACACAAATATTGCCTCAATTAATTACGCGAGTAAAGCGAGCGCAATACTACACAAATATTGCCTCAATTAATTACGCGAGTAAAGCGAGCGCAATACTACACAAATATTGCCCCAATTAATTACGCGAGTAAAGCGAGCGCAATACTACACGAATATTGCCTCAATTAATTACGCGAGTAAAGCGAGCGCAATACTACACGAATATTGCCGCAATTAATTACGCGAGTAAAGCGAGCGCAATACTACACGAATATTGCCTCAATTAATTACGCGAGTAAAGCGAGCGCAATACTACACGAATATTGCCTCAATTAATTACGCGAGTAAAGCGAGCGCAATACTACACGAATATTGCCGCAATTAATTACGCGAGTAAAGCGAGCGCAATACTACACGAATATTGCCGCAATTAATTACGCGAGTAAAGCGAGCGCAATACTACACGAATATTGCCTCAATTAATTACGCGAGTAAAGCGAGCGCAATACTACACGAATATTGCCTCAATTAATTACGCGAGTAAAGCGAGCGCAATACTACACGAATATTGCCTCAATTAATTACGCGAGTAAAGCGAGCGCAATACTACACGAATATTGCCTCAATTAATTACGCGAGTAAAGCGAGCGCAATACTACACGAATATTGCCGCAATTAATTACGCGAGTAAAGCGAGCGCAATACTACACGAATATTGCCTCAATTAATTACGCGAGTAAAGCGAGCGCAATACTACACGAATATTGCCTCATTTAATTACGCGAGTAAAGCGAGCGCAATACTACACGAATATTGCCTGAATTAATTACGCGAGTAAAGCGAGCGCAATACTACACGAATATGGCCTCAACTAATTACGCGAGTAAAGCGAGCACAATACTACACGAATATTGCCTCAATTAATTACGCGAGTAAAGCGAGCGAGACACCTCAATAACACTTATACCATACGTTACGCAAACAATGCGAGCGCGTTAATTTAACAAAATTGAATCAAAACGTTACGCGAGCGTCTTTGTCTCTTGAGCGCGACCCTACACGGATATTGCCTCAATCAATTACGCAAGGGAACCGAGGGCTTTTGTATATTGCAATTTAGGCGATAGGCTGACAACCTGTCACTACAGCAATATACCTACAAACCTATCTTTAATAACCCTCAAAACTTTGTCAGACGTGGCGGAACGACCTTCGTTCAGGTCGTTTACGCTCTGCCTACCCCATTAGGGATAAAGGCGTGATTATATGTATGTATGTATGTATTACGCGAGCAAAGCAAGCGACATACTTCAAGAAAACTTAATTACGTGAGCGAAACGAGCGCGACTCTATACGAATATTGCCTCAATTAATTACGCGAGCGACACACTTCACGAAACATAGTAGATATGTTACGCGAGCGAAGCGATTCGCGAGCATGACAACTAAAGAAAACTGAATCAATACATTTTTACAATTCACCAAAAAAATAATAGGTTTCAGTGTAGTTTAGTTTCTTCCATGCTGGCCTGGGAGCAAGAGAAAAACATAGAATGTGCCAGCTGCATTTCCTCCCGGGCATGCTGTAAAAACCAGCTAAGGGATCCGAGGGTGTCAGTATATTGCAATTTAGGCGATGGGCTGACAACCTGTCACTATAGCAATATACCTACAAATCTTAAATAACCCTCAAAACTTTGTCAAACGTGGCGGAATGACCTATGTTTAGGTCATTTACGCTCTGCCTACACCATTAAGGCGTGATTATATGTATGTAAGTAAATCATTCTACGATGCTATTCCTCTTTGTCTGGCAATAAGTCACAAAGTTATGACTCAAACATATACAAAGTGACAAAGCTCTTTAATAGTATAATAGGGTCAAGCTCTTTAATATAAGACAAAGAATTATTTGAAATTTAGGCGATGGGCTGACAACCTGTCAATGCAATATACTTACAAATCTATCTTAAATAACCCTCAAAACTTTGTCAGACGTGGTTGAACGACCTTAGTTTGGGTCGTTTACGCTCTGCCTACCCCATTAGGGATAAAGGCGTGATTATATGTATGTATGTAGTTTACTGTTCTCACCTCAACGTCCAGTATAGTGACGAGGCCGGGCTGCGGCGTGTCCGCGTTGGGCGGCGACGGGGACTGCGAGGTGCTCCGCCCCCCCGCGAGGCTGTGCGCCACGCTCTCCCCCAGCCCGCGCAGGCCTTTGCTCAGGGACTTAGCCGCGTGGAGCACCGTGGCTGTGTAGCTGCTTTGACCCTCGCCTGTGGGAAAAGTATGAACAGATTAAGAACGGTAATTTTCACCAGCAGATTCTACCCGCAGTGTACGAACCACGTTAATGTTTTCTAGTCAAATTAGACATACATACATATATTTACGCCTTTATCCCTAATGGGGTAGGCAGAGCGTCAACGACCCAAACAAAGGTCGTTGCGCCACTTCAGACAAGTATTGAGAGACATTTCAGATAGATCTATGTATTGCTGTAGTGACAGATTGTCAGCCCATCGCCTAAATTACAATACACTGAATCCCTCGAATCCCTTAGCAGGTTTTTACAGCATTTTTCTATCGCTCCCAGTCCAGCATGGAAAATAGACAAATTAGACACCTTTTATAAAAATGTCAAAAACGCTTTTATGTATGTAATACGCGTAGGTACATATAGACTACTCAAATCAATAACATATATTTTTAACTCGATTATTAAATCTTAGTATTTTTTTTTAATGACGAATGAGATCCATAATATTTCAGCCACCTGTTTAAAAAAAAAAGAAAATTCATTGGTTCCGTGATTCATAATTGATTTGTAATTTTTTTTTTAACAGGGCGATGTAGCCATTCTCTAGCAATTTTTTATTAATAAGTCAATTACAAAATGTCACAATAAATCTAAATCACAATGTCAAAACTTAAAACTAAAACCTACTCAGTCAAATAGACCGCCCCGAATCGTACCCGGTGGGAAGGTTTGTTAATACAACCACCACTACCATAATATACGTAGTTTGCAATAAACAATTTGAACTATGACTTTTGTTTTTGTTGGCTCAGGTAAAATATATAAATAACCCTATTTATACACGACCCCCCTTAACATTTCTTTGTGTGTTTAATAATAATAAATGAGTGATTTAAATTATGGTTTCCAATGTAATACAGCTCAAGTCTGCTCTAAGTTTCATACAATGTCCATACTACAATAGCTCATGTCTGCTAAGTTTCATACAATATTCATACAACTCGTGTACCATCAATAGTACAACACATAGGAAATAATCCACCTTATTCCTCAACACGATATTTCTTTGTTAACTTAACTTCCACAGCATAAGTATAAATGAGCACGCACATTTAATAATGGTATCGAATTAGTCATGCATGCTTTGTTTTGCAATCGAATGATACCGCTGCATATGCACTGCAACGCTTATTTACACAAGGTCAAGAAATTATAAGTCAAGAAACTGATAAACGAGTTATTGACTTTTTTTAATAAACTGCTGTTGAGGAGTGAATAGTGACTTTTTGCATCTTTTTTAGTTAGTTTGTTCTTGCTATGTCGGATAAAACAAGGCTTTATTTTCCACTTGCTAAGTGCTTAATTATAAATATTCCATTATTATTTATTTAACTATATTACCCCATGCTGAAGAGCGAGTCGAAAACATAGAATGCGCCAGCTGCATTTCCTCTTGGGCATGCTGTAAAAGTCAGCTGGGGGATCCGAGGGTTTCAGTATATTGTAATTTAGGCGATGGGCTGACAACCTGTCACTACAGCAATATACCTACAAATCCATCTTAAATAACCCTCAAAACTTTGTCAGACGTGGCGGGACAACCTTTGTTTTGGTCGTTTACGCTCTGCCTACCGCATTAGGGATAAAGGCGTGACTATATGTATGTATGTATGTATTATTTATTTGGAACTTATGTTGACTGAAAATCTGTATTTTTTAATGAATATTTGTTTAGTTTTATAGCGTAGGTATATTCTTTGCGATACTGACCAAGGCATTAATTATACCCCGACACAACAAAATATAAATAAATGGAGGCAGCTTTAATTTGTATGAAAAATTAGGTGTTGCCAGTTGGAATAATTTTAGTTCTGTTTTTAAACTCTTGTGTCGTAGTGTACTCATATCGCGTGTAGCGAGCGCGACATAATA
Source organism: Scrobipalpa costella (assembly GCA_949820665.1). Taxonomy (NCBI): domain Eukaryota; kingdom Metazoa; phylum Arthropoda; class Insecta; order Lepidoptera; family Gelechiidae; genus Scrobipalpa; species Scrobipalpa costella. Next base: position 4,014,847 of record OX463298.1, read on the forward strand.
TCACCTATCGAGGAGAATTAACTCATACTTCAAGAGACACGAGCCCAAGATTTCATCTAGTTGATCTGGACGTATTAACTCAAATAACTGCCTCCGTGGTCTAGTGGCTAGTGCCATGGACTCCCGATCCGGAGGTCCTGGGTTCGATTCCCAGGAGAGAAACACAAAGTTGATATTTGGGAATTTATCACTTTGTGAATTTTTCCCCAGTTTGGTTAGGACATTGCAGGCTGAATCACCTAATTGTCCGAAAAGAAAAAGATTTCGTGCTTCGGAGGGCACGTTAAGCCGTCGGTCCTGATAGCTGTCTTTGATAGTGGTCGTTACTCAAACCATGTCAGAGGCCTATTACCTGTGCTACTAGGCGGTTTAAAAAACTCTTCGACTCGAGAATCCACTCGCTAAGAAGAAGAAGAAGAACTCAAATAGCGAGCGAAGCAAACACCATACGCCACCGTGTTTACGCCGACGATCTCTTACCTTCACAGCCGCCGCTGCTCCTCTTGGACTGGTTGAGCTTCTTGTCAGCATACGCCAGCCACCGGTCACCCAGTGCCAGCGGGTTTATCGGCGAACTGCCACCGAGCGGACAGGGGCACGGGTAGCACGTTGTTATCGCCATGCGGTCTTCTAATGTGGCCGCGTCGAACACGGCGAAACGCTCCGAGAAAGATACCACCACGGAACGCTTGTTGGCCAACACGTCTAGGATTTGGTTCTTGAATTTTATGCTCTTGACCTAAGGAGAGAAAGAATGTGTTACTGATTGATTTGCAATTTGCGCTGGTGATAGTATAATATACTTCCATGCTGGCCTGAAAGCGAGAGAAAAACCTAGAATGTTCCAGCTGCATTACCACCCGGGCATGCTGTAAAAACCAGCTAAGGGATCCGGTTTTTTTAATGTACTGTAATTTAGGCGATGGGCTGACAACCTGCAAATACAGCAATATACCTACAAATCTATCTTAAATAACCCTTAAAACTTTGTCAGACGTGGCGGAACAACCTTTGTTTAGGTCGTTTACGTTTTGCCTACTCCATTACGGATAAAGGCGTGATTATATGTTTGATAGTATAGTCGTTAAATATCACAGTTTACTATAACAACGACTTTTATTTAGGTAACAAAATTGCGAAACAGATACTTTTTGTGTTCTTTTTTGTACTAGTTTTTATTCAAATATGGTTATCTATTTTTTGTAGATTCTAATCTAGACTCTGGTTATATCATGTCTAAAATTACTACAGTAATTCAGCATTGATCATAATATAAAAAATCCAATGTCGTTTTTTGTTGCTAAATCTAGACCTAAATCTAGTTTAGTTCTTTTACTGAGACAAGGCGAATAAATTGATCATAAGTATGCAACAAGCATACTGTAAAACCTCCAAGCATACGTTATGTTAGAACAAGACAAGGACTTAAATTGAGGAAAACTTGATTTAATCTTATAGTGGGCGTAAATGCAATTAATATAAAACGATTTGTTATTTATTATTCCTATATCATTGAAGTGCCTATTATATAGATTATATCTATCAGAAAGACAAAAAATATCACTATATCTGTACCTAAATGTACATTATCTATTGCTATTTTCATTTACATAACTGAAATCGTATGATGTACTGATAAATTATTTCCGGGACAAATAAAGACAGATAAGATATTACGATCGTCCTTTCTCTGTCCGATAGCAATAGGTGAAAGCGTGATAGGCAAAAATATAATAATTACAAATGCATATTATGTAGATTTTGTCCAAGTAATGACTTGTAGAGTTTATTATAAAGGGTGCAAGGGACATTAATCAAAGTTTATATCCTGATAGAATTTATTTGTGACAGTTGTTCAGTTACGTTGACTGAGCAATCCCTGCCAGTTTGCGGGAAGCTGTCCCTTACACCTCATAAACAGGAATAAATTAAGAGGTGGGTTTATAAATCCTGTCTTTTGAAATATAATTTTATTTTGTTTTAAAAATCATCGTTCGAAACGATCAAGAAAATATCAAAAGGAAGTGTTTTTATTAGTTTATTTTGAACGCACACGTATCGTAACGTACTGATAAATTAACGACTAATCACTTGTTTGTTTAACGGAGGTGTTAGACCTCTACGTTTCGACCCTTTACTTTTCATTTAGTGATAAAATATCGTAACGTAAGTCGTAACCAATCCCCTTATTAATTTGCCTCGTGCTTTGCCACATGAGATAACTTGTCATAGTCTGATTATTCCTAGCATCGATTAATTTTAAATACCCCCAACTATTTGGCACCAGCATCGATCTTTCTAAATGGAAGCTATATCGTAAAACATTTATGTCTAGCACTAGAACCAATATAAATTAATATATCAACGTTAGAAAGAGATTTAATTTTGACTTGAAGAAATCGTTTTTCACGGCTATATACAACAACAAACGATAACTTCTAAATGCGAATCTGCTGAACAAAACCACATTTATGTTCCACTACGAAGTATCTTCTTCCAAGCTGAATGAATCTGAATGCATTTCCTGTTGCGGGCATACTATAAAAACCAGCTAAGGGATCCTAGGGTTTTTACAGTATGCCCGCAACAGGAAATGCAGCTGGCACATTCTATGTTTTTCTCTCGCTCCCAGTCCAGCTTGGAAGAAGATATTTTGTAGTGGAACATAAATGTGGTTTTGTTCAGCAGATTCGCATTTAGAAGTTATCGTTTGTTGCTGTATATAGCCGTGAAAAATGATTTCTTCAAGTCAAAATTAAATCTCTTTCTAACGTTGATTTAAGATAGATTTGTAGGTACAAATCTATCTTAAATCACCCTCAAAACTTTGTCAGACGTGGCGGAACGACCTCTGTTTATTTAGGTCGTTTACGCTCTGCCTACCCCATTAGGGATAAAGGCGTGATTATATGTATATATGTTTAACAAAATATGTTTTGCTAAAAGAAATGATTTCTGATTAAATAATTATTTCATATTGCTTGTACTATATCAATGAACCATCAAGGTATGTAGTATTAGGGATAAAGGCGTGATTATATGTATGTATGTATGAAGTATTCAGCGCATAAGTTACGTCAAAAAGAAAATAAGAGGGATTTTAGAATGGATTGTGTATTGCTCTAGCTAATGATGATTGGTCTTCAGCCAAAGTATTGTATTACTTTTAAGTCCGTATACTGGATTTCACAGTATGCATACCCCGAAAGAGCAGTCAGGAAATAACATTATTTTTCTCTCAAGTGTGTTTTCTAGTCGACGTACGTCCCGTCCCGAGCACTGGTGTCATTGTTTTCAAACCGCTTATTGGCCGCTAATGGCCTATTTATAAAATGTTTTTTTAGCTGGTTACTCACAACACAGGGTATCCTAGTGTGAGGATCAGAATGCTTTGTACATTTGAAAGTTGTTTAATTGAATAAATACTTTTTTTCTTTTTAACGACTACTACCAAAGACAGCGACCGTTTGTTTTTTTGTTAGGGTCAATTTGCCTCTACCCTTAGCTTAGCCGGGCTTAGCAGCAACCAATATTGATGAAATAACGTATTCTCCCAAGTAGGGAAAAAACTTTAAAAACAAAATGTCCTCACCTGTTCGCCTCCCCGGATCGAGATGAAGCTGAGACTGCAGAAGCTAGGTCCTGGGCTCGCGGAGTCGCACAGGGCGATGAGGGGCCTTTTCGAAGCGTAGGCGTCGCCGTGCTGCGGGGCAGGCAGTATACGGAGCACCCTCACTGTGCCCTGGCGCCACGAGAGCACCTCCTGGGCCTCCCCGGAAGGCGGGACTAGCCACACCTATTCGGAAGACATTTTGGTATTTTAGTAGGGTGGACTTAAAAACATCCAAGCTGTGTCCACACCTTTTTTCCATTTCTGTAAAAATATCTGTATGCCTACCTGCCCTGTTTGTTATGTTATTCTTGATTGTGTGTTTTTGGTTTTTGTAATGTGTTTTGTGGAAATAAAGTGATTTGTATTTTGTATAGTCGCATAATGGGTGACGCATAACTTAAAGTTCTACATAATATTATACCGGATGGGAAAACAATATCTGACCAAACTTTACCCATCCAAGAAACTGAATAACTTTTGCTTCAGTTGGCACCATTTGTATAGGCAGCCCAATTTGTTTATATTTCGACCTATGTTTTTGACATTTCGTGAAGTACGCAACTAAAATTCCGAAGTTAGTGCCAATTTATGGGTAAGTTGTTTTCACGCCGTAAAGTTTGGTCAACATAATATTTGCGCATCCTAGATGGTAATAGATTTTCGAAGGACTGGCGCCTGGAGGCTCAATATTGATAAGTGGAAAGAGAAGAGGGAGGCCTTTGCCCAGAAGTGGGATGATGTAGGCTAAATAAGATAAGATGGTAATAGAACCAACCTGCACCCCGGAGCCGTAGCCCAGGATGAGCAGGAGTGGGGAGATGTCATTGTCGCTGTCGCCTTCAGGGGTCGGTTCATTTATGTCTGCGGTCTCGAACCTGGTAAAAAAATGTTACGTTAATACTTAGGACTATTCTTTGTTCAAGGTTGGAGAAAAAATCAGTGCCTAAATTTAAGATAGCCGTCGAGGAGGAAAGCCCTGAAATAGGTCATCATCTCCCTAGCCTTATCACGCATCTCACGGGTCGGCTAGCTAATCTAGGGGATTGAACTAGGGTACTGATTTTTACACAGAGCGACTGCCATCTGACCTCCGCAACCTCGGACCAACGGCTTAACGTGCCTTCCGAAGCACGGAAAGAGCACCGAATAAACGTACATATGAAATTCGAAAACTGAAAAACACATTGGTACGTGGTGGAATTCGAACCACGACCTCCCGCTCATGAGGCAGCGGCCCTATCCACTATACCATCGGAAAGCCCCGAAATAGGTGCCGGACAAAATTTATGCATTCGACAGAAACTGCAAGGAATTCTCACAGAACCGGAAGCAGAGGCTTTTGCCCAACAGTGGGACAAATTAGGCTGGGTAAAACAAAAACAAGTAAAAACCTTTTTGAAAACTTGTAGCAAATATGTGGAGGACAAGCTTTTTTATCTTTTTAACGTGATCGTAAATTAAGTAGAAGTAACTTTAAACTGCATGTAAGTAAATCATTTCTTCTATGCTGGCCTGGGAGCGAGAGAAAAACATAGAATGTGCTGTTTCCTCCCGGGCATGCTGTAAAAACCAGCTAAGGGATCCGAGGGTTTCAGTATATTGCAGTTTAGGCGATGGGCTGACAACCTGTCACTATAGCAATATACCTGCAAATCTTAAATAACCCTCAAAACTTTGTCAAACGAATGATGTATGTTTAGGTCTTTTACGCTCTGCCTACACCATTAAGGCGTGATTATATGTATGTAAGTAAATCATTCTACGATGCTATTCCTCTTTGTCTAGCAATAAGTCACAAAGTTATGACTCAAACCCACACAAAGTGACAAAGCTCTTTAATAGTATAATAGGGTCAAGCTCTTTAATATAAGACAAAGAATTATTTACAGGAACAGAAAATGGGCTAGATGCATACATATAATCACGCCTTTAAACCTAATGGGGTAGGAAAAGCGTAAACGACCTAAACAAAGGTCGTTCCGCCACGTCTGACAAAGTTTTGAGGGTTATTTTACGATAGATTTGTAGGTATATTGCTGAATTATACTGAAACCCTCGGAACCCTTAGCTGGTTTTTACAGCATGCCCGGGAGGAAATGTAGCTGGTACATTATATGTTTTTGTCTAGCTCCCAGGCCAGTATGGAAGAAAAGAAAGTGGCCTATATGATAAATAATTATCACTGCTCGTACGATATTTATCAAACGATTACAGGTCAGAGGGTTATACGCGAGACAGCGCGTAAATAATTTAGCCCGTCTTTTATTTACTATCACTTTAATAAGTTAAAATATTTAACTAGCCTTATTTGCATGAAAATAGTACGTCTTGATTATGATTATTTATTTGATTTAAATAGTAAATATATGAATAAGTGTTTTTTTTAATAGAAAAGATGAACATAGGATCGTCTTCTTGTCCGGAGTGTCTAACGCACTAAAGCTTCAAATGGACTACTGTCCCATTTTTTCCAGTCTAAATTTGACTACGAAGACTATTTGTGCCAGCTGCTTTTCCTCCCGGGCATGCTGTAAAAACCAGCTAAGGGATCCGAGGGTTCAGTATATTGTAATTTAGGCGATGGGCTGACAATCTGTCACTTCAGCAATATACCTACAAAACTATCTTAAATAACCCTCACTTTGTCAGACGTGGCGGAACGACATTTGTTTAGGTCGTTTATGCCCTGCCTACCCCATTAGGTACACAGGCGTGATTGTATGTATGTATGTATCTATTTGAATTGTACTTGTGACGTCACTCACCTGGCCTACTGTATCACGTCCTTAAGCCGTGACTCCTGCTCTGAAAGATTACATGAAACATACCCGCGCGGGGCAGATAGGCGAAGGGAAATGTTTGTGAAACTCTTCCCCTCTCTGCCCCGCGGGGATACGTTTTATATTTGGATACGCTGGGCGGTTGCGTTGGCACCGTCAACGGCCCGCCATCTTGTGACGTCACTCACCTGGCCCACTGTATCACGTCCTTAGGGTCGTGGTTGTTGGAGGACAGCGTCACGTCGTTGATGAAGCCGGAGACCGCGTCGATCAGCGTGCGGTCGCCGGGCGGCTGCGCGGGCACCGTCAACGGCCCGCCATCTTGTGACGTCACTCACCTGGCCCACTGTATCACGTCCTTAGGGGCGTGGTTGTTGGAGGACAGCGTCACGTCGTTGATGAAGCCGGAGACCGCGTCGATCAGCGTGCGGTCGCTGGGCGGCTGCGCGGGCACCGTCAACGGCCCGCCATCTTGTGACGTCACTCACCTGGCCCACTGTATCACGTCCTTAGGGTCGTGGTTGTTGGAGGACAGCGTCACGTCGTTGATGAAGCCGGAGACCGCGTCGATCAGCGTGCGGTCGCTGGGCGGCTGCGCGGGCACCGTCAACGGCCCGCCGCCGCTCGTCGCGCGCACGTGACGAGGCGACTCTGCCGACATCTTGAGATTTGGTCGCCTGCGTCAAAGAAACATTTGTTAGTCGGTAAAAACACAGGTTTGGTATAAGAAAAGGTAAAGATAGGTGGTTACCAGGTTGATGGAGAAGGGAATTCAGCTGAGTGCGATATTATGTTGTATTTACTCTAAAATTCTAACGTGTCGTGTCTTTTTGAAAATAAGGGCATTCGATAAAAAAAATAGTGGCTCCAATCAATGATTTTGGAACGGTGGTGGTGGTGCAAATGTGTAAATGATATCCTTAAAAAATATTCGTAAATCTAACTAAAACATGATAAGTAGGTTCTCGTAATAACGTTTTATATTTTGTTGCCTTCAATTCTGCCTTAAAGTTTCCACCGCATCCAGTTCTCCATGACGCCCAATAAACCGTACTTCAGGTTCCAACCAAATACCAAACTTTTCTCCAACTGTATTGCGAACATGGCGTGCTACGTTGACGACATCTTCGCTGGTCGCTTTGCCTTCATTGACAATCACTAAAGCTTGTTGTTTGTGAACTACTGCGCCTCCAACTTTAAACCCTTTAAGACCACATTGGTCTATAAGCCATCCAGCTGCTAGTTTTATACCACTTGCTTGTTCATATCTTGGGGCTGTTGGATGGTTTTTCAAGAACAATTTAGCTTTTTCTGCATGTATGACTGGATTCTTGAAAAAGCTACCAGCGTTTCCAGCTACATTAGGATCAGGCAGCTTGGTACGACGCATTTGACAGACTGCATCGAAGACAGCTCTCGGGGAAACAGCTTCTAAAGGTAGACTAGTCAAATCTCCATAAGTCAAGATCGGAATCCATTTCTTTGGCAATAGCAACCCAATGCCTGTGATGGCATGAGAATTTTTATGATCGTGTTTGAACATGCTGTCACGGTAGCCAAATCGGCACTCTTCATTATTCAGCCGAATAATTTTCCCAGTGTCTAACTCAATGCAATCAACATACTGACAGACTTGTTTGAATTCAACTCCGTATGCCCCTATGTTCTGTATTGGGGCTGATCCGGCACAACCAGGTATCAGGGCAAGGTTTTCCAATCCTGGCATATTATTATCCAAGGTATATTCCACAAGATCATGCCAATTTTTACCAGCACCTACATGTAATATCCAGGCATCCTTTCGGTCTTGAACTTGTAAGCCAGTTATTTGATTCAGTATGACGGTGCCCTCAAAATCTTCAAGGAATATGATGTTGCTGCCTTGTCCTAGAATCATCACTGGTCCTGATGATTTAGCTTCTTGCCACTCTTGGAGAAGTCCTTCTGGGGTAGACACTGTTATAATTTTCTGTGCATAACTTTCTATGCCAAAGGTGTTGTAAGGCTTCAGAGAGTTCATCATATTTCTAACATCCATTATGTATGTCAAATTTTTAGGAACTAAACTAAATGATCTTAAAACTTAGAATTAATTGCTTTAATTTGAATGGCAGTTTTTAAAAAAAAAAAGAGACTTCCAAAGAAATTATGGACAATTAGTTATAAAAAAAATGTTTTATCAAAGTTCATAACATTGGATAGTATTAATTTGATGCACTTAACTAATCTTATTTTATTTGAAAATATTATTTAACCTTCAAATCAGTCTATATTACAGTATAATATAACTACCTATTACATTAATTAATACCTAAAACCATTATTATTAATCATTAATTATCATATCAATTAAATATTGACAACTTAATTCATTACTTCTTAGTAATTTAGTCTTCTAAATGATCTGTTTTAACTTACTTTAAATATCAGAAACATAACTTTATTCTAGCCAAATATCTCAAATTAAAACCTCATTTAATTTAAATTACAATAAATACATAACTTTATTTTTATTGTAAAGTATCTTCTTCCATGCTGGCTTGAAAGTGAGAGAAAAACATTAAATGTGCCAGCTGTAGTTCCTCCCGGGCATGCTTTAAAAACCAGCTAAGGGATTCGAGGGTTTCTGTCTGAAAACCAGTCACTACAGGAAAATACCTACAAATCAATTTTAAATAATCCTCAAAATTTTATCAGATGTGTTGGAACTACCTTTGTTTAGGTCGTTTACGCTCTGCCTACCCCATTAGGGAAAAAGGCGTGAATATATGTATGTATGTAATTTATTTTATTCTTATTTTTCTATTGCTACTGATAACAACTAGCAGTTGGAAAATCTTGTTTATTTGGCTGAACCACAGACTGACCTTGAGTTTATTTTCATAACATTATCAACAAGTGTTATTACTCTTTCATAGTACTTAGTAAATACAGGTAGTATTTTTCCAGCTTTTTAGAAAAATAATATGTTGAAAACTAAACTTTCTATACAATAATTAACAGACATACACAAAATTTCTATTTACCAAAAATAATAGGATTTCTTTAGCCGGAAGAAGAAGCCACAAAAAACTAAACTGAACCACTTTCTCTATGGAACACAGGTTAAAATGGGAAAAGAATATGGATCTACCCTACCATGTAAAAGGTGTTTATTAGTCATTAAGACTAGATCTCTATGTAAACATTTTTATTACATCAAAACAACTCTTTAAACACCTGCTTGCCAGTTATAAGTAGTAAAAATATGAATGTAGTCAAGGCAACAAATGAAAGAAAAACAACTATTTATAGTCTAGCCATCTATTTAGGACTTTGTCACAATGTAGCAATTCTTATAGGAAATAACTGACTTGGCTTCAAACCTTTCCAGACTTGAGTAACATGAAATAACAAAATGTTTAAATAAATAATTTTACTTGGTACTGTAATGTTGAATTTAAAAAAATGTTTTACATACCCACACTTTGCTAATATCTTATATGTACAATGTTATTTATAGAAATTGTATTGCATCATCTACTGCATTTAACCATATGTTAATACAGAAATCACATTTTTTATATTTAGAAAGTACATAAAGAGTACAAAAGCTAGCTCTTAAATGATGATGACATAAAGATAGGTTCCACTTTTCACTGAAACAACAATCTACACCTACCTTACAATAAATTTATTACACATATCAATTAAATACTAACAAAAAATAAGCAAGTAAATCTATTATTCACAATAGAAATATTATAATCACAGATTAAAGAAACCCTGTTAAAATTCTTTATGGGCATTTTACTTGAATTTTGCCATCACTGGTTTTTATTTGGAGAAAATTAAAACAAATGCCAGCTAATTCGTGCCATGACATCCATGACTTGATGTAGACTAAATTAATATTTATACAAAGCACATTACATAATTAACGAAAACATAAGACTTGTACGACATACCTCACTCAGCCTTTTGAATATGCAATCACCCGCAGTTACGAGAAAGATACAACCAAAATATTATCGAGAAACAGCTGGGTGCGTAGGTATTGATAAGTTTGTGTTGTACACAAGGGGCCGAGGACAAAGGAAATCGATGCAGCTCAAAATTCCCCTCACACTACGTTCCAACACTCAAAAACTACACTAAACCAAACATATGAAATGCGCGTTATCTTCTAACTTACCTTGTTTACGAAAACAATTCTCATTTTAAATCCATTTTCGATTAAATTGGAACTGCGTCGTTTGTAACTGGCACTCGAAAACAATGACGTCACACGCGATTTAAAACTACAGAGCCCAAACAAACATAGCCCTCTCACGCACGCAACCACTAAATATGGTTTTAATTAATCTTAACTTTCATCAATAAATAAATGGGGAATAAATTAATTTTATGTACAAAATATACAACAATTCACGAAAACAGATGATTTGAATGACAATACTTGAACGCCCACTTGTATGTTACTTTGTGTGGGTGACTTGCGTAGTGATTGCAGCGTAGCAACGTGATTTTGTACACAAACAGTGCTGCACACATAGATTATGTACGTGTGCGGAAAAATACAATTTCAAAGAGTAAGAGTAAGCAGAAGAGAGTGACTGGTATAGTATAATACACACACACACAGCTGTAGAATTTAAATAACAACATTCAATTGTTAAAGAAACTTCACACCTCTTCTAAATTATGTTGAATCATTATTACTTTTTTATTGTACAATTACTGCAATAATTTTAACATTGCACTGTGAACAGGCATACTGTTCATAGAAGAAAACATACTGCACCGACCCCAAATAATGGTATAAGGGCAGGGGAATGATGATTGTGAACAGGCATCATGCCTAAACATACAGAGAACAATTTGCCTTTACCTTATCAATGTAAAACAAGGAATATTTTAGTTAAATGTACAAATACATTTAAATATAAGCATAAAAAAGTAAATATATTCAATATTGCAACTAGAACAGAAAGTACTTATATAGAAAAAAAAAACGATAATCAAACTTAACAGAAAATATACTCACATATAGTGTTTCTATACACGCGTTCGCGTTCAACGATTCAGTCACAGCTTTATATTGAACAGAATGTAAATTTAAAATAATAGATTATACCTATCGTCCTATCTACATTTCTTATTATCTTTGATGTTATTGACTGACATTCATTGTACATTTCTTGCATGTGTGCGTGAAGCACGATAACGTTTCATTACACGCATAACAAAATACTAAATGTTCTTTTGTTTGAAACAGTAAGTAAGAAGCTCATTGGAGACTCAGCACTGGTTGAGGCAAAACTACAGAACCTTGAGCACCGTCGCAGAGTGGCGTGCATGTCGGTATTTTACAGGATACATTTCGGGGAGTGCGCGTTAGCACTTCATGACCTTATACCCCCCTCCCCTTTCCATCTTCGGAGCACGAGGCGTGGACAGGGGTTCCACCCTTATGTCGTGGATATACCACAAATTCGCACGAAGCGGTTCGCTTCCACATTCTTAATGCGAACGGCTAAGGAGTGGAACTCCCTGCCGGCGGATCTGTTTCCGGAACAATATAACCTGGGCCTTTTCAAGGCGAGAGTGAATAGGCACTACATAGGTGAGTATGTTTCAACATAGTCCGCATCGTCACTTTCCACCAGGTGAGATGGCGGACAAATGCTCGCCTATATATATTAAAAAAAAAAAAAAAAAAAAAAAGAAATAAATATGGTCTAAAGGAACGTATCTATTGAACGGGAATCATTTTCATTCTATTTTGTCTTCGTTTCTGAATTTCTGTTACTTCCCTAAAGCCATTGATACAAAATAATGTTGTTTTCATTTTATACAATATGCATTTTGCTAGCTACTCGAGTCAATGCGAACGATGATAAAGAGAAGCGAAATGTTTTATTTATTTTTGTCGACGACTTGCGACATCTGGCTGACGAAAGAGTAATTACTCCTAATATTAGAAAGATGGCGGTAAATGGCATTCAATTCAAAAATGCTTTTGCGCAGGTAAGAATCCAAACTTTAAAATTACTTGTAAGGACGGTGGTAATGCCTCATTTTCGTTTTATATTACACTGCTGTTATTTCTGTTTATATTCTAGCAAGCACTTTGTGCTCCGAGCAGAAACTCAATTCTCACCGGTCGTCGACCCGATGCGCTCCATTTATACGATTTTTACAGCTATTGGCGCACGTTTGCAGGAAACTTTACGACTTTGCCGCAATATTTCAAGCAGAACGGCTACGATACTTATTCTGTCGGTAAAGTTTTTCATCCAGGCCAAAGCTCTGGATTTACTGATGACTTCCCGCTAAGCTGGTCGCATGTTCCCTACCATCCACCGACTGAAATATTCAAGGATAAAGCTGTCTGTCCCGATCCAATAACGAAAAGATTACAATCGAATCTTTTATGCCCTGTGACGGTAAATAAGCAGCCTGGCAAATCTTTACCAGATTTGGAAACTTTGAAATATGCTATCAAAATTCTAAAGACAAATGGAAGCAAACCCTTCTTCTTAGCTGTTGGATTTCATAAACCTCATATTCCACTAAAGTTTCCTAAGGAATATTTAAGTAAGTACATATCTACTAACATTTCCTAATATTTAAATCTCTAGAGAACATTCTTTCATATCTGGTAGGGATCTAGTTGCCTATGATTTTTTCTCATAATTATTTATCTATATAATTAGGGGTCTTCTTCTTTTCGTGTCAATGGTAAATCGAATCGTCAACTTCAAAACTGACAACGGTTTTAATCTTATATCCCTTTGTTTTTTTTTATTCGGGATAACAACAGCATCTTACTAAATTATAATATTACAACATATGATTATACTGAATGCCAATTACAGCTATCCACTTCAAGATTACATATAGGTGTTGAGAGCAGTATGGTAGATAGAAGTTATTTACATAACTTTTCGTTCCAGATAACGTTCCCATAGATTCAGTGAGGCCGCCAAAACACCCTCAAAAGCCTGAGAGCATGCCTTTAGCAGCGTGGCACCCATGGACAGACGTCCGGAAGCGCGATGACATAGCCAGACTCAACATAAGCTTCCCCATGGGCACCATGCCTAAGAAATGGACGTTGAAAATCAGGCAGGCTTACTACGCTGCGGCGATGTATGTAGACGACCTCATAGGACAGTTGATGAGCCATGTGGATACACAGAAAACTATTGTTGTTTTGACCAGCGACCATGGTAAGATTTCTAAGCCAAATACATTGGTAGCAATTCGTAGTTGCAAAAATCACGACTTAACTAATATAAGTCTATAAACCTTCTTCCATGCTGGCCTGGGATCGAAAGAAAAACATAGAATGTGCCAGCTGCATTTCGTCCCAGGCATGCTGTAAAAACCAGCTAAGGGATCCGAGGGTTTCAGTATATTGTAATTTAGGCGATGGGCTGACAACGTGTCAATACAGAAATATACCTACAAATCTATCTTAAATAACCCTCAAAACTTTGTCAGACGCGGCGGAACCTTTGTTTACGTCGTTTACGTTCTGCCTACCCCATTAGGAATAAAGGTGTTACTTTATGTATATGTATGATATCTTCTTCCATGCTGGACTGGGAGCGAGAGAAAAACATAGAATGTGCCAGCTGCATTTCCTCCCGGGCATTCTGTAAAAACCAGCTAAGGGATCCGAGGGTTTCAGTATATTGCAATTTAGGCGATAGGCTGACAACCTGTCACTACAGCAATATACCTACTAATCTGTCTTAAATAACCCTCAACACTGTCAGACGTGGCGGAACGACTTTTATTTGGGTCGTTTACGCTCTGCCTACCCCATTAGGGATAAAGGCGTGATTATATGTATGTATGTTTGTATGATATCATTATGCATGGGTGCCTGCAAACAATAATTTTGTGAACCAGTCAGTTATAAATAAACAAACATATTTTACTTATTTTATTGATTTACGTAATATGTGGGTACATCAACCTGTTTTAAAGATAACGATTAATAATGATATAATAGTTTCGGTACCCTCCAACTTAACAAAGACTGTCCAAACTAAACAGTGCTATATCGCATGTGATCCGTCCTGGTTCGCATATAGTGCAAATTCGTTCCGGAGTGCGTTCGTTTCATCCGCTGTAGTTTTTCTAGGGCGTCCAATCTCATAATACATGGCCCATCTTCCTAGTAAAAGTAAAAAATAAAAATTAATTAATCTACGTACTCATGTCGTTGTTTTGTTTCGCTAAAATATTTTCTGGTGACGCCTAGTGCGTTTGACTTACCAAGTTTATAATTAGTTCCAAAGTATAACCTACAGACATTTACATACAAAATAATAAATACATACATACATATAATCACGCCTTTATCCGCAATGGGGGAGGCAGAGCGTAAACTACCGAGACAAAGGTCGTTTCGCCACGTCTGACAAAGTTTTGAGGGTTATTAAAGACAGATTTGGACGTATATTGATGTAGTGACAGGTTGTCTGCCCATCGCCTACAATGCAATATACTGAAACCCTCGGATCCCTTAGCTGACTTTTACAGCATGCCCGGGAGAAAATGCAGCTGGTACATTCTATGTTTTTCTCTCGCTCCCAGTCCAGCATGGAAAATAATAAATACTAACTCATATTCTACATATTTTACAAGAATAGACTACATTCGTATACTGCGCCACAAAACTATTGTCAGAAATGGGGGCGCCACTTTCTTCGCCCAGGCAGCTTTAATATGGCACAACATTGATTATTTTGTATGAAAAATTAGGTAATGCCAGTTGAAATAACTTTAGTTCTGCTTCAAGAGTTTTGTGTCGCAGTGTATTTGCAAAAAATATAAGTCCATACCTGTCACTTTCTATCGTGTCAGAACAGAAAGAGACGGCAATCATTTTAGTCAAGATTTAGTTAAGCTGTGCGCTCTACGAATTGTTAGCAATACCTACTGAATACTCACTTGTTTCAGGCTGGTCACTAGGCGAGAATGGTCTTTGGGCAAAGTACAGCAACTTCGACGTAGCTTTGAAAGTTCCTCTAATTTTCAGCATACCTAACATGCCCAGAAATACTGTCAGCGATCCAGTGGAATTACTTGACATTTTCCCCACTTTAGTACACGTTGCAGGGCTACCAACTATCCCAAAATGTAAAAGTGTTTACGATAAGTCAGCTTTGTGCGTTCAAGGCAAAAGTTTGGTGCATTACATGAGACAGAATTTAGTCAGGAGATATCATAATAATTTTGCTATTAGTCAATATCCCCGCCCTGGTATCAATCCTACGAGAAAATCTGATAAACCTAAACTGAAGGATATAAAAATAATGGGTTATAGTATAAGAACAAAAAGATATAGATACACTGAATGGATATCATTTAATAACACTGCTTTTACACGTAACTGGGACAAAGTTTATGGCATCGAATTATACGATCATATTAAAGATTCGGACGAAAACAATAACTTAAACATCGATCCACAATACGAATATATAAAAATATATTTGTCTAAACTACTAAGATCACAAATCGATCAAAATTAACTTTGGTTAATTAACTTTTAACGTGTCCAGTAATCAGTAACTAAACTTAACAATTAAAATATAATTACAAACATGATTTTATGTACAAATTCTACGTGAAAACTAAATCAACATAATAACAAAATTTTAAATATTATGTAAATACACCGTATTTTATAATAGGAAAATGCTTTTCGGATATTTATTATGTTACCTATTTATTAGAAAGAGAATTAGAGAGAAATAATGGGTTCTCGAAATGCAAAACACTTATGTTTATTTAATTTGTGACCTTTAAGGTTAGACCGCACTAGGACGTACACGGGACCGCACTAGGAGGCACGGCACGGCGCGACACTGCGCGGCAATGTCAGTTCATACATTTTGACATATTTTGTCGCGCCGCTGCAGTGCCGCGTCTTGCCGCGCCGCGCCGCTGCGTCCTAGTAAGGTTTAACCTTTACACAATAATGTTCTCTTCAAAATATTAATATTTTTTTTATCGTTTGGCATTCGTCCATTTAGAATAGCTATCTATTATCTACTGGCGTACAATGTAAACTTGTAACTATAATAACTTATTATGTAAGTATTTAAATAATAAATGTTATTTTTTGTAATGTCATAAATAAAATTAATAATTATAATTATTCCGAAACGTTTACAATCATTATGATATGACATACAGAATCCTATTAATGCAGTCTTAGTCATCATTTAAATCCGCGTTTTCATTATGCAAAAGCTTATTTTCCCGAGTTTACAAGAGAAGGTTAGCAGGTGATATTGGTATTTATGCAAATAACGTCAAACTTCTACGGTAGAACTTTTTGTGCATTCTTCTGTTACCTGAAAGATAATAGATTTGGAAACTTGATTATGGTGTGGCTAGATAAGAGATCAAAATCTGTGCAACAAATTCATAACGTTGTGGCCACACCTGTCTTTGAATTCGACAGAGCAAAGTGATAGGTATAAAACAAAATCTAGATCTTGCTTATTGGTAGTATTATAAATAATAACCATTATAGCCCTGCCAGGAATTAAAAATACCTGTTATAGAGAAAAACAGAGACAGAATAAGAGAGGAACTTATGCATTTCCTATAAGCCCTTCTCTATTCTGTGGTACCTCTATGACATACATACGTACATACAATCACGCCTTTATCCCTAATGGTGCAGGCAGAGCATAAATGACCCAAACAAAGGTTGCTCCAAAGTTTAGAGGGTTATTTAGGTTAAAGGTATATTGTTGTAGTGACAGGTTGTCAGCCTATCGCCTAAATTGCAATAAACAGAAACCCTCGGATCCCTTAGCAGGGTTTTACAGCATGCCCGGGAGGAAATGCAGCTGGCACATTCCATGTTTTTCTCATGCTCCCAGTCCAGCATGGAAGTAACCTCTATGACAGGTATTTTTAATTCCTGGCAGGAGTACACACCACACTTACAGCCCCAACAACAATTCATCAGGTACCCTTGACAAGTACATACACAGAAACTACCACAAAGGAGAACACATAAAACAACCCATGATCGAATAAAATCGCTAATTTAGTCAACCTTTAGAAATGAAGTGACCTAATTCATCAAATTTGAGATCTATCTTTTTTGAGTTATGTCACTTTATTTCTTTAGTATTTCCAACTCAGTTTTAGAATAAAGGTAAACAAAGTTGTATGTCTTCCAATGAAAATCTTGTTTCAAAACTAAGTTTTAGGTATTAGATATGACAACATAACGAAATAGTAGTTTTAGTAATTTAACAAATTTGCCAACACGTATAATTTATTTTTGATCAAAAACTTTGTTTACTTTCATTCTAAAACTGAGTTGGATATACTATAAATGCTTAATATGCTTATTTGTCCAATAATATGTATTTGGTCAATTTGCGTAACGAAAATGCGGAGTAGGTAATACCTAGTCTTCTTTCCAAATGCTAACCCTAGTCTATAAATTGACAAGTTAGCTACCCACACAAAGTACACCGTTTTACCGTGTTTTCCGAAATACAACAAACGATTACTCTCAAGTAAGTAGATATTAGGAAGGTGGAATGCTTAACAGAACACTTAAAAGAACATTTTAAATACATATAAGGTTAATAGACACTTAAGACACCAATAAAAAAACATTACAGATTCTTCTTTTCCGCGACTTCTTTCAGTCTAAGAAAGAAGGAAGAGTTTCTTAAATAATGGTCAATGTGCGAGAGCCTTTAGTGAAACATTAATATTATGTGAAAGACAATATGTACGATTATTACTAGTTCTCACTACGGTACGACTACATTAAATGCCTATTAAGGCTGCTACACACGTGCCGCCGGCACAAACCGCAGAAACCGGCGGCCGGCGGCACTGTGTGTAAAAGGCTTTATATTTCACTAGAAAACAAAAATTGTCATACTAGGCTCCTCCTGTCCTCAGGTATGGGTTTCCTAGAGTTTTGCTCCATCTCTATCTGTTTGAAGCGAGCGTACAACGCGCTACTGACTAGTACGATGATGTTGGAGGTCCACCATAGGAGGTTTTTGGTCTCCTGGTACAATTGAGTCGCCATGACAGTTTGCGCACAGGCTTTCGCTGTGCCGGATATGTTGTGCGTCAGGGGAGAGGTCACCTGCAAGGAAATAATTTATTGGTTTTATATTATTGGTATTGTAATTGTTTGTAATTAATAATTGTGCATGATGATAATTATGATGGCAGTCGCTCTGTGTAAAAACCAGTATCCTCGTTCAATCCCCTAGATTAGGTAGGCGACCCCGTAAAATACGGGATAAGGCTAGATGATGTTTGTAATTAATTATTGTAATAAACTCTTCCGCTGGCAGCGCCATTTTGTAATTTTTCGAGCATATGCCATGCCCTGAGAATGTCGCTTTGCTAGCCAGGTTTTCATATGACTTGTTCCAACAAAATGATTTAGAATTCGTATTCTATTGGATTTCTATTCAATTTGTTTTTTTTTTTTATCCATTTTAAAGTTACCTAACTGCTAGTATACAACAACACGAAACTAAAATCAATTTGAAATACGCGTGAAATATGAAACTTCACCGCAGCCGACAGCCGGCCGCCTGCCAAACGTGAAAAAAAAGCGAAAGCCGGCAGCCGGCCTGTCTGCCAATCTAAGGGTTAATTATTGTAATTGTTTGTATTCGAAAAACTGTAAGATGATAGCTGTGGCAGGTGAAATTTCTATGAACTTTAGATACCTAAATATATTGTTTTTGTTTTCCTTCAGAATTATATCTGTCATAGCTAGTTTTTCAAGTATAGATAAAATAAATATAAGGTTGGGCGCGAAATATAGTTGCCCGACAGTCGGCTGTCTCTTTTTCGCATTTGGATCTCTCTTTTCTGCACTGTGGCTGTGACTGCAAGACAGAAATCTGAATTTCGGGCAATTGTTTTGTCGGCAGTGCGCGCCCCATTTTTTCTTTCGAAGTTAATATTTTTCTACATTTATAGAGAGCCCGATGGTGTAGTGGATAGGGCCGCTGCCTCCTGAGCGGGAGGTCGTGGTTCGAATCCCACCACGTACCAATGTGTTTTTCGGTTTTCAAATTTCATATATACGTTTATTCGGCGCTTTTTCCGTGCTTCGGAAGGCACGTTAAGCCGTTGGTCCCGGTTAATATCATTTAATACCGTAGATATTAGTCGTTAAGCCATGTCAGAGGCCAGTGCTAAGCATTTGCCGCTTGAAAACTCTGTCCTAATCTAGGATTGGGTCTGGTTGCCCTTGTGGATTGCGGAGGTCAGATGGCAGTCGCTCTGTGTAAAAACCAGTACTCGTTCAATCCCCTAGATTAGGTAGCCAACCTCGTGAGATACGGAATAAGGCTAGGAAGATGTATGACTTGGTTATGAAAAGTGTGTTATGTGTTATGGAAGTAGGTCCACATTAATTCTAGAGAGATACAGGATAAGGCTAGGGAGATGATGATTTTTCTACATTTAATTAAGGCAAACAAACCTTTATTTGAAGTGAAGTCAGGAACCCAATAGCGAATCCACATAGTCCACCAATGACCATTTGGAACCAGAAGTACGCACTATTGAAATGTTTATATTTCATCAGTATATCAACTTCACCATTCAATATGATCAGAGGCAGAAACAGTAGTATTGAATAGGCGTTATTGTAGTAAGATAAAAGCCAAATTTCCTGATTGACGGCTGGCAATACTTTCTTTGTATAAATTGAATATAATGATAGCATGAGTGATCCAATCACTCCATAGATTGTTCCAACAAATGAGAATGAGCCTGAAAAGGAAAAAAACAAAATTAACAATGACATATTGGCGACGATTCTATACTATTTCCAACTCAGTTTGAGAATAAAGGTAAACAAAGTTTCATGTCTTTTGATTCAAAAACATTTTTTTTAAATAAATTATATGAGCAAATTAGTAAAATTAAAACTACTATTTCATTATGTTGTCATATCTTATAGCTAAAACTTATGTTGGAAACAATATCTTCAATTAAGACATTAAACTTTGTTTATCTTTATTCTAAAACTGAGTTGTAAAGTTTTTTCTTTCATGCTGGCCTGGTAACGAGAGAAAAACATAGAATGTGCCAGCTGCATATCCTCCCGGGCATGCTGTAAAAACCAGCTAAGGGATTCAAGGGTTTTAGTATATTGAAATTTAGGTGATGGGACAACCTGTCACTACAGCGATATACCTACAAATCTATCTTAAATACCCCCAAAAGTTTGTCAGACGTGGCGGAACGACCTTTGTTTAGGTCATTTACGGTCTGCCTACCCCATTAGGGATAAGGGCGTGATTATATGTATGTGAGTTGGAAATACTATAGCGACACAATTCTAATTCTTAGTAGCGTTGCCACTTTCATAACTTTGAACAGGATAGCAAATAAACACATGACTTTGACATTCCTAATCTGATGTACGACTGCCTATTTGACGTGAAATAAGAAAGCTTGCTCTATTTTCAGTTCTTAAGGTGATTCCTGAAGGCATATGGTTGTTTTTAAGAGCTTATTTATCCTAAACGAACCATTGGAAAATTCTAACAAAATATATACATCTAAGAAATTAGTTCCTGCAATTGCAACACTTAAAAATATTGTAGTTCATAAATAAGTATGCAAAAAAAATGGACTTAAAGCTGTTTTTATCTTTCTTCTTTTTTTTGATATTTTAATTTATGATAATATCATTTTAATTTGATATTTTTTCTAAACTATTAGGAGCGCTTTCTCGGTTCCTTCGGGAAAATATCCGTATTATGATTATCTAAAATAGCAACATAGCTTTTTTTAATCGGACTTAGTTTTTATGGAATTATTTTTTTGTGCGTATTTCGCACATTTTTGACGCGGCCATGGACGTAACCGCCACGCCGTAGCGCGCGCTGATTTGAACAATATTCTAAGGCATTACGGGAGATGGTTGCATATTTTGAAATCTACCTGCTCATCTGCCGGTAAACGTCTTTCGTCAAATTATGTTCTTATGTCAAAGTTAAGAAAGTGACAATACACGCTAAATGATGGGAGAAGAAAGACCTTGCTTTTGTTTAGCAGTGTAAAGAAATCAGAAAGGATATTTTATTTAAATTTCTTTAAAAAGAATAACAACAAATAAAATTCAATAATATGTATCAGCAAAGAGACACGATAAGAAGGAATCATAAAATTTAAATTTTAACGAAATATTGTAATCAATGAGGAAAATTTAAAATCAATTGAAGTATACTATATATAACCGTTACTCATAAAAAAATACGTATTCAGGCCTGGATGGCCACATATACCAAACCACATATCCATACACTCAAAATTATTTCCTTCCATGCTGGACTGGGAGAGATAGAAAAACATAGCATGTTCCAGCTGCCCTTCCTCCCGGGCATGCTGTAGAAGTCAGCAAAAGGGACTCGAGGGTTACAGTGTATTGTAATTTAGGCGATGGGCTGACAACCTGTCACTATAGCAATACATAGTTCAATCTAAAATTGCCCTCAATTTTTGTCAGACGTGGCGAAAGCGCCTTTTACTAGGCGTTTAACGCTCTGCCTACCCCGCAAGGGATAAAAGCGTGATTTTATGTATGTATGTATGTCAAAATTATTTTGGACATATGCTTTTCCTTACCTAAAAGACTTTCTTGATCCACTCCAAGATAAAATCCAAAGATGATGAAGACGCAACACATAATACATCTTAGAGATGTAGACTGACCAAGGAGGATCCAACTGAAGATCACATTGAAGACTGTAGTCAGGGATCTTCCAATGTAGTAGAACGAAACTCCAACATACTTGAGACATAAGTTGTTGGTTGAAATCATTAATGTAAACATAATTGACAGGCTTAGAACCTGAAAAAAGATAATTAAGTTTAGTTCCAATAGCAAAAATTGTATGTATTAGATTTTTATGAATAGTGAATGAATAAAAATACAATTAATTATAGCAAAAAATCTACTAATTATTGAATACTAGCTTTCCGCCAGCGGTTTCACCGGCATCGACTGGGTTTTCTCGCGGGAATGAGATATTTTTTCGCTGTTGATATAGGTGCGATCCTGGGAACGGACCCCAGGATCACACCTATATCGTTACCAAATTTCATCAAAATACTTTCACCCCTTTAGGCGTAAAAGAGTAACAGACAGACAGACAGAGTTACTTTCTCATTTATAATATTAGTAAGGAACTAGTAAGTTTTATTGTTGTGGTTTGAAGAAATTGCTGGCGTTTGCGAATATGAGGACCAAAAAAGGGTAAATGTAGGATTTGTTTTTTTTTCGAATAATGAAGCTTTTTCCGAGCAAATGGGAGAAAAATACTTTTCTTTACTAAAAATTTTTAGAGGGCAATGACCTGCTAGCTTAGTGATAACATAAGTGTGATGCTACCATACCAGTATACCTTTTAAACATTTGCCTGCAAATTACTTACTTTACCTATCGTTTTATATCCTGTCGCTGATATCGCTAATTATTAGGTACATACATAGAGCACAATTTTGGTAGTACCTTAGTTTAGTTTTGAAGTTTTAATTATTTTTAAGCAGTAATTTAATTTAGGCAACGGGCTGACAA
The DNA here is from genome assembly GCA_949820665.1 of Scrobipalpa costella. NCBI lineage: Eukaryota > Metazoa > Arthropoda > Insecta > Lepidoptera > Gelechiidae > Scrobipalpa > Scrobipalpa costella. Next base: position 4,037,849 of record OX463298.1, read on the forward strand.
CCTGTCACTACAGCAATATGCCTACAATCGATCTTAAATAACCCTCTAAACTTTGTCAGACGTGGCGGAACGACCTTTGTTTAGGTCGTTTACGCTCTGCCTACCCCATTAGGGATAAAGGCGTGATTATATGTATGTATGTATGTAATTTAAAAATAAATGTTTCGTTATTGTTACTGAAATACCTCTACAAAGCAAATAAAAATCACTTGAATGTTGGTTGAAAAACAGCAAAAACACCTGTGTTTGTGTTGATGCTCTGCCTACTCCATAAGGGTTAAAAATGTGACTATATGTTTATGTATATTCACTTGTTAAATCTTAAACTTATAAAGGCATTCTTCTTCTTCTTCTGTCGAGTGGGTATCGAGTCTATCGACCCGATGAAGCCTGGTGTCAGAGTTTTTCAAAGGCATTAAAAAATATTCTATCTTTTGATTTTATCCAAAAAACAAACATACCTACTAATTTATTTTTGAGTTTGGAATATTTGTGTTATCAAATAGTTTATCATTTTGTTATTAAAGATTTTAATAACGGGCACTTACTTTGGAAAATAAGTCGCGTACTTCACGACTTGTTTCGAGACATTCGGAGTCCCTTCATCAGGTTGAGTTTGTCGGCTGCGGGGAAGTGTATCCGCCGGTGTTAAACATGTCGTGAAGTACGCGACTTATTTTCCAAAGTGAGTGCCCATTATTAAAATCTTTATTTAGAATGTCTCACTTAAGTTTAAATAATTTCATTTGTTATTATTAAAAAATATATATTATTTGAAGTAATTTCAATATATCATTAGTGCTGGTATAATCATCAAGTTGTTCCGATTAAAAATGGCCTTGGATATATGTGGGCTGCCTTATCACTACAGCATGGTATCACCAATGTAAAATCTAACAACATAACTATAGGTATAGCTGGGAGTAAAAACAAATTGCTGACCATTTTTTAGGGTGTGATTCTACACATGAAATTTAATGACTTTTCCCAAGGAACATAGGTCGAAAAATAGAAAGAATATTGGAACTCCCATACAAATTGACTCGAGCCACTGACAGCCTTTGTATAGGAGGGCTAAGGGTAGGGCCTATGTTCCCTGGGGAAAGTTGTTCAGTTTCATGTGTAGAATAAAACCCTGAAATATGATCACCTATTTTTATTACATATACTGTATAGCAATACACAGTTATAAATTATTCTGTATTTAAACTGTACTTGTTTACAGTTACCTAGCATTCTTTCTTAAACATGGTTTTAATTTAAACTTATGTTGGTAGTAGGAATTTAAAAATATTTTTATATGCTTCTTTATCATTACTAAAACATCCCATAAGCTATGCCATACAATTAAATATACACTCTTCATTTAATCACAAACTTATTATAAAATATACAAGTATTAACAATGGAACTTCAATGTAGACTTACTTCTAAATAAAAAAAAAGTACTTTTGTGACCTTTTAGCTTGAACATATCAGTTGTTCAGCTGGTTTTACTGGTTTTGATGCAGTTCATAGTTTTAATAATCCATTTAAATATCTAGCAGGTATAAGGATGATTTTAATTGCTTGAAAAGCAACAGACAGTCAATATAGATTTGTGCATTTATCATAATAATAATATCTAAAGTAATATGCTATACCGGAGCAGTCCCTCCTGGTAAATGGCGTCACAATTAATTTGCTTATATTTATGTTTATGCTAAATACCTACCCTTCGAACTGCATCATAGTTCCATGGTGAACCTTTGGGAAACTTGAAAATTCCTGGTATACCACCCATACAGCTCAATGTGAAACATATTGAGAATGAGATGATGCATTGGAACCAAGTGATGAAAAGCGGAGCCTCAAGCGCCACTTGCTGACCACTGAGCAGGCTTTTGTTCACAAATACTGTTGCTATTGAGACTATCCTAAAAATACATGGGGATTTTAATAAAAGTTAAATAATGTTATCACCCAATCAATAGTAAATTAACATTAGAAATGGCTTTACTCTTCTTGCTTCTTATCTAGTTCAGGGACGACAGAGGCTAGTCGACGATGGAGCGAGATCACCCAGAATTAATTAATATATTCAATAATTAATGTCTTTCGTTTAAATTGCGACTATAGGATTTCATATTTAAAAGGTTTTATGAGGTGGTCAGTGGACGCTGCATTTTAGTTGTGTATTTTTTTTAAACGAATAAATACTATATCACTGTGTTCACATTATTTTACTACTCATCAAACGAAATATTCACGAATAGCCGCCGCAAAAATCCTAGTTGGCAAAGCAATGGTAAAAATGTTAGAAAACTTACCAGTAACAAGATACGACGATAAATATTTTGATGTACCGCGAACATAAATCTGTTTGCTGATCTTTCATTTTGTTTTTCACTGTTTAAAATGTTTATTTATTTTAAATGCAAAATCCCATGAAAGTATCTAGTCCGGCCACGAAAACGTCAAAATATCATATGTTTTTACAATCCTTCCATTTGGAAAGACAAATACCATGAGCCCATGCAGCCTAATCTTCAGTATTTATTTTGGAGTTATTACGCTAACTTAAACGATTTGATTGAGCTCTACGCTACGTTGTTTGAACCAGAACAGTTGATTTGAACAATGGATCGAAGGCAATATCTAAAAATAGCGCACAACGTAACGAAGAAGCTCAATGTGTGCACCGCCTTAAAAGTCATTAGATTATGCCGGTGATTCACATTCCAATGTTCAACAGACTTCTACGTGGGGATATCAATCATACGGTAGCGCCTTCCTTTGCTTCTAACTCCTGCCATATTGCTCCTCGTCAGCAGAATATTATGTTAAATCCACCATAATAATATGTACAATAAACACTGCAAAGAACTAATTTAGAAGAACGAGAAACATAGTCCACCAGAATTTTCATGTTCCACGCGCAAAATCCGAACCTAACCTAACTTTATCTAGGACTCATTAGAATGCAAGTATGGTGCCCACATTCTAATGTTCAATGAAGATTTATGTGGGAATGTCGAGTCGAACCATATAGGACTTCTGTACTTTATTTCTCACTTCCACTACAGGCACAATAATTATGCTAATCCCACAACATTATCACAATAATAGACGCAAAAACTAATTTAGAAAGCCAGAAACTTTGTCCTACAGCGATTCGAACTCCCGCGCAAAAGTCCTCAAATTATCAAGTTGTTTTTAGTGTTGTGTCGGTATCGAGCGATATGTCGGTGGAATTGAACTATCGATATAATGGCCCCGTGAAAATGCAATATCGATTTTTCGGACCTCCTCGGCCAGAGTGTGCATATCGGTATCTCATGTATTGCCAATTAAAAATCACATTATATTTTTTTGTAATAAAATTATTTATTATGAAAATCACATTTTCCGAATACTAGTAAGTTTTGATTTCCTAAAATAGCAATACTAACGTTGTGTTGCGGTACGCTGGCTGACGTCAGTCAGTGATTTTATATTTTCATTTAAATTTGGCGATTACGATTTACAGAAATTATCCTCTATCGATCTAAGTACTTCTTTCGAATCCGCAACTTTTTCTTAGAACGATGGCATCCTCTCCAGAAACCAAGCGAGTGGAGGAGGAGGCACCCGAAGGTCCCGGCGAAGGGGGTTGGGTGACCCATATGGTTTACAGCCCTGTGAACATGGTTTTAGGTGTGATAATCGGTGTCCTGGTGTACAAAATACTGAAGAGCAAGTTCGGGAGGGTAGCCGTGGAACAGGCGGTGCCGGACCTGCCTAAGATCCGGAAAGATATGACGGTGTCTGAACTGCGTCAATACGATGGTACTCAACCTGATGGGAGGGTGCTGGTGGCTGTAAACGGATGGATCTTCGACGTGACCCGCGGCCGCCGGTTCTACGGGCCGGGTGAGTGCAGCAATCCCACGTACATTGTTGACCGGCGCCCGACCCAGTTAAAAATAGCGCCGACGCATTCTGACTCATTATCAATTCGTGTTTATAATTATGTATGCCGCTAGTAGTATGTCTTCACCTTCAGATAGTGTGTGTAGCAATAAGTAACAGTGCATTGCATTATACAGGAATTATTAACTAGTTGTAAGTTATGCATCAATCCTCTACCAGTACCTTATCTTGAATATCTCTATCATATTACTACCCACAATCAAAGGTTTGTTGCTCATTGTAATTTATAATAAATAATATAGCTAGATAAACTAAAAAAAACTACTTAGTAATGAGAAAGGTAACTTTGTAAACTGTCCCTTTCTCTGATTGTCCTTTTCGCAAAATGTTGCTTCAAAAATTATCGAAGTCTTCAGTAGTTTCCCAATATTTGAACTAAATCTATCAAAAAAGGTCATTTTGTGTAAGGGGCATTCTGTGAAGCAACAAACAAGTCAGGATTATGTAAAGAAACGGGTGCAGTTAGATAACATTGATAAGACATATTAAACAGCAATCAAACAACAAGATGCAAAGATATTATTCAATGTGCATCCACATGATTCCTCAGCCACTAGGCATCATAAAGAAATAAATGGTCTTAATTCAAGCCTGACACAGCCCAGATAGGCATGCAGATAGGCCTATAGAAGTGCAACAACTCTTTGTTTGAAATGTTGTTTAAATATAATTATACATACATACACAAATCACGCCTTTATCCCTTACGGGGTAGGCAGAGCGTTATGCAGGCTAATAATATGATTACATATTACTAAGCTTTTGCTCTTTATTTTTCCAAATTTCATCAAAGCCCATACACCCATATTGTGAAGAAATAACTAACATTTACTACATATACTTGAGCTGGTTTTTACAGAATGCCCGGTAGGAAATGCAGCTGGAACACTCTATGTTTTCTTTCGCTCCCAGTTCAGTGTTCAACTCCAACTATTCTGCCCATTAAAAGATCATTTTGCAGCTTAAGATTAAAACCAGTTTATGATCAAATAGATCAGTTTAAAATATAACTTAAAGGCTTCAAGGACTTTAAAACACATTTAAATCTTGATAATGGTTTTCATAATATTTTTAAAACAATTTCCTTTATGGTCTCAAGGTCTTTCTGATTATATGAACTTTAAGGTCAAACATAATTATTGTAAAACTTAGTGAAGGCAAATCACTTTTATTTTCATACTGTTCTTACCTATTCACAATTCAAGGCCAAGTTATTTTTTTGAAAATAGGATAGATTTAAAACCTTGCAAAATATGTCATTAATTTGACAATGGGAAAAAGAATATGGGCTGCTCAGCAAGAAATACACTCTTTAAATAGGACCGCTCTATAACTTAAAGGTTTGCATATAAATTATTATTATTTATGAGCCTGTGGTGTCCCACTGCAGGGCAAAGGCATCCCTCCCTTCCTTCCATTTCTCTCGATCTAGTGCCAATAACTTAAATATGTTAAAAGCTATTGCACAATTTTGAACTCAAAAGTCCTGCCCCGGTAGTATGCCACCGCGCGATACCGAACAAATCGCAACTATCTGTCAAACTCCATTACAATTTGACAGATAAATGTGATAAAATGGCTATCGCGGCTGCATGCTACGTATTTTGGTATACATGTATCAGGTATTATGATGTAGGCAGAGAGACAAATTCATTAGCCCTGCATAATATAAATGAGTAATATTTGTAAAACTTGTATATTTTACAGGTGGTCCATATGCTGCATTTGGTGGTAAAGACGCATCCAGAGGGCTGGCAACATTCTCCGTCACATCTTCAGACAAAGAGTATGACGACCTTAGTGACCTCAACTCCATGGAAATGGAATCTGTCAAAGAGTGGGAGGCACAGTTCAGAGGTATTTATTTATGATATATTTCTACTAGTTTTTGCAGCTTGATAGTTTTATGATATTTAAAATGCCTTCTTTCACCCTTTTCGAACTCTACACGTAAACATGCTTTATTTTTATAAAATGCCTTCTTTCACCCTTTTTTAAACTCTACACCTAAACATGCTTTATTTTTATAAAATGCCGTCTTTCACCCTTTTTTAAACTCTACACCTAAACATGCTTTATTTTTATAAAATGCCGTCTTTCACCCTTTTTTAAACTCTACACCTATACTCTGTCAACGTCGTGCTTACCGCGCCCTAGGGGTACAGACGTTGGCGGGGACGCGGTAGCACGCGGCGATTGAGCGCGGCCTTTCGCACGGCTACACACGTAGGGATTTGCAATAGATATATCTTCAAATTTATTAACAAGTATTGCGCAATGAATTTATATTATTTAGCGTAGGTAGGGTATTTGATGAGAATAAATTAAATAAATCGTGTCAATTACAAAGTATTTAAGTATCAAAAGTACATTTTATTAAATTGACATCATTCAGGTATTCTTGCGATGAATGATCTTTTTTACGCTCTTTGAAAAATGTGTAAACATTATACACAATTTCTTTAGCCTGTCGTCCAATAGGTTTACTCATCTTCGGATCGTGATCTCGTGTGCGTCTAACGAAATGCGATAAGTTCCAAACGCACATGTAACCGTGGCGAGTGACCACCGGCAACTGGCGGATGTGCGCACGCGTCGTGCTCGCTCACCCTCCTGCTTCACCGCCCGCACCCCCGTTACCGCGTCCCCGCGCACGTCTGTACCCCTAAGGCGCGATAAGCACGACGTTGACAGACTATAAACATGCTTTATTTTTATGAAATGCCTTCTTTCACCCTTTTTTAAACTCTACACCTAAACATGCTTTACTTTTATGAAATGCCTTCTTTCACCCTTTTTAAACTCTACACCTAAACATGCTTTATTTTTATGAAATGCCTTCTTTCACTCTACACCTAAACATGCTTTATTTTTATAAAATGCCGTCTTTCACCCTTTTTAAACTCTACACCTAAACATGCTTTATTTTTATAAAATGCCGTCTTTCACCCTTTTTTAAACTCTACACCTAAACATGCTTTATTTTTATAAAATGCCGTCTTTCACCCTTTTTAAACTCTACACCTAAACATGCTTTATTTTTATAAAATGCCGTCTTTCACCCTTTTTAAACTCTACACCTAAACATGCTTTATTTTTATAAAATGCCGTCTTTCACCCTTTTTAAACTCTACACCTAAACATGCTTTATTTTTATAAAATGCCGTCTTTCACCCTTTTTTAAACTCTACACCTAAACATGCTTTATTTTTATAAAATGCCGTCTTTCACCCTTTTTTAAACTCTACACCTAAACATTGTTAATTTTTTGAAAATGCCTTCTTTCACCTTTTTTAAACTACACCTAAACATGCTTTATCTTTATAAAATGCCTTCTTTTACCCTTTTCGAACTCTGACTCTAAAATAGAGATTGAAAAGTCTAACCCTAAAAGGCTCTATTTTTACGTTAAACGAATGTTCAAACAAATGTTCTATTTTTAGAAAATTCCCACTTTCATTTCACTTTTTTTCACCCTTTTCAAACTCTACATGTAAATAGTTATTGCTGTCGATTCTCGCGACTTAAGTCTATTTCTAATTCTTAGTAGTGCTGTCTAACTTTGCCATAAGAACAAGATAGCAAATACAGCGGATACTAAGAATTAGAATTAGTATTATGCCGCGAGAATTGACGCCCTCTCTTCGCCCGGCGATCAATTTTCTTACAGTAAAATGTTGCCTGTCATTCTCAAGCTTGATTATGATTAGCTTCTGTAATCATTACAGAAATTTTGTAACCTTAGATCAGAGATAACCCACACAAATATTTTGTAGCCTCAGTGAATCATCTGTTTGAGTTCAAGGTTTTCCTAGTTCACGATCAATATTCACAAGGTAGGACTAAAAACTAGCTTCGGGTATAATTATGTGTTGAACAAAGTATAACCAACTGTTCCCATGATTTTAATGTTTTTACTTACACGTGTTTTTGCACTCGAATACAACGTATAGCAAATAGCTATGGTATTAGGTACATAAGGAAAAAGTGACCTAGAAAAGCCTATGAAACTTAACTATATACTTTTTATCTGTTTATTTATTGTTCGTTTATACAATATATTACCGGGTGTAAGGAACAGCGTCCCGCAATCTGCTAGGGGTTGCTCAGTCAATGACAGTCTTCTTCTGTCGAGTGGGTATCGAGTCTATCGACCCGAAGAACCCTGGTGTCAGAGTTTTTAAACCGCCTAGTAGCACAACTATCAGGCCTCTGACATGGTTTGAGTAACGACCACTATCAAAGACAGCGACCGGGACCGACGGCTTAACGTGTCCTCCGAAGCACGAAATCTTTTTCTTTTTCGGACAATCAGGTGATTCAGCCTGCAATGCCCTAACCAAACTGGGGAAAAATTCACAAAGTGATAAATTCTCAAATATCAACTTTGTGTTTCTCCCCTGGGAATCGAACCCAGGACCTCCGGATCAGGAGTCCATGGCACTAGCCACTAGACCACGGAGGCAGTGGAAGTGAAAAAAAATGGCTTTTCCATACAAATTGTCCGATCGAGGTGAATATTTTACATAATAGGGATTTCTATCCTAGTCGCCTACAGAATACTAAATAGGAGGACATAATTTTTTCTTCGGTGTTCGTGTGATTATTTGTCATTGATAATTATAAGCCTTGTTACTCCATCGGCTTACAACCTATTATCAAGTTCATTATCATTGCCATCAATCTAGAACAATCACTGGTCTGATTAAAAATATCTCTAGGTCTTAGTTCACTAGAATGAAGATAAAAGCATGTAAAAATTCTTTAAGCTTTTTGTAGGTAGATTCTACAAATTAGAATTTACAACAAGTATTTATTCCTAAATTATTATAAATCGATAAGGTTAACAACGTATCCAAGGAAATATTTCTTATGTAGTTGCCTAAAATTGTACCTACCTAACCAAGTGTATTCCTTCGTCCAATCGGGCAAAACATAAGACAATCTTCAATATAACGTAGTGTTTTATAGCATAATCAAGTAATTACACAATCATACAAAGTGTTCATATACGTGTATTGTGGTTGGGCAATATAGAGCTCCGTCATTTACGCGCTTTTGTGGTGTGGTAGGTGGATGCATATTAAAATGTAAAAAGTGGGTCACTTACAATTGCAGACCTTTCACTTGTGGTGCGGCCAAACTAGAGTTTTTTCGGAATATGAAATATGCTGGCTCGCATGGCCGCTGTTGACACATTTTTATCTTTTTATCATTCATACATTTATTAATATATTGAAAACTAGCGACCCGCCCCGGCTTCGCACGGAAATTATCAGTGTTTCTCTTCTATATTATGCATGTATTATACAAATAAACCATCCTCTTGAATCACTCTATCTATTAAAAGAAACCGCATCAAAATCCGTTGCGTAGTTTTAAAGATTTATGCATACATAGATTACATAGGGATATAGGGCAAATAAAGCGACTTTATTTTATACTATGTAGTGATTATATTCTCTACTATGAGTATAAATATTGTTAAAAAAATACGTCTAGTCGATCGAAAAAACATACAACCCATTCATTCTAACGTCGTGCCTTCTTCTAACACTAACCCTAAGTCGTTTGACAGACTTCCAGACTGTCCACCGACAGATCATAACCCTAGAACAACCCTAGCCTTATCCCGAATCTCACGGGGTCGGCTACTTAATCTCAGTGATTGAATAAGTACTGGTTTTTACACAGAGCGACTGCCATCTGACCTCCGCAACCCAGTCAGAAGTGTTTTCAAGCCGGCAATGTTTAGCACTGGCCTCTGACATAGCATAACGACTAATATTTACGGTATTAAACGATATTAACCGGGACCAACGGCTTAACGTGCCTTTCGAAGCACGGAAAAAGCGTCGAATAAACGTAAATACGAAATCGAAAACCGAAAAAAAATGGTACGTGGTGGGATTCGAACCACGACCTGACGCTGAGGAGGCAGCGGCCCTATCCACCGACAGAACATTATCATTCCCTTACCCTTATCCACAGTCAGACACAAATGTGATAAATTTACTATCGAGGCTTAACGCGGCTGCATGATACGGGGGCAGGTGGTTACCGGCTTCCTAGAAGTGTTGCTTTAAGCGGATAAATTTGTATAATATGAAAGAAACATACATATATCTAATCACGCCTTTATCCCTAATGGGGTCGGCAGAGCATAAACGACCTAAACAAAGGTCGTTATGCAGCGTCTGGTAAAGTTTTGAGGGTTATTTAAGATAGATTTGATAAGAAAGAAAGAAAATAATAAATTCGTTTCTGGCAGGACTCGAGCCCGCGTCTCTGGAATGCCAGAATGGCAATGCTAGAATGGCATTCCAGAGACGCAGGTTCGAGACCACGAGTGCCAGAAACGAATTTATTATTTTCCTTCTTTCATATTATACATACATACATATAGTCACGCCTTTATCTCTAATGTGGTAGGCAGAGCGTAAACGACCTAAACAAAGGTCGTTTCGCCACGTCTGACAAAGCTTTGAGGGTTATTTAAGATAGATTTGAAGGTATATTGAAGGTATATTGCTTAGTGACAGGTTGTCAGCCCATCGCCTAAATTACAATATACTGAAACCCTCGGATCCCTTAGCTGGTTTTTACAGCATGCCCAGGAGGAAATGCAGCTGCCACATTCTATGTTTTTCTCTCGCTCCCAGGCAAGCATGGAAGAAAATGCTATTTTTATGTCATATTATCTATATATATAAAAATGAATCCCTATTTCCCTTGGTCACGGCATCACGCCTGAACGGCTGGACCGATTTCGCTAATTCTTTTTTTGTTCTGTTCGTTATTATCAGAAGGTTCTTATGAAAGAAAAAAATAAGGAAATTGCGCGGAAAATAAGAAAATTTAAAAAATCAAAAATCTGCTCATTTATGGCGTCTAAGGCGGAACAAAGTTCGCCGGGTCAGCTAGTATGACATAAAAATAGCATTGTGAGTGGTAAAAATCCTTTAACATGGATAAATTTGTACCCAACGCTTTATCGTGCTGGAATGGCATCCCAGAGACACAGGTTCGAGTACTGCCAGGAACGAATTGATTATTTTCCCTGCCAGGAACGAATATATTATTTTCCTTCTTTCATATTATATGACATAAAAATAGCATTGTGAGTTCTAAAAATCCTCAAATATAGATAAATTTGTGTCCACTGCTCTATCGTATTATAAGAATTCAAATGAATATTGCCTTGAGTAAACGATTCACTTTACACTCGTAGCGATGTAGAATGCGCCTGACTAATGAACAATTATTGTTGCACTTATCAACCCCGTTGTCGTGTCATTTACATTACAACCCGGACGAGAGAGAAACACATTAAGAACACATTAGGTACTGTATGTGCAGGTATGTAGTTGATTGCTGGGGTTCGACGTTCTGTACATACAATGCATACATATAATCACGCCTTTATCCCTAATGGGGTAGGCAGAGCGCAAACGACCCAAACAAAAATTCGCTCCGCCACGTCTGATCAAGTTCAGAGGGTTACCTAAGACAGATTTGTAGGTATATTGCTGTAGTGACAGGTTGCTAGCCCGTCGCCTAAATTGCAATATACTTAAACCCACGGATCTCTTAGCTGTGTTTTACAGCATTTCCAGAAGGAAATCCAGCTGGCACATTCTATGTTTTTCTCTCGCTCCCAGGCCAGCATGGAAGAAGTTCTGTAGCAAGATTTATATAATTTAACTTTACGTATCATGTATGAGTTAAAGTAATCTAAGCATCAAATCAAATCGCCGAATTAGCGAATACATACATACATACATATAATCACGCGTTTATCTCTAATGGGGTAGGCAGAGCGTAAACGACCTGAACAAAGGCCGTTCCGCCACGTCTGACAAAGTCTTGAGGGCCATTCAAGAAAGATTTGTACGTATATTGCTGTAGTGACAGGTTGTCAGCCCATCGCCTAAACTACAACATACTGAAACCCTCAGATCCCTTAGCTGGTTTTTACAGCATGCTCGGGAAGAAATGCAGCTGGCACATTCTATGTTTATCTCTCACTCCCAGTCCAGCGTGGAAAATTAGCGAATGCAAGTCTTAAAGTAGGATTTGGCGGATCGTGTCTGCCGCATGCCTAATAACTCTTCCTTACCGACGGCGAAAACCCTATTAGATAGATAGACAGATAAAACGTTTATTTGGTAGTACAGACACACAAATTTTACACAAACAAAAAGTTCTGAAATTAAAACACAATAAACACAAATAAACAACAGATAACATGTACATGTAAACTTAAGACAATGTGTGCTGTAGCAGTGCAAATAGGCAATAGCTCAGCGTCAAAATTTGCTCAGGAGCAAAGCGCTGGTTTTCAGCTACAACCTAGAGGAAGACGCGGTTACGGTATCCAAGTAGCTGAACGATTGTCAATATGGTTATTAGTATCAATAAAATCTTATAAAATTACTCGTGCAGTTAATGCTGCCAACGCAAGTTCAACCACAAGCTCTTCCAGCAACCGCGCACCCCACCTGCGGGGTCGCGGAGATCCCTCCTTTGCTCCCCATTTTGGGGTTTACCAGCATGTACCGGGTACATTCTGTCCTATAAGGAATTCCCAAGGCAACGCCATAAGCCGAGGTTCGAGCCCTAGTGGGCGCCCTTAGGCAGTTGTCATTTGCATATAGGGGTGTAGATTGCGTGTAGCAACTCCCCGCTTTTAGTCCGGTGACGCATTATATATACTTTGTAGTATGGTGCAAATAGGCCCATGAAAAAAAAACCAAAACGACTCGTGGGTGGACTAAGATTACCACCTTATGTAACCCGAAAGCTGGTAACTGCAGCCGCCGCAGAAGACCCAAATGCAGATAACAAGATAAACATAAATAGGATATAAGTTTTGTATTTAGATTAATAATTCTCAGAGAAAGAATTGTATTGATACACAGGTAAACAATCTTTAGCATACCATATACAGGAGCTTTTCTATTCTGTATAACACCTTTAAATTAATTGATTAAAACGACCTTAAAACCATCGCCAGACTTTCATTTAGCTAACTGGCTTAACTAAATAACTAATAGCAACAAAACAAAGCTATTACAAAACAAATTAGCATAGTTATTCAGGGGGGCACTGTGCATTGCAGTTTTTATGGTCGCTAGTCGGCGCATACGCAGTGCCTACGGATGCGTGACTCCCCTAAACTTGCGTTTGTGCATAGGAAATGACAAAAAATAAAGAAACATACATATAATCACGCCTTTATCCCTAATGGGGTAGGCAGAGCGTAAACTACCTAAACAGGGGTCGTTCCGCCACGTCTGACAAAGTTTTGAGGGTTATTTAACATATATTTGTATGTATATTGCTGTATTGACAGGTTGTCAGCCTATCGCCTAAATTGCAATATACATAAACCCTCGGATCCCTTAGCTCGTTTTTACAGCATGCCCGGGAGGAAATGCAGCAGGCACATTCTATGTTTTTCTCTCGCCCCTAGTCCAGCATGGAAGTAAAATGTACAAAAAATATTGTATTTAAATTTATAAATAAAGCTCTTCCATATGCTTAAACTACCTTGAATCCAAATATAAGAATAAGCATACTTACCGTGTAATGAAATCTGGTTACAGGTAGACTGAACGCTCCCTCCCTACATCAGAGCATTCTTCGTTTCGCTTAATTAACCCTGTTTAAATTATTTCTCGCCCTTTTGAGCCTAAATTTAGAGTTTTAATTTTACTTCAATCTGCAATCTAAGTACATACATTGTATCACCTTTTTACTTGTTAATTTACTTTTTGAACTGCCTATGTTCTAGTGGCCAGGACAATGGGCTCAAGATCCGGAGGTCCTGGGTTCGATTCCCAGGGGAGGGGACACAAAGTTGATATTTGTCAATTTATCACTGTGATATTTTCCCCAGTTTGGTTAGAATAATGCAGGCCGAATCATTTAATTGTCTGGAAGAAAAAAGATTCCGTGGTTCGGAGGGCAGGTCAAACCGTCGGCCCTGGTCGCTGTATTTGATAGTGGTCGTTACACAAACCATGTCAGAGGCCTATTATTGATAATAGGCGGTTTAAAAAAATTACAGCAGGGTTCATCGGGTCGATTGACTCGAACCCAAATGCTTGTTTATTTCGTTTAAACCGTGATTGTAGACAGGGTAGAGTTTCATATGAGTTGCTTCAAGTAAGCCTCTTTCATGAATAAAAGTCTCAAGATCCTCTTATTCTTTCTACCATACAAATCTTCCTGTCGTTTCTTTTACTAACCCAGGTTTTCCATCTTTACAGAGAAGTACGACTTAGTGGGTAAACTATTGAAACCCGGCGAAGAACCGACGAACTACTCCGACGAGGAAACCGAAGAGACAGATACTTTACAGATCGACAAGAAGGAACAGTAAGCAACTAGTACCTGGTAGTCACTCTCGATAGCTTTATGTAGGAGACCAAATCCAAGAATCATTTGAGCAAACGGTTTGATGGAGTCTTTTTCTTCTTCTTATCAAATCGATTCCGGAGATTGGAATAATCAAATGTGTTTGGGCCAGTAGATTTGCCGTTAAATCTGCCATAGTTTTTTTTTTTTTACTAATTTTAGGATAGCACTGTCACTTTCTTGACTTTGGCATATGAAAGAGATACAAAATAATCAAATGAATTTGACATTCCTAAACCGAAGTAAAATTGCATAAATGATTTAAAAAAGGAAAGCGTGCTCTATGGTTTATTCTTCAAATTACGTCATTTTAGAAATGTCAAAGATGTGTGTTTATTTCTATCTCTTTTATATGACAAAATTTTGTGTCGTGTTTTTTTATCCATCTCCATCCTGTACCTACTATCTCCATTTACGAGACGTTGGCAGGATTGAAACAACACAAAAGCCAATTAACCTAAGAATTTAATTAATAAAGTTGAGAAAATGACAGCGCTATTTTAAAACTAGCAAAGAAATGCGTTTGCAAAATTAAGGTCATTATGAGCCTAAGCAGCCATGTTCTTTTCGCTAAACAATATCAGTGGTGTGATATCAAACACAAAATCCAATTTGCTATTGTCAAGTGTGTCAGTAAGAACAGGCTTATTTTAGTCATACTAATCCGGAGACCTATTTATTCCACATGAATTGGTTATCTAACCAACCCAGACCCGAAGCCATAAAGTGATAATCAGAAAAACGTCTTTATCACGAGAATTTCGCTGTAAGACACATTTCGGATGTTACGTTTATTTGGTAACAATACCTGTTTAGTTCTTTTACTACTTTCTTTTTATATTATTACTTTTTAAAGATACTTATTTTATTATCTTCTTCTTTGTCCCTCATTTCATTTTATGCTGCCGCTGTGCTTTACTTGTGTGTGTTAATGTTCTTACACGCACATTGCCTTAGTGTGCGTGAGTTCGGCATAGTAAATCTATAGTTAGATAGGCACACAAGCGCGCGTGTCTGTACACTACTCACAACTACTAGTATGGCGGAGCTGCAGTCGGCATACTTGTCTTGTCTTGTACTGCTGGGCATACTAATAAATAAAAATACTATACCTTTCATTGGCTTCTTGTAGTGGGATAAAAGTAATATTTGTTGTATACTTGTAAGAACATAATTGCTGAGAGTGATTTATCAGCGAAAAATTTGTTGTACACAAATGAAATCTATTTAATTAATTGTTGCTTATTGCAGATTTTTGGATATAATGTATTATATATTTACAGTTTCATCAATTGAAAGACTGAGTGATGGCATATTATGTTGATGAGGTATATAACGGAATTACTAATTGCACATTCCTATTTCTTTTCGGACCGCGAATCTGCGAAGTTTTTTTTTATTAACACTAACCTGCATAATACAAATACACGCATTTATCTTGTGTGAAAGATTTGTTTAGTTAAGAAATTCATTCCCAACACATCTGCCATAGTTAAACGATAACGTGGTAGGTAGAGTATGCCTTAATATGGTATATATGGTTTCATTGGAATGATATCAAATTTAAAATTTACCAAGGGGCAGCAGTAAGCCGTCCAGTCCATATGCTAAAATGTAAATAAGCTGTTAACAAAAAGTATTCATTGGCGATATTCTGAACTAATCTGTGAGGTTTAAAAAGATCTCAATTGTTTTGGACTGAACTACCAAATTATTTTCCGAATTCCTGTCGTATCTTCATCCAATAAGATACGTTTAAGAATGTAGCTTTAATATACATAAGTATTTACTTAGACCTGACACAGTGTGTTTAGAAGATGTTAAGAGTATGGCCTAATGAATATTTAGTGTGTTTCATATTTGATGATGATGTTCAATCATGATGATCAATTGATCAATGCCACCCAATATCGGAGACCCAGCGCGGACCCAGGACACGATTTTGGTACTTAAATTTAACATAAATGTTTTGCATATAAAGAAAAATACAAAAATAAATAAGGAAATGTGCATAATACATTATAGTTTACATTTTAAGGACTATATGGATCTAATAAATGATAATCTATTGTTCAGTGGTGTGCGATTTTTAAAACATATTTTTGTTAGTTTAATCTCGTAGGGTTTTGATATTTTAGGCTGTTATAAAAAGTTTCTACTTACTATTCGTCTGTTGTCGCAAAATCAATATCTTGAAGAGCTTTTACACATCGCACCGAAACACCGGCAGCGGTTACTGTTCAAAAAACGCTCCTGCTTATTTTATTTTACGCACTACTCTGTCGTCACTATGACGCCGCTGCCGCTTCGTTGTCATATGCAATGGCTCTTATAGTTTTACAAATTCTTAAGGTACAAAGTAGTACGCACTGTTTGACAAAATATTTTGCCTAAAATATCTACATCATGCGACGATATTTTGTTCTTTTGTTGTAATCATATTTGTTCATTGTTATATTAGGTTAGTTCATAAGATTTCTGGTTAGTAAATTATGTTTTGTTTTTAACGCTACGAAAAAAGCTAACTTATTTCGCCATAAATACTTATGGTAAAGTTGTCATTTGTACCTTTTATCAATTGCATGTGCATCACAACTGAATATAGTCAGTACATTCATCGTTTTATCAGGTTTTCTTAATCATTAGTTCAGTTGTTTTGCATTCATGTAAAGGCGTTTATTACATGGTCAGTCTATGTATTTTATTGTGGATTGTAATTGTAATGACTGCAATCTAGTCTTATCTTTAGGTTAGCTTGTGGAATGCTGTGTTTTAGGCTTCGAGGGTTGTAAAATTATGATAACTATATTATGAGGTCATGACGGTCGATTTATGACGTACAGTACGGCGCAGGCGGTAGCTGTGTGTCGTAGCCCAATTTACGTGTACGCTCGATTTGTGTGTCACGGTCTTAAGATTTTGCGTAAGAGTAATTTTATTTTGATGTTCTATTTTTCAGTTAATGCAGTAATCGTTCAATCCCCAATAAAGCTTCATCGAAGCTAAGCTGGACTAATCGTGTAGTGATTGCCTTATAATAAGTCACGAACGCAAGATTGTATTTTTAAAATAATTGCTACTTAAATAAATTAGAACAAGCTTAAAATAACAATCGCGGGAATTTAATTTGGTCACTTTTTATACCTAATTATTATATTTAAACACTTATGTATTATATTCGGGATTATTGTATAAATGCGAAATAATTAGGACTGTGTACGTCTTAAAAATAAACTTTTTTATATTGTGTAATTCGTCTTAGAAATTGTTTAAACTAAAAAGGTCGTTGTATACAAATAACAAAAAGCTATCATATATTATAATATTTTTTATCAATTATGTTTAAGACCCATGCTAAGTAATTTCATATGATGTAGAGTTTCAACGGCCAGAAAGTTTGTAAACAGTAATTATTTTGTCCAAGACCATAATACTTAAAAATTATGTATTAAATGTTCAGAAACATTAACCAATCCCATGCCTGTATAAATAATTATTTTAACATTGTCACATGACTATAATTAAAGCGTTTTATATATATTAATTTTCTTTTCATGAACTACATATAAGTTTCAAAATAACCCATAGAACCCTTTCATATTGCCTTTACTTTACCACTTTAACTTTTAGTGAAATAACAATAGGTATTGTACGATACAAGCATCGTGAATTTCGCGCGTCATCAATTAACTTCAAATTTGTTTACTTAGCATTTTATATTTTGCCCTACTTAAGTCAGTCTACGTGTAAGCGTGCTCACCATCAAACATGTATACCTTAGTTTAATCAGTTTATCAATAAATCAACATCAAATCAATAAATCAGTGTTTCATCAAGAACAACATCAAATCATCATCATCTTTAGCTGTATCGGGGATCAAGACCTGACATTTGAAGAATTTTCGACGCTTTTATCACAGATTGAAGCTTGCCTAAATGCGCACGTTCGATCATAAGGACAAGATCCCGACGACATCCGTCTAACGCCATCTCATTTCCTATCAAGCGGACCGACTCTGAATATCGTTGAAACAGAGAGAGACTATTATTTACCTTTATGACGTCAAAGCTAATTCCAATTGATGTGGCCACTGATATTGATTGATTTGATAGTATACCTTAGTGAATGTTCGTATAGTTGAACATAACATTGATGATGATTGCTGCAGCTGCTAATAATTGATAAACTGATGAAAATATGTCTTTTTCTTGATAAAATTGCTGATTGGAACTGTTGATATACACGTTGTGGGTCACTGATTGATGATTGCGTTGTGCGTCTTCACTCTGTATGCAATATACAGAGTGAAGCCTAGATACCTGCCAAGAACATCTCCCTGCATCATATGACTTTAAATGTTTAACATATAACATAAGGAGTTTACAATGTAATTTCAATGCTTTTATGGTAGTCTTAAAACGTATAAAAGTTGAACTCGACGTAATCATTCTCACGGAGTGTTTTCTCTCAGAAGACCCTCAATCAATAATACTACCGCAAATTCCAGGATTTAAAGCTTATTGCACTAAGAAATTTATAAATAAAAATGGGGGTGTTATAGCCTACATTAATTCTAAATGGAGCGCCACGGTTAACGAACCTATATGTGATGACTGTAATTGCAATCAAATAAACTTGGATAGTAATATGACAATTTTAGGCATATATCGTTCACCCTCCTTCAAAAACACTGACCGCTTCTTATCGTCTCTAGATGAGGTCCTGAAATCTGTAACTAATAAAAACCTAATTCTTGCTGGGGATATAAATTTGGATATATGTTCGGAACCCCTCAAAGACCAGTGTGCAGAGTATGTATGTCTTCTCTCTAGTCATAAACTTTTGCCAGCTATTACATCTTACACTAGAGAAACAGCATGTCTCGACCATTTCTTCACGAATAGTCCATTATCTTCTATTGGCCTGGTATGTCATTTGGATTTAACAGATCACTGTATTTGTATATTAGGCTCGTCCCTAAAAACAAGTCAGCCTCCTCACAAGAGGACACGCATTAAAACCGACATCAACGGAGTTATATCTTTCCTTGTGATTTCCTTTATAGTCTTTACTTGTGATAACATAGATGAGGCTACGGCAGCCTTTAACATTGTTCTGGGCAAAATTATTAACAGAAACTCTAAGGAGGTCCGTTTGAGTCGCAGGAAATTTAATATCCACCCCTGGATTACACCTGGCTTAATAAAATGTCAAAGAACTCGTGACCAACTTCATATGAAAATGAGACGTGAACCATCAAATAATATTTTATCAACCACTTATAAAAGATACCGCAACTTTCTCACAAATTTACTACATACTTTAAAAACTAACTACGACAACCAACAACTACTAATCAACAAAAGTAGCCCGAAAGAGTTATGGCATACTATTAAAGGCATTTGTCACCTTTCTGACTCTCGTTGCGAACCTTTAGAACTCTGCAAAATTACAAACGATCCAGTAGAATCGCTAAACCAGTGTAATCACTACTTCACTAACGTAGGTAATGAGTTAGCAAATCAAATTCTTCTTAAAACTTCATCAACGCAGGCTTCTTTAGCCGCTGAATTCAGAGCAAGTGGGTCAGTCACAGATTCCATGTTTTTAACACCGACCGATCCCGCCGAAGTTAGCGCCCTTATTAGCGAGATGCGCCCTGAAGGTGCTTCCGGAATAGATGGATATACTCCCTCGCTTATAAAACAAATAAAAAACCTTATTCTTGAACCTCTCACATACATTTTCAATTTGAGTTTGTCGTCGGGTATTTTCCCACAGAAGGCTCAAAATCTAGTCCAAGCAATTACCGGCCAATCTCCCTTTTGAGTGTTCTCTCGAAGCTTCTTGAGAAACTCGTGAATAAAAGGTTGATTACCTTCCTGAATAAAAACAACATAATCAGTGACAGACAGTTTGGTTTCAGGCAAGGAAAATCGTCCGAGGACGCTGTTTTGTTACTAACCAACTTTGTATCCTCGGCTTTAGACAAAAATAAGACGTGTCTCGAGTTTTCTTAGACCTCGCCAAGGCATTTGATACGGTTTCATTCCCGATCCTACTACAGAAAATGCACGCAATTGGTATAAGAGGGACCGTCCATGACTGGTTTTTTAGCTACCTCTCGGACAGGATGCAGTGCGTGAGAGTCGGTCAAACTGTGAGCCAAATGCTTCCTGTAAATTTTGGTGTTCCTCAAGGAAGCGTCCTTGGGCCGACTCTTTTTACCATCTACATAAACGATCTACTTGAAGTGGCTCTACATAACGCTCAGGTAATTTGCTACGCTGATGACACAGTTATATTGTTCCATGGATCTAACTGGAGGGAAACCTGTCAAACTGCCGAGGACGGTCTCAGGCTCGTCGCTGGTTGGCTCGACAGAAACCTTCTAACGCTAAACGTTGATAAAACCAAATACATCGCCTTCTATAAAACTAAACCGTCAGCTCCTGTACTTATCGGAACCAGCAAAATCCAACGTCCAATGCAACTGCCAAGCCATTGAACCAACCGTCATCATCAAATACCTATGAATACTCATAGATGCAAGACTCAGCTTCAAACCCCAAGTCTCCGCACTTTCTGCTAGAGTGAGAAGAATAATTTATGTTATGAAGTCCCTCCGACACTCAGTAAGTAACGAGACCTTAATTTTAGTTTACAACGCCCTTTGCCAATCCTTAATAGTTTATTGTATCAGAGCCTGGGGAGGGGCGGCAAAAACAATAATGATTCAACTGGAGCGTGCCCAAAGAGCAGTTCTTAATCTCATGCTGAAAAAACCGTTCAGATTTTCAACAGATCTTCTCTACATTGAATGTAAAGTTATGCGTGTTCGACAACTGTATATCCTGCGAACCTTTCTTGCAAAACATAGGGATGTTGTACGCTCCCCTGAGTTTGAAAGTCTTCTGAGGCGTAGGGTATTTAAAATTACAAAAATGCCCGTCTCCACTACTTTTGCTCAACGCCTCCCTATCTACCAGTCTCCCTATCTATTTAATAAACTTTGTAAAAAACTACCAGCTATAGTAAGATCGATAACTAAGAATATTCTGCATGTTGTCTAAATGGTAATTCGCTTATAATCATGTTTGGCAAATAAATATTTTCATTTTCAATATGTGCACCTTCTCAATTGAACTGGTGAGACCCGCTTCTAGGAGGCCAACCGATTTGCTATTACACACAAAATCACAAACATTTGATGTTGTTTATTATGAAAACACTGATTTAATGACTTGATCTTGATTTATTGATAAACTGATTAAACTAAGGTATACATGTTTGATGGTGAGCACGCTTACACGTAGACTGATTAAAGTAGGGCAAAAATATAAAATGCTAAGTAAACAAATTTGAAGTAAATTAATGACGCGCGAAATGCACGATGCTTGTATCGTACAGGTATCTTCCATGCTGGACTGGGAGCGAGAGAAAAACATAGAATATGCCAGCTGCATTTCCTCCCGGGCATATTGTTAAAACCAGCTAAGGGTTTGATTATATTGTAATTTAGGCGATGGACAACCTGTCACTATAGCAATATTCCTGTAATATCTTAAATAACCCTCAAAACTTTGTCAGACGTGGCGAAACGACCTTTATTTAGGTCGTTTACGCTCTGCCTACCCCATTAGGGATAAAGGCGTGATTATATGTATGTATGTATGTATTGTAAATCTGCCTTAACAGACATGTCGGCCGGCGACACAAGCTGCAGAAACGAGTAGACTGTACTTAATTCAACCTTAACTCCAAGCGCTATTATATAGCGCGCGGCATGCCGCTGGCTCGCCCAGAGGTATTTTTTCCATTCTGGCCGTTATTAACAAGTTTTATGGTACCGCTCTGTCACTTTCTCAAATGGATAGAAAAAAAAATCCAGTTTGACATTTCTAAAATGACGTAAATATACTCTCTTAATTTATACGTCAGTTTAGCAATGTCAAATCTTGAAATTTTTGCATTTTTTATTTTTTTGTAATGTTAAAGAGCTAGAAAATAAACACGTCTGACATTTCTAAATATGAAATGTTTTCTATTATTCATAAAAAGTTCAAGTTGGCGACACGACTCTGTCAGTTTCTCAGCTTAAGCTGAGTCGACATGTTTAGAATATGTGTTGTGTGTTTGGATGAATGATTCGTGTGTGCGTCAATTTGGCTAACATTTTCTATAAATTGTTTTCTTTTCTAGTTTTAGAATCCGTCATCATCATTGGTCACAGCATGTGGGATGTCTGTTGCAGCGCTTGTAGATGACTGTTGCAGCGCTTGTAGATGACTGTTGCAGCGCTTGTAGATGTCTGTTGCAGCGCTTGTAGATGACTGTTGCAGCGCTTGTAGATGACTGTTGCAGCGCTTGTAGATGACTGTTGCAGCGCTTGTAGATGACTGTTGCAGCGCTTGTAGATGACTGTTGCAGCGCTTGTAGATGACTGTTGCAGCGCTTGTAGACGTCTGTTGCAGCGCTTGTAGATGACTGTTGCAGCGCTTGTAGATGACTGTTGCAGCGCTTGTAGATGACTGTTGCAGCGCTTGTAGATGTCTGTTGCATCGCTTGTAGACGTCTGTTGCAGCGCTTGTAGATGACTGTTGCAGCGCTTGTAGATGACTGTTGCAGCGCTTGTAGATGACTGTTGCAGCGCTTGTAGATGTCTGTTGCAGCGCTTGTAGACGTCTGTTGCAGCGCTTGTAGATGTCTGTTGCAGCGCTTGTAGACGTCTGTTGCAGCGCTTGTAGATGACTGTTGCAGCGCTTGTAGATGTCTGTTGCAGCGCTTGTAGATGACTGTTGCAGCGCTTGTAGATGACTGTTGCAGCGCTTGTAGATGTCTGTTGCAGCGCTTGTAGATGTCTGTTGCAGCGCTTGTAGATGACTGTTGCAGCGCTTGTAGATGACTGTTGCAGCGCTTGTAGATGTCTGTTGCAGCGCTTGTAGATGTCTGTTGCAGCGCTTGTAGATGACTGTTGCAGCGCTTGTAGATGTCTGTTGCAGCGCTTGTAGATGACTGTTGCAGCGCTTGTAGATGACTGTTGCAGCGCTTGTAGATGTCTGTTGCAGCGCTTGTAGATGTCTGTTGCAGCGCTTGTAGATGTCTGTTGCAGCGCTTGTAGATGACTGTTGCAGCGCTTGTAGATGACTGTTGCAGCGCTTGTAGATGTCTGTTGCAGCGCTTGTAGATGTCTGTTGCAGCGCTTGTAGACGTCTGTTGCAGCGCTTGTAGATGACTGTTGCAGCGCTTGTAGATGTCTGTTGCAGCGCTTGTAGATGACTGTTGCAGCGCTTGTAGATGTCTGTTGCAGCGCTTGTAGACGTCTGTTGCAGCGCTTGTAGATGTCTGTTGCAGCGCTTGTAGATGACTGTTGCAGCGCTTGTAGATGACTGTTGCAGCGCTTGTAGATGTCTGTTGCAGCGCTTGTAGATGACTGTTGCAGCGCTTGTAGATGACTGTTGCAGCGCTTGTAGATGACTGTTGCAGCGCTTGTAGATGTCTGTTGCAGCGCTTGTAGATGTCTGTTGCAGCGCTTGTAGATGACTGTTGCAGCGCTTGTAGATGACTGTTGCAGCGCTTGTAGATGTCTGTTGCAGCGCTTGTAGATGTCTGTTGCAGCGCTTGTAGATGACTGTTGCAGCGCTTGTAGATGTCTGTTGCAGCGCTTGTAGATGTCTGTTGCAGCGCTTGTAGATGACTGTTGCAGCGCTTGTAGATGACTGTTGCAGCGCTTGTAGATGTCTGTTGCAGCGCTTGTAGATGTCTGTTGCAGCGCTTGTAGATGACTGTTGCAGCGCTTGTAGATGACTGTTGCAGCGCTTGTAGATGTCTGTTGCAGCGCTTGTAGATGACTGTTGCAGCGCTTGTAGATGACTGTTGCAGCGCTTGTAGATGTCTGTTGCAGCGCTTGTAGATGTCTGTTGCAGCGCTTGTAGATGACTGTTGCAGCGCTTGTAGATGACTGTTGCAGCGCTTGTAGATGACTGTTGCAGCGCTTGTAGATGTCTGTTGCAGCGCTTGTAGATGACTGTTGCAGCGCTTGTAGATGACTGTTGCAGCGCTTGTAGATGTCTGTTGCAGCGCTTGTAGATGACTGTTGCAGCGCTTGTAGATGACTGTTGCAGCGCTTGTAGATGCCTGTTGCAGCGCTTGTAGATGACTGTTGCAGCGCTTGTAGATGACTGTTGCAGCGCTTGTAGATGTCTGTTGCAGCGCTTGTAGATGACTGTTGCAGCGCTTGTAGATGTCTGTTGCAGCGCTTGTAGATGACTGTTGCAGCGCTTGTAGATGACTGTTGCAGCGCTTGTAGATGCCTGTTGCAGCGCTTGTAGATGACTGTTGCAGCGCTTGTAGATGACTGTTGCAGCGCTTGTAGATGTCTGTTGCAGCGCTTGTAGATGACTGTTGCAGCGCTTGTAGATGTCTGTTGCAGCGCTTGTAGATGACTGTTGCAGCGCTTGTAGATGACTGTTGCAGCGCTTGTAGATGACTGTTGCAGCGCTTGTAGATGACTGTTGCAGCGCTTGTAGATGTCTGTTGCAGCGCTTGTAGATGACTGTTGCAGCCCTTGTAGATGACTGTTGCAGCGCTTGTAGATGACTGTTGCAGCGCTTGTAGATGACTGTTGCAGCGCTTGTAGATGACTGTTGCAGCGCTTGTAGATGACTGTTGCAGCGTTTGTAGATGTATGTCGCAGCGCTTGTAGATGACTGTTGCAGCGCTTGTAGATGACTGTTGCAGCGCTTGTAGATGTCTGTTGCAGCGCTTGTAGATGACTGTTGCAGCGCTTGTAGATGACTGTTGCAGCGCTTGTATATAACTGTTGCAGCGCTTGTAGATGACTGTTGCAGCGCTTGTAGATGTCTGTTGCAGCGCTTGTAGATGACTGTTGCAGCCCTTGTAGATGACTGTTGCAGCGCTTGTAGATGACTGTTGCAGCGCTTGTAGATGACTGTCGCAGCGCTTGTAGATGACTGTTGCAGCGCTTGTAGATGACTGTTGCAGCGCTTGTAGATGTCTGTTGCAGCGCTTGTAGATGACTGTTGCAGCGCTTGTAGATGACTGTTGCAGCGCTTGTAGATGACTGTTGCAGCGCTTGTAGATGACTGTTGCAGCGCTTGTAGATGACTGTTGCAGCGCTTGTAGATGACTGTTGCAGCGCTTGTAGATGACTGTTGCAGCGCTTGTAGATGACTGTTGCAGCGCTTGTAGATGACTGTTGCAGCGCTTGTAGATGACTGTCGCAGCGCTTGTAGATGACTGTTGCAGCGCTTGTAGATGACTGTTGCAGCGCTTGTAGATGACTGTTGCAGCGCTTGTAGATGTCTGTTGCAGCGCTTGTAGATGACTGTTGCAGCGCTTGTAGATGACTGTTGCAGCGCTTGTAGATGACTGTTGCAGCGCTTGTAGATGACTGTTGCAGCGCTTGTAGATGACTGTTGCAGCGCTTGTAGATGACTGTTGCAGCGCTTGTAGATGACTGTTGCAGCGCTTGTAGATGACTGTTGCAGCGCTTGTAGATGACTGTTGCAGCGCTTGTAGATGACTGTTGCAGCGCTTGTAGATGACTGTTGCAGCGCTTGTAGATGACTGTTGCAGCGCTTGTAGATGACTGTTGCAGCGCTTGTAGATGACTGTTGCAGCGCTTGTAGATGACTGTTGCAGCGCTTGTAGATGACTGTTGCAGCGCTTGTAGATGACTGTTGCAGCGCTTGTAGATGACTGTTGCAGCGCTTGTAGATGACTGTTGCAGCGCTTGTAGATGACTGTTGCAGCGCTTGTAGATGTCTGTTGCAGCGCTTGTAGGTTTAACCATGGGAGACGAGTGTTCTTGCATCGCCTCGCACGCACTCCCATCGCATGATGGCTGCATTTCTTGCTGCATCGATCGCATACAAAATGTGAGTCAGTTGGAGGTGATGTAGCTCGGCGAAGTCAATTTTGCTTTAGGTTTTCCAGACAGTCTTCGTCATGTTTTGATGCTCTGGATTTGATGTCATGGCGCCATCCTGGTCTAATTTCGGCATTTTAGGATTGGTATAACCAAAGTCGTCATTTTGAGGTTTGAATTTTCAATGGTTTTCGGGTATTCAGGCAGTGAACAAAAACGACAGTTTTATAATGATCACATAATTATATTATAAAATGATTTAATTACAATAAACAGAATAAGTATCATAATGTACCTACACTACGAACAACTTACGCTACGCAGAAGCGGACAGGACGCACTCCTCTCATATTTACATTTTGTACATTGAGCGCTCGATTCGGTCGTAATACTTAACTAACGGCCCTCGCTAACTTCATCTTCGACAATAAATAAGGGGATCAGATCGAGGTGACCCGGCGGTCGCGACAGCTTACGATATATATTACAGGGCGACGCGCCGCGCCTCGGCTATGTACACTACAACTGCTCCACGAACTTGGTGAGCTGGTCCTGCGGCGTCATCGGCGGCAGCTGGTCGTCGGGCGCGTGGCCCGCGGGCGGCGGCGCGGGCGACTGCCGCAGCAGCAGCAGCTCGGAGGGCGTGGGCGCGCGCGGGGAGGGCGTCGCGGGCGGGGAGCGCGCCACGCCCGCGCCCGCGCCCACGCCCTGGAAGTAGCGCGGGCCGAGCCGCGCGCCGCCCGCGCCCGCGTACGGCGCGCGCATGTTGAGCAGCCCGCCCTGCACGGGCGCCTGCTTGAACCAGCCGCCGCCCGCGTGCATGGCGCCCACGTTGCCCACGTGCGCGCCGCCGCCCATGTTCACGCCGGACACGCCCACGCCGCCCACTCCGCCGGGGCCTCCGGGGACACCTCCCACCTGCTAAATAAACAATAGAATCATTCAATTGTTCTGGGCTATATAAAAACTATATTTTGCTCTATTTGATCAATATTTGTAGTTCACTTCGAAAGTAATCGCGTGTTAGGTTGCCGGACTTGGTGGACGCCCGCAACGAAATGAATTCATGTGTGATCCGTGGCAACCAACGTGGTGAGTAAATGTAACCAATAAATTGGTGGTTTTTGGTAAAAGAAAGTTTTTCTACATACATACATATAATCACGTCTTCATCCCTAATGAGTAGGCACAGCGTAAACGACCTAAAAAAGGGTCGTTGCGCCACGTCTGATAAAGATTTGAGGGCTATTTACGATAGATAAGTTGCAATTGTTACATTGTTAAGCAAGAATACTTGTAAACAGTTTTCTTTTTGTGTGTGGCAAATAAATGGTTTTAATGGTTTTTTAATGGTAGATTTGTAGGTATATTGCTGTAGTGACAGGTTGTCAGCCCATTGCCTAAATTACAATATTCTGAAACCCTCGGATCCCTTAGCTGGTTTTAACAGCATGCCCGGGAGGAAATGCAGCAGACACATTTATGTTTTTCCCTCGCTCCCAGTCCAGAATGGAAGAGAGGTTTTTCTATCTTAAAAAAAAACACACGATCACACTCATAGCCCCCACTAGGATTCCCTGTATCGGGGTGCCATGGACATGCACAGAAACAACCACAAAGAACACCCAGACCCAGAAACAGACATTTAAACTCATCATTCAAATGTCTGCCCCGGCCGAGAATCGAACCCGGGACCGCTTAGCGTAGCAGGCAGGTACGCCAACTAGCCTGCACGGGTCGGCTTTATAACATGGTGTATTGAAGTGAAGGTAGAAAATACCTGATTAATAGTTTCACCGCAGCATATTTCATACTGACTGCGACATGCGATGCATATTGCTTGAGCTAGCAATAAGTTTAGTTAACATTTTATCATTAAGTATTTAATGTAAGCATTCTATATTTGGAGACCTGACATTACAGACATGTCCTAAAACTCGGTATTTTATTCGCTACCTATCGCCACACCGCTCATAATATATCTGTATGTTACGCACCTGTCCCTGTTGCGTGTGCTGCATGTGCTGCATCTGCTGCAGTCGTTGCTGCGGCTGCATCATGTGCTGCTGCTGCGGCTGCACGAGCCCCACGCCGCCCATGCCCACGCCGCCCACTCCGCCCACGGCGCCTACTGAACCGCCCGCTTGCTGTTGGTTCTGGGCGTTCTGGAAAGGGAAAGTAAAAATTGAGATTTTGGTTCCAATTATATCTGTATGAGCTACACCATCGATGTTAGAGTTATCGCCGTTGACGTACTCCAGGTTAGGTTGTTGTATACACGAAACCACTCACTTAATAGTTAATAAAAGAGTTAATTTGTATAAGTTTAGTTATCTGAGCCGCCACTTTACGTTGATTAAAGTGAATTGTCTGTCTTCGCACACAGTAGCGCTATTATTTGATGTTACGACTGACTCAATTAGGTCATAATAAGTATAATGCATAGTTAGCAAAAATGTATGTACGCTGTCCCGTACAATATCTATATTCATTCGTACTGTCGTTGGGCGCAACTGCGTGAGGAGAAATGAAAAAATTACAAATTTTTTTAATGTAAAAAGCCTATGCCCGTTACTAAGTTATACCATCTGTCGTTTTATAAAATTTTATCAAAATTTGTTCAGCCTTTTTGGCGTGAAAGAGTAACAGACAGACCAAAAAAGCATGTTTCAATAAGTTATGTTTTAAGTATTTTAATCTCTATAAATATAAAGTAGCTCGGCCTAAATTTAATGGAAAGAGAAAAGGGACGATTGCCATTTTTAGGTACTGTCGGTGACTCTCGTGACATAATCCTAATTCTATTTCTTAGTATCGCTGTCACTTTCTTAACTTTGCCATAAGAACAGGATAGCAAATAAACACATGACTTTGACATTCCTAATTTGACGCAAAACTTTTTTTTAATTTAATTCTTAGAAAAAATAAGGACTTTAAAAAAACTGTCAACTGAACATGCTCTCTTATTTTACGTCAAATTAGCAGCCTTACGTCAGATTAGGAATGTCAAAGTCATGTGTTTATTTGCTATCCTGTTCTTATGTCAAGGTTAAGAACACTTGACGGCGCTACCAAGAATTAGAACTACGATTAAGTCGCGAGAATCGACGCCATTAAATCGGTAGAAATATATTAAAATTTAATTGGATCGAAAAAAAGGGACTACTCTCATTCAGTGGAATGAAGTAAGCTTGAAAAGAAAAATCACTACATAGTATAAAACAAAGTAGCTTTCTCTGTCTCTATATCCCTATGTATGCATCAATCTTTAAAACTACGCAACGGATTTTGATGCGGTTTCTTTTAACGGATAGAGTGATTCAAGAGGAAGGTTTATATGATACATATGATGATAATACATGCATAATGTAGTAGAGAATACATATACATAATCACGCCTTTATCCCTAATGGGGTAGGCAGAGCGTAAACGACCTAAACAAAGGTCACTCCGCCACGTCCGACAAAGTTTTGAGGGTTATTAAAGATAAATTTGTAGGTATATTGCTATAGTGACAGGTTGTCAGCCCATCGCCTAAAATGCAATATACTGAAACCCTCGGATCCCTTAGCTTGTTTTTACAGCATGCCCGGGAAGAAATGCAGCTGGCACATTCTATGTTTTTCTCTCGCTCCCAGTCCAGCATGGAAGTATGTAGTAGAGAAACACTGATAATTTCCGGGGCGGGTCGCTAGTAAGAGATAAAGAACACACCTGTCTCTGTTTGATGAAGGCGGCCATGAGCGGTGGATTCGACTTGAGTATCTGCAGGATCTCCTGCTGCTGGTTGTGCGAGGTGGGCGAGCGCAGCGTGGCCATCAGCTGCTGCAGCGCGCGCTGGTGCATCGCTGGTGCATTGCCGCCCGCGCCCACGCCCACGCCCACGTTGGGGTTCACGCCGCCCACGCCGGGGCCGCCCACTCCGCCCGGCGCGGCTGCTCTTTGCTGTGGAGACAAATACAAATACAAAATTGTTTATTAAATCAAAAACAACAGAAAATACACAATTTGAGTAATTCAAATGGTAAATACAGAAATAAATAGCCAGCTCTGTTCTAACACAAACTAATTACTTGCAAATCTCACACTAGGAAAAAACCTGTATCGTGAGGTTTACTGAGATACGATTTCTGGTTTACAGAAGGCCTAGTTAGATATCTTAACGTAAATTTAACTAAGACAAAGGAGATAGTTCAATTTTTGTGTCTTCATACATACATACATATAATCACACCTTTATCCCTAATGGGGTAGGCAGAGCGTAAACGACCTAAGCAAAGGTCGTTCCGCCACGTCTGACAAAGTTTTGAGGGTTATTCAAGATGGATTTGTAAGTATATCGCTGTAGTGACAGGTTGTCAGCCCATCGCCTAAATTGCAATATACTGAAACCCTCAGATCCCTTAGCTGGTTCTTACAGCATGCCCCGGAGGAAATGCAGCTGGCACATTCTATGTTTTTCTCTCGCTCCCAGCCCAGCTTGGAAGGAAGTGTGTCTTCTAACGTTGTAATTATTATAATCGTTATATTGTACACTTAACCAGGTAGCTGTAATGGATCAGAGAATGAAGGAAACATTTTCTCCCCTTGAAATCGTTATTTTACATACATACATACATTTGGCCTTTATCCCTAATGGGGTAGGCAGAGCGTAAACTACCTAAACAAAGGTCGTTCCGCCACGTCTGACAAAGTTTTGAGGGTTGTTTAAGATACTTTTGTAGATATATTTATGGCTAAGCAATAAATTATTATTATTAATAATTAATTTATTATTATATTATTTGAAATTTAATTAAATGATTCATTAGTTTATCATTTTGCAAGGTTTTGCCAGTTGGGTTGGTTAACTTTTCAAACTGAAACTTGAGTCCGTGCTTCAAATGGTACATACCGGGTGTAAGAGACAGCGTCCCGCCAACTGATAGGGGTTGCTCAGTTAACGAAACTGAACAACTATCACCAGGAATTTCTATCAAGAGATAATAAAATCGAACTTCCCATACAAAATTACCACCTCGATCAGACAATTTGTATTGAAAAGTCAAAAAAATTATTTCGCTTCCTGAAGAGAAAATCCTGTTGATAGTTGTTCAGTTCCGTTGACTGAGAAACCCCTATCAGTTTCCGGGAGCTGTCCCTTACACCCCGTATATCTGCTGATCCTCATCACTGATGCATATTCCAAGTTAGAAGCTCTATTTATTAGGTGATTTAAAAGTCCTCGACGCGACGGAGAGTGGAGCAGTGTCATTTCAGTACAAAAGGACCTGTCAAATCCATACTTAATATTACTCTCAATCTTGACATAGCTTTATAAATACATAAAATCACGCCTTTATCCCTAATGGGGTAGGCAGACCAAAACGACCTAAACAAAGGTCAATCCGCGTTTTGAGGGTTATTTAAGATACATTGCTGTAGTGACAGGTTGTCAGCCTATCGCCTAAACTGCAATATACAGAAACCCTCGGATCCCTTAGCTGGTTTTCACAGCATACCCGGGCGGAAATGCAGCTGGTACATTCTATGTTTTTCCCTCGCTCCCAGTCCAGCATGGAAGAAATAAATACGAGTCTTAAAAATAGTAGAATATTAGTTGTAGCTTACTTGTAATTGGTTCTGCTGGTGCGGCGGCTGCGGCTGCTGTTGGTGGTGCGGGGGCAGGCGGTGCGGGGGCGCGTGGTGCAGTGGCGGGGGCGTGCGGTAGCGCGCCGCCCACTCCGCGCCCCCCGCGCCCACGCCCACGCCCACGCCGCCCACCGCGCCGTGCGTGGGGCCCACGCGCCCGCCCCCCACCACCCCCATCGCGCCTTGTTTGCCGTACGATGGGGCCTGTTGCCGCGCCGCTTCTTCTTGTACCTGACGAGTGAAGTTGATTTAGTACTGTGTTATTTGTCTAGGGATTTAACCTGGAAATATCGTAATAGGCTACGATCAGGGGTTGGAAGGTGCGGCGTGAACAATAAGAGATTTTAGAGAGAGATAAGAGGTTATTCTGGTACTTCCATGCTGGACTGGGAGCGAAGGAAAAACATAGAATGTGCCAGCTGCATTTCCTCCCGCCCGGGATGCTGTAAAAACCAGCTGTGGGATCCGAGGGTTTCTGTATATTGCAATTTAGGCGATGGGCTGACAACCTGTTACTACAACAATATACCTACAAATCTATCTAAATAACCCTCAAAACATTGTCAGACGTGGCGGAACAACCTTTGTTTAGGTCGTTTACGCTCTGCCTACCCCATTAGGGATAAAGGCGTGATTATATGTATGTATGTATGTTATTCTGGTATGAATTTTTCAGGGCTGCCCCTAGAAGAACGCATTTCTAAACTTTATGGATTTCTTGATAACTTAATCGAAAGATTTATCCCCCGACGTCCTTAACGTTTTTCAAATTGGAAACCTCCATGGTACACTAGGCCACTTAAACAACTACTTAGTAAAAAATGTAAATATCATACTCTGTGGAAGATTTATAGAAATCGATTTGATTATGATAGCTTTAAATTATGAACTTTTCGCCGCCAAGCAATACAGCTAAAAAATTGCAACTAGCGCCACACCAATTTCTAGGTAAAGAAATACTCAATAAAATGGAGATGTCCAACAGTTCATATCGATAGTAAATCTTTACTTTTTAAACCAAGTTTTAAATAATCTAAAACCATTATTTCGCTTCCTAATTTTCAGGTATTCTTTCATATAGGTCAAAACAATAATATATAATAGTGGGAGTAGTGGTGGTATACTAAACAACACTTGGAATATTCAATAAGTTTATCTTTAGTTCAGTTTTCGAACTAGCACTGGCGCACCTCTTTACATCGCGTTGTCGGCTATAGACGACTGTGGCGTCGGTGGCATTTCAATTTTCTCAAACCGTTAGGACAAATAAGGATGTAATATAGAATATCGATATAAAATATCAAAATGAAATTGTTCAACTTTAGAACTTCAAAGGATCTATTCTGTTACCTATTTTAATATTTCATTGCGACTTTTTTATTCATTCATTCCCTTTCCTTTTTATTATTTTACTTATGTTGAATATTCATTAAAAACGACGAACTATCAATGGTCAAGCAATTATCGCTGTGCACGAGTCGGCGAAACCGGTTTGTCGATACTCAATCAAACAAGAAAAAATGTCAAATCTTAGCATATTTCTGCAAATCGATGTCGGAAATATTTTCATTATACATTAGAATAATAAGAAAACGTTATTGTTATGACAGACATGACAAATATACACATAACGTAATCCGTATAGATATTGTAGACGTATCGATATTTTATATTTGAACTAGCAAGGAACAACACTTCCAGTCGTGTGGGGCCGACTGTGGCGTGTGCGGATTGTACTTCTGCAGGTTCAAAACGTAATCAGTATTTTTCTTATATTATACTACAAAACGAATAAATATCTAAGCGCAAAAGTTTATAAATCAAAGTAGAAGGTACAAAAAAATGCAATATTCGAAAAAAATAAAAGATACAGTTTCAAAATGCTGGTTTATTCACATAAACTTTTTAACTACATTTTGTCGGCTGTAACCGACCGTGGCGCTGACGGCATGTCGCGGGTTGTCGGCTATACCCGACTGTGGCGGTGAAAAGGTTAAGGAAGCGACCATTTAAATTAGAAAGGATTTGTTATCATGATTACATGGATTATACTGAAAATAAAATAAAAAAGGATCCTAAATTCTTTTAATCATACATGAAATCAATTTTAAAAAAAGTGGTCTTCCACAAGTTATAGGCGTTCCTCGGACGAGGAACTTTGCAATTTATTTAATGAGAATTTCCACTCTGTTTTCGAGCCGGCTAGTAATTCTCTTGATATACTCAGTCTTTCATCAAGTACTGACTCAGCTCTTGATAATGGTTCCATTTTCATAACCAAAGATCTCGTGTATAAACATCTTAAATCTATTAACACAAATAAAGGTGCAGGGCCTGACGGAATTCATCCCATTTTTATAAGTAAATGCTCATCTACATTAGCTATTACTATTATTTATGAAAAATCACTTAGAGAGGGTCATGTTCCCTCAATTTGGAATCGAGCTTTGGTTACACCTATACCAAAGGGTGAACCAAGTCAGGACATTAAAAAATACAGACCGATTTCAAAGTTATGTCAATTCGGTAAAATATTGGCAAAAATTGTTATGATTGTTACAGATGAGCTGTCTCACACTGTGCGTCGTCACATTATACCTAATCAACATGGTTTTTATAGATAGCGTAGTGTGGAAACTAACTGACTGCCTTTCACAAATAATTTTGGACGCTATGGACAAAAACTGCGTTTATACCGCTTTCGCCAAAGCTTTTGATAAAGTTTGTCATAACACCTTAGTTTTGAAGCTTTGGCGACTCGGTATACACGGCGATCTATTCTGTTGGATAAAATTTTATGTAGAGAAGCGATCCCAAGCTGTAGTATCAAGCGGGTATATTTCTGAATATAAATTTATTAGTTCTGGTGTTCCACAGGGGTCCCATTTGGGACCACTGTTGTTTATTTTATATATTAACGATATTACACACAGTATGTTTATTTCTTATCTATTACTGTATGCTGACGACACAAAGATATTTAGAATAATTTGTGATGTGGAGGACAGTGAAATTTTACAACGCGAACTGAATGTTTTTGAGTCGTTTTGCATCAATAATAACTTATTTTAGAACTCAGGCAAGTGTTTTGTGATAAGTTTTAGCCGAAAATTAATAAATAGAGTGAATAATATCCGCGATTTACGTGTTAAAATGGATTCAAACTAACATTTGTTCCTCATATAGACGATATCATAAACAAATCATTTAGGCAATTGGGTTTTATTCTGCGTGTAAGTAAACCTTTTAGGCAGTTGTGTACGTACAAAACGCTGTATAATAGTAATATTTGTAGCCAGCTAGAATTTGCTTGTTCTGTTTGGAATCCATTTTATAATTTACATATTTGCAGGATTGAATAGGTACAGAAAAAGTTTATAAAAACTCTTGACTATCGTACTGGTTACATTTATACTAATTATCAAATTTCATTGGAGAGACATAACATTACGCCTCTGAGTTCTCGTCGTAATTACATTGACGCCACAATCTTGTACAAAATCATTAACGATCTTATAGATGCGCCTGCATTGCTGCATGCTTTATATCTCAGAGTGCCTCGAACATGTGAAAGAGCTTGCCGTGATAAGCCCCTATTTTGCGTACCCAGAACTAATACTCGCTATGCTGATAATGGTTTTATAAGACGTGCCTGTAGGTTGTATAATGATAAATTAGGTGATGTTGAAATTTTTAATAAACCCTTACACAACTTTAAGTCGGCGACCCTAAATTACCTTTCTGCATTTTATGTTAATTATAGAACGTTAGATTTTTAAGTAATCAGTAAGATATATTTTTTGTAAGATGTTTAAATGTACACTTTATGTTAATAGTTTTGTAAAACATATCGGAAACTATAGGTACAATTTAAAACATGCTTGTTAAAACTTTATTTAAGTGACTGTTTGTTTCGAATTCAATAAAATAAAATAAATTCTAATGATGACAAGTGTGTTTGCAGGGCTACTCAATCTATGGACCACTTGTTGTCATGCCCCAACCTCCCACATCACCTGCACTACAGAAGACCTACTCGAGGCTAACCTACGGGCAGTTAGCGTCGGTGACTATTGGAGGTCGACTGTGTGACTTTTGCCATTGATACGAAAAGAAGAAAAGGTTAGTTAACTGAGGGATTTATACAGGTAGCGTTTCCTGAAAATATGACATCTTGTGCTACGCTTGCCAAGCCAACTATCAAGAGGGGTGAATGTGGCAAATACCCCTTGAATGGGAGATGTCTATATCCTGCGGTAGAGTAGAGGGGTTCTTAATTTGTTTCGTTTCCTGAGAATATAACATCTTGTGCTACGCTTGCCAAGCCATCTATCAAGAGGGGTGGATGTGGCAAATACCCCTTGAATGGGAGATGTCTATATCCTGCGGTAGAGTAGAGGGGTTCTTAATTTGTTTCGTTTCCTGAGAATATAACATCTTGTGCTACGCTTGCCAAGCCATCTATCAGGAGGGGTGGATGTGGCAAATACCCCTTGAATGGGAGATGTCTATATCCTGCGGTAGAGTAGAGGGGTTCTTAATTTGTTTCGTTTCCTGAGAATATAACATCTTGTGCAACGCTTGCCAAGCCATCTATCAGGAGGGGTGGATGTGGATTTGGGGTGCACGAAAGTAGCCTCCCCGAGTGACGTACATAACTAACACAGTATCAATGCGTCCGGCGCACCCCGGGCAACAATCCGCCACGTCTTCAAGCGGATTGGCTAATTCTTTCACCACGATGGCAAGTTCAAACACCCAATCTGACAGCCCGCTTTCGAATCCTGCTTTGCGCGTCATCTCGATCAACATCGAAGGTTTCTCCCTGGATAAGGCGGAAATTCTTTCCGATCTGTGCCGGTCCACTGGCTGTGATGTCATGTGTGTACAGGAGACCCATCGAGATGTTCGTCAAACTAGGCCCCACATACCTGGAATGTCGCTTATCGCCGAAATCGCCCACCCAAAGCACGGTAGCGCAGTGTTTGCTGTTCCCGGCGTAAGTGTCAAGTCAGCTGAATTCTCATCCACTAACAACGTGGAAGTAATAACTATAGACACTGGTGTATGCACCATAAAATCTGTCTATAAGCCCCCCGGCACGCCGTTCCAATTCATGGCCCCAAACAACTTTGATGATCAACCCATAAGGTTAGTTGTCGGCGACGTCAACAGCCATAGTACGAGTTGGGGCTACAAAGACACTAATGCAGATGGTCACGCAGTTGAGGCATGGGCAGAGGCCAACGATCTGGTGTTGATCCACAGTCCCAAAGACCCTCCATCCTTTAATAGCGGTCGATGGAAAAAGGGGTACAACCCAGATCTTATTCACGTAAGCGCCAATATAAGCCCGAGGTGCATGAAAACTGTCAGCCGGGCAATACCTCGTACCCAGCACAGACCCATTATATGCACCATCCAGCCCGTAGTCTGCCCTGTATCTGTGCCATTCCAACGCCGCTTTAACTACGGCAGAGCTAACTGGAAGCTGTTTGCAGATACTATCGATGAGGCACTTCTGAACATACCACCTGTTCCACAAAACTATGACCAATTTGTAACTTTAGTGTCAATCACGTCTTGCAAATATATACCTAGAGGCTGTCGCTCCTCTTATGTTCCAGGTCTCTCCAACGAGTCTGTTAATCTTTTAAAGCAATATGAAGACCAATATAACAGAGATCCCTTCTCCGAAAATACAGTGGAGTTAGGAGAGAGACTACTGCATGAGGTTAGCAACAGTCGGCGAGAACGGTGGATGCAAACTGTTACCAATATTAACTTGACACACAACAGCAAGAAAGCCTGGACTACAATCAGGCGCCTTACAAGTGAAGCCCCTCCAGCTGCTCCACCAAGTCAAGTTACGGCTAACCAGGTTGCCCACCAGCTTCTCCTGAATGGTAAGCCACCATGCCGGCTCAGTAAGGTCCCTAAAGAAAAAGGCCCAAATACCACGCGAGATACTGTGAGTAAGCCCTTTCTTCTAGGAGACATAATCAAAGCGATCAAGGAGCTAAAGAGTGGCAAAGCCTCTGGTATCGACAATATCTCCGTAGAGCAGATCAAGAATCTGGGACCTGTTGCTGTGTCATGGCTGCTGGAGATGTTCAACACTTATCTGTAAGGATTCCACGCCTCTGGAGAAAGTCTAAAGTAATAGCAATTCCGAAACCAGGTAAATCCACAGATGATCCAAAGCACTACAGACCAATTTCACTCTTGTGCCATACATACAAACTTTTGGAAAGGATGCTGCTTAACCGCCTTACTCCTCTTATTGATCCTGAACTGATTCAAGAGCAGGCTGGGTTTCGACCTGGAAAGTCATGCTGTAATCAGACCCTTAAGCTTACTCAGCATATTGAGGATGGGTTCGAGAGTGGTAAGGTGACAGGAGCTGTATTTGTGGACCTTTCTGCAGCCTATGACACGGTCAACATAAACAAATTATTATGGAAAGTGGGTAAAATAACCGGTGATAGCAATTTTGTGAAAGTCTTGGGTGAGATGCTTCGCAATCGGCGCTTTCAGGTCCATCTGCGCTCAGATAAGAGTCGTTGGCGTAACCAAAAAAATGGCCTACCTCAAGGTAGTGTTCTCGCGCCTACACTTTTTAACATCTACACCAACGACCAGCCATTAAGCCCTAACACGTCACGTTTCCTATATGCTGATGACCTGGCCCTTACTTCGTGTACCGCAACCTTTGAGGAAGCCGAGAAAAACCTTTCAGTCGCACTCGAAGCATTATCTGTGTACTACGAAGGAAATGCCTTAAAGCCAAATCCGCTTAAAACCCAGTCTTGCGCCTTCCATCTTCGCAACCGGGAAGCGGGTCGTCATCTGGATATCACGTGGCGAGGAGTGCCGATTGCCCACAGCGACCACCCGAGATATCTTGGTGTTACACTAGACAGGTCACTCACATTTAAGAAGAACTGTGAAAATGTCAAGCAGAAGGTATGTGCTCGTAACAATCTTCTGCGAAAACTGACAACTACTAAATGGGGTGCCTCACCTACGGTTCTTCGGACAACTGGTCTGGCGCTTTGCTATTCGGCGGGCGAATATGCGTGTCCCGTGTGGGAACGCTCTGCTCATGCCAAGAAAGTGAATACAGCACTCAATGAAACGTGCCGTATTATTACAGGCTGCCTTAAGCCGACCCCGGTACAAATGCTGTATCCACTTGCAGGAATAGCGCCTCCAGATGTTCGCAGAGCAGTATCTAGTTCCACCGAGAGGGCAAAACTGGAAACAAACCCACTTCATCCGATGCACAATTACAGTTTTGTGCCTCAAAGGCTCAAGAGCCGCAAGAGCTTTATGAAGTGTGTCAGTCCAATTTCTGAAGAGGCCCCGCAACAAGCTAGATGCCGGTTATGGAAGGATAAAGCTTATCTGCCTTTGCCCTTTGTGCCGCTGTCGGAAAATCTCCCGCCTGGACACAATCTGGCGAGGCCGACTTGGAAATCTTTAAATAGGCTCCGAACTCAAGTCGGCCGGAGCAAAGATAACCGCTTCGGGTGGGGATTTACACGTGACCCCGACCTTCGGTGCAAATGCGGAGTTGACCCACAAACCATGGCCCATCTAATATCGTGCTCTATGTGCCATACCACCTGTACGAGAGAGCAATTGATGCAAGCCACAGAAGATGCGGTGAGAGTTGCCGGCTACTGGGCTAGAGAAATTTGAGATGGGGTTTGACTTGCCGTCGACTCGATAGAAGAAGGTGGATGTGGCAAATACCCCTTGAATGGGAGATGTCTATATCCTGCGGTAGAGGGTTCTTAATTTGTTTCAAAATATTGAACAATAACAAAGAAATTATATACAGTAAGTTGAAAGAGATTCAATTTCGCTGTTGGTTATGCAAATGAGTTATATAAAAAAAATGTTATCTACATGTAATAAGTGTAATAAAAAATATGTGGTCTATTTTAGTAAGTTGCTAATATTTTTCCACTTCTCATGCTCGGAAAGCGCTGCACATAATTTAATTTTGTGCACGAAAGCAAAACGTATCTACTCATAAATTCACCTCCTAAAAGGCAGAGAAAATTAGGCCATACAGCCTAACTTAAAAAGACTACGCCATCTTCAAAAAACGAGTTAAAAAGCATTATCTTTCCCTGCCAAAGTAATCCGTGTTTAAGGTATATAATTATGTATGTGCTAGCTGTGCCCGCGACTCCGTACGCGTGGTAGTTATGATTTTAAACAGCGATGTATTTTTTTGTTTTAAATTTTAAATAATGTCCTCTAGTGGTCAGTGGCGGACCTATCAAATTTATAAATGCTGTTGTGCTACTAGGCGGTTTCAAAACTCTGACACCAGGGTTCATCGGGTCGACAGACTCGATACCCACACGACAGAAGAAGAAGAATGCTTTAACGTTTCGTAAACCATAAGTGCTGAAGTTTTCGATTAGGTTTTCATGGTTTTTACTGTAAATACATAAAAATATCTCTATATCGTGTATTTACAGATGTCGCTGTACGATTTGGCGATATTTTTAGATCGCGGTGGTGAGATTTTTCTTGGGAACACAAATACTTCTGATGAACTTTTGAGTTTTTACCGCGTTGGAAAGCCGTCGACTTCGCCGATCCCAGAGGGTCACAGGTCACTCAGCCACGGTTATATTACCGGCGGGTTGGCGATCCCCTTGCTCGATTTAATTTCATAATTGAACCAATTCGTAGTAGCAAAAAAATGAGGGAACAGAAAGGGACAACAATTTCAACAGGAATAGATCACTCCATTTTTTACGTTTATGGCGCTAAGGGCGGTCGGGATCGGGTTGTCCATCGTCTCGATGAACGTTTTAATCCCTTTATTCTTATTTATTTGTTTCATTACGAATCGTGTTAGCTAAGCCTAACACGCGTATAACACGATACTTGTGTGCGTAATGAGTAAGTCTCATTACGCACACAAGTATCGTGTTATACGTTTATACGTACTCAAACGTACAAAACGTACGTACAAAATTGGTTTGTGCACGAGTTATAAACTCTGCTTTTCACTTCAATTGCGAGGAAAATGGAGGAAATTTTTAACCGAATTCGATCAATTTTTTTTTATTCGACCGATTGTTATCTAGGAAAAAACAAAGGATACAAATAATCACGCCACCTGAGTTAGGGGGTAAGTAGTAAATGTTTTTTTTTATTCGGCTGAATGTTACCTCACCTAAAACTTAATAGATATATGTAAAAAAACCACGCCTCTTGACTTAGGGCTAAGTCAAGAGGCGTGGTTTTTTTACATATATCTATAAAGTTTTAGGTGAGGTAACATTAAAAAAAAAACTCATTAGAATACAGTAAGCTGTATTCTAATGAGATTTTTTTTTAAAAAACAGGAGTAAATTTTCTGTCTACTCCCTAAGTCAAGAGGCGTGGTTTTTTTACGTATATCTATAAAGTTTTAGGTGAGGTAACATTCAGCCGAATAAAAAAAAAACATTTACTACTTACCCCCTAACTCAGGTGGCGTGATTATTTGTATCCTTTGTTTTTTCCTAGATAACAATCGGCCGAATAAAAAAAAAAATTATCGAATTCGGTTAAAAATTTCCTCCATTTTCCTCGCAATTGAAGTGAAAAACAGAGTTTATAACTCGTGCACAAACCAATTTTGTCCTCGATTAATATCAGCCCTCGCCCTGTGGGCAGCTAAAAATCTCGAACAAATTAGTTTTTTGTGCACTTGTCGTAAAATGTACTATTATCACAATGAAATGACTTTATATTTGTAGGATTGAAGTTATGAAATACAAAGAAGTATATTCGTTTTAGGTAAAGTCCGTTCGCTTAGATAGCGTCGGTACACCAGAACGGAATATTTGTATGTTGATTGATACTGTGACGCCTCGATACAAAATGACAAATTCACGATCGTCCTTTGTTGTCGCGGCGGCTTTCTTTGACTAGATGCGGCACTACAAAGGCGACGGTATCTAAGCGAACGGACTTTAGGTGTTATTCAGAATGGGACTCAATCGTACGTTCACGAGCCTAAATATAGTCGAAAACTGGATAAAGGTGTAGGTCATGCATATAGGGTGAAAAGTGAACTCACAACACGCACCTGTTGCAAAGCCTTCTGTACGTTGTGCGGCAGCGAGTGCGCGGCGGGCTTGCAGGGCGGCGGGGACGCCAGCGCGGGCGCAGGCGCGGGCGCGGGCGCGGGCGGGGAGGGCGCGGGCGCGGCGCCGCGCGTGTTCATGGCGGCCATGCGCCGGCGCAGCAGCTGCTGCTGCTGCACGCGCTGCTGCACCTGCTGCTGCTTCAGCTTCTGCTTGATGGAGGAGCAGAAGGGCACGGAGCACTTGGTCTCCTGGCAGTGCTTGGCGTGGTAGCAGCACAGCGCGATCAGCTGCTTGCAGATGGGGCAGTCCCCCTTGGTCTTGCGCTTGCAGATCTTGGTGTGCTGCACGACGCGCTTCATCTTCTGGCAGGACGGCAGCCGGCAGTTGGCGTCGCGGCACTGGCAGGCGTGCACCAGCGACTGTATGCAGCGCTGGATGGACAGTTTGCGCGCCTCCTGCGGGTTGGCCTGCTTCATGTCGGCGGGGGACGCGCCCACGTCGATGTCCAGGCCGAGCTTCTCCATCTTGTGCGGGTGCCCTGTTGGGATACAGTTTACATATTTTGAGTTACCCACAAACGGAAAGTGGTAAAAAAAGAACCAATAAGACAAAAATTACAATGAAAACGGCCTCATTGGGCTATGACAGCAATTTCTATCGCGTTACGACACAATTTTGTCACCGAGATATCCCAAGTGCAAAAACTTACTATTTGGACACGGCCGCGCCTCACAACCCCAATTTTATATTACAAGTGTGATTCGCTTTTAATCATACATAAGATAAAACAACTTGACTTGTTGGTTGGCTTTACTCAAATGATTTCTGTTCCCACAAATCTAAATTGCAACCCCCCACACGCCTCCGATTCCTGCTACTCCAGCGTTTTTCGACACTTGTTTACGTTAAGAAAAGCGCGCAGACAATAAAAAAATATTAGGTATTCTCTCTATCGGAACAAAAGTTCCACAGAACTATATATACGTCATAGCTTGATGGTTCCACGTAACATATCTATTTTACAATAGTATTACCGACAAATGCAAACGTCGTGCCTACATAAAATATAGCGCGCAAAATTAAGTGACAAAATTTGGCCTTACCGCGTTCGCAAACTCACCAGGCAGCCTTTATGTGAACAAAACAAATACTTACAATAATAGGTAAAAAAATAGATATAAAATTTCAACGTACTAGTACCTTCTTTCTCGTAACACGGACAGCACAGGTCGAAGTCATCGCATACCGTGCAGTGATACCTCGTCTCCACGTGCGCCTTGCAGCTGTTGCACGTGTACACGAACTTGTCCGTGCCCTGGTTGTGCAGCTCGTACAGCATGCACAGCGTGGAGAACCGTGCTCTCCG
Source organism: Scrobipalpa costella (assembly GCA_949820665.1). Taxonomy (NCBI): domain Eukaryota; kingdom Metazoa; phylum Arthropoda; class Insecta; order Lepidoptera; family Gelechiidae; genus Scrobipalpa; species Scrobipalpa costella. The sequence goes on from OX463298.1 coordinate 4,081,216, forward strand.
GGGCGAGGAGAACTCGTAGTGGCGGTCGCGCGCCATCGTGAGGAAGGCGTCGCGCCCGTCCATGAGATCACAGTTTAGTAGCGGGTCGGGGTCTTGGATGGGCTGCGGGCGAACGGAAGGGTTCTATTTCATGAAAATTAAACAAATTTATGGACGTTTTAGTCGCGACTGATATTCGAAAGTCGAAACTAGGTATGCTTGCATTTTCTCAACGAACAACAGATAGGAATTCACTAAGAAGGCGAAATACATTTGTTATTTTTATCTATTGAACTTGAAATTACTCATTAGCGTTAGTAGGCTAGATCGTAATATTAAATGTTGCTATCTTACTAATTGTACATCATAGTAATTAGCAATCTTACTTGTTTATTTCACACTAAAAATAGGCTTCGCAATTATGAGCTGTCACTCGCGTTTGAACAAGTAAGTGTTCCCAGTTGAGTGTAACTTCGTCATTTGCGACAACACCGTCCCGCGCGGCTTATAAAGAAATACTGACTAAGCAAAAATGTAAATAACTACCTCCGTGGTCTTGTGGCTAGTGCCATGGACTCCCGATCCGGAGGTCCTGGGTTCGATTTCCAGGGGGGAAACACAAAGTTGATATTTGAGAATTTATCACTTTGTGAATTTTTCCCCAGTTTGGATAGGACATTGCAGGCTGAATCACCTGATTGTCCGAAAAGAAAAAGATTTCGTGCTTCGGAGGGCACGTTAAGCCGTCGGTCCCGGTCGCTGTCTTTGATAGTGGTCGTTACTCAAAACCATTAAACATTCCTTTCGGTTGGAGGTATTTTTTCAAGAGCTACACTAGTAGTTGATGACGTCACCAGGCTATCCAGGAGCAAGCTAACATCCTATAGGTGTATGGACAATTTTGTTTCAGAAACGCTTAGCAGGTGTCTTATTTATACTTGGATGGATGTCTGTCACTTGGTATACGGGGTGTAAGGGACAGCGTCCTGCAAACTGATAGGAGTTGCATTTTTTTTTTCAGGAAGTCAATTCAATTTTCGTCTTCCATACAAATTATCGTCATTTAAGGTAATCGTTCTTTTCCATCTCCTGAAAGAATTTCCCGGTAAAAAATTGTTCAGTTTCGTTGACTGAGCATCTTCTATCAGTTAGGGGAATGCTGTCCCTTACACCTGGTCTTTTTCAGCTACGATATCATATATTTTTGTTGGTATATGTATATTTTCCTTTAGAAACGTATCAAGCGGGTGATATAAGAAGGCTACTCACTGCTAAGCTAGCGGCGGACTGGGCGGAATGCAATCGAATAACGAAGAACACTTCTTTATGTTTCTCCATGGTGGCGAATATCTTGGCGGAGAGGTCGGAGCCGGTGTGGTGGTCGCTCTGCTTCTTGCTGTTCTTCCTCTGCGCCGCCTTGCTCTTGTTGGACTTCTTGGCCTTCTTCTGTCCCTTCTTCTTGCCGTCGGCGCCGCCCTCGTTCTCCTCGGACGACTGGAATATCTACAAGATATATCATTGTTCGAGCTACGAGCGCTGCAGTTAGTGACGTGATCGAGGGTGGAAGTTGATGCAGCGATGTTTGTATATTGGTAATGAATAAGAGAAAGTATTTTGGAAAGAGTTAAAATTATTTCACAACACATGAGTTGGCTGGAAGAGATCTCTTTGTAGTGATAAAATAGGCTTTGAAAAAAAAAATGTGTTTTTGATGATGTGCCAGTAGTGGGATACCAATGGCTAAACAAGATAAGATGAAATAAAGAATGTTATATATTTATTTTAAAAAAAAACACCAATCCAAAATAAGTTGCAGCGTAATAATTCTAAATGATCTATGATTGAAATTATTTTCATTTATAAAAGGTATACAAGATGGAAGGGGGTAGGTTTCTGAAAAAAAATATTCTACACGAAATAATCTATTATAGTGACACTAGTAATCAGCTTCGAAAAATTAAGTTTAATTCAAATGTTTTTCATTCATTTGCTTTCAGAAAAAGGTCCTTTACATCTTGTATTCCTTCCATGCTGGACTGGGAACGAGAGAAAAACATAGAATGCGCCAGCTGCATTTCCTCCCGGGCATGCTGTAAAATCCAGCTAAGGGATCCGAGGGTTTCAGTATATTGTAATTTAGGCGATGGGCTGACAACCTGTCACTACAGCAATATACCTAGAATTATATCTTAAATAACCCTCAAAACTTTGTCAGACGTGGCGGGACACCTTTGTTTAGGTCGTTTACGCTCTGCCTACAGGCGTGAATATATGTATGTATGTATGTAAAAATAAAACGTATGTATACTGACCACAGCCTCGGCGGCTTCAGCCTGTTTCCTCTTCTCCTCCTCCTCCTGGTCCAGCTCCTTGATGGACTCCTCCAGCACGTTGGGCCAGAAGTCCCCCTCGAAGTACGGCAGCTCAGCCGCCGACGAGATGTTGTCCTCCATGGCCTGCTTCAGGATGTCCTTGTAGTCCAGGATTATCCTCTCGATGATGCCTTTATCCAGCATCTTCTTGTACCACTCTTGCAGCCTCTTGGGCTTGGGGATCTTCTGTTCGGGCGGATGGCAGTGGAAGATGTAGTCGTCCCCTTCTGACGGGGGACACGCCCAGATGTGCGCCATTGTGTAGCCCAGCTGTTTGGCGTAGTCTAGGTACCCTAGCAGGATCTCGTGGTAGACGGCGGTCCTGTATTGCCTCGGTTGGAAGAAGTGTACTGAATCTAGATATGCTATGTAGACCCGCCTCGTGTTGGGCGACGGACTCTCGCTGCCGTATTCCTGCGGACGGGAATCAATAAGTTAGGTGACTTGCGCAATGCTGTTACACGAGGTTACTTTGTGAAGCTATGAAAATAACGTAAATAAAGTTTATTCTTTCTTTAACCGAAAGTTCATGAAGATATCTAGATTTCTTAATTTTACACTTACTTTAAAAATTTAATGTAAATGAAACTATGTTGAAATGGTAAAAAGGTCGTGTGGACTGCCGAGTGCGGAGTTTTAAGGAAACTGTGCGTTTGTAAATCCTTTTATGGCAAATAAACATTTTTATATATTCTTGACCTTCCTAAGAAAGATTTTAAGCACTTAAAATACTGACAAGAAAACATATTACATTTTGTCTGCAACCTCAGCTGATACTAAGCGACAAAGCAGACGTTATATTACGCTCGCTTTGATAATGCCTATGTGATTCCATTTAAAAATGGTTCAAATCAAATTCACATTGGAGAAAAGGCCCAGGAGTCGTATTTTTGAAACACTCGAAATTAGCATTACAAAGAGTGTTTATATTTTTTCGTATGCGAAATCGATTCCAGTAATTAAAAAATACGGCTCCAAGATTATTAATTTCCTCAAGCACTTGCATCATCTCATCTCCCTAGCCTTATCCCGTATTTCACGGGGTCGGCTTCCTAATCTAGGGGATTGAACGAGGATACTGGTTTTCACACAGAGCGACTGAAATCTGACCTCCGCAACCCAGAAGGGAAACCAGACCCAATCCTAGATTAGGTCAGAGTTTTCAAGCCGCCAATGCTTAGCACTGGCCTCTGATATGGCTTAACGACTAATATCTACAGTATTAAACGATATTAACCGGGACCAACGGCTTAACGTGCCTTCCGAAGCACGGAAAAAGCACCGAATAATAAGCAAATAAGCAACGAATAACATATGAAATTCGAAAACCGAAAAACACATTGGTACTTGGTGGGATTCGAACCACGACCTCCCGCTCAGGAGGCAGCGGCCCTATCCACTACACCATCGGGCTCTTCCCTCAAGCACTTGCATAATAGTAAACAAAAATTGTATAATTTATTGATTGATATGACATTTTACTCGGTTGATGAATATTTAAATAGTAATAAGTTAAAATGAAATATGTGACAATAATTTTCATTTATATTATGTGTTTAGAATTAAGATAATTGTAATTTCATTTAATTAACTGACATTTGGAATTATTTATTAATATTTTTCAAATTGTAACTATATGTACGCCGACAGGCAGAGCGCAATTGAACATTTTATTACATTAACAACTGATTTATACTGCCCTCAGAAGGAAAAAAACCATAACTGCATCCTACCATGTTGCGCGTAAAATGCAAAAGACTTTCGACTATCATATCCTTTGGTTAAATAAACTTAAAGGTACAGGGTTTATTTTAAAAGGAAGCATTTCATTTCTTTTATTTTTTGATTTGCATAGATTTTGCATATTTTGAATAGTTTTTAAGATTTCGTTAAAATCTGTAGTTATGGTTTTTTTTCTTCTGAGGGCAGTATACTTGTGACTCACATTAATAAATGATTTGATTTGATTTAGTGTTCTAGTTACCTGCACGTGCATGCCGAAGAAGCAGATGTCGGAGCCGTCGACCTCCTCGAAGGCGAACAGCGCCTTGGCGCGGTAGGGGAAGTCGGCCGACAGCTCGCCCGCCTCCACGAAGCGCGCGCGCATGCCCGGCTTCACCTCCACCATCTACGGAACAACAACACATGCTGATGTATGCAAAAACACATAGTTGACGATTATAAAATTAATTCAATGGTAAGCTGTATAAGTCTACGGCCAAAGCCTTATTCTTCTTCTGACGAGTGGGTATCAAGTCTATTGACCCGATGAAAGCCCGGCCAAAGCCTAATATTTCATGACTGACTGACATGGAATTATCAATAAATGGTTGAATTGAATTGCTTACCTTATCGGAGGAGGCGACTACCCTGATGTGCACTTCCCCAGCGCCCGCCTCCTTCTTCTTGAGGAAGTTGTTGACCCTGGTTTCGATGTAGATGCCCAGCTTGGACGTCGGCAGCTTCTTCGCACAGAACTTGTTGTCTTTTCTCTTCGCACCCTGTAAACGCAATAATGTTATAGTCCCGCAATATTTGAATGCGATACGGCGTTATAATGTGGGGAAATTGCGCAGATGCAGAAAACTTACTTTGATGATAAAAAACTTATATAATTCAAGTCTCGATTGGAAGTGGAAAGAAAGGCGAGACAAACAAGCTTCTGATACCTAAATACATCATTCTAATTTCTTTGCCACCGCGGTGTGGTCTGAGCCATGGACTCTAGCACAGCTCTCGATCCGGAGGTACCTGGTTGGATTACCGATGGGGGACAGCGAATTTGTGTTGTGTCTAGTTTGGACAAGATAATGCAGGCTGATCACCTGGTTGTCTCAAAACTAAGATGTTCCATTAGTCGGATGGACATGAAAATAGTCGTGAGTGTTGCACCTGATTAGTTTCTGACTACTCACCTTCTTCAAGAGGCAGTTTTCGCAGCAGAAGCCGACGGGCCAGATGGAGTCGTGATGCAACACGCAGATCTGGTGCTGCTTGCGCCCGCAGTCCATACAGACGACAAATGGTTCTTGTTCTAAGTGGTCGTTTTTCATTTCCTTGAATTGGTCTTTTTTGATCGCCCTGTAATTATTTAGAGATTAGAATTTTTGTTTCAGTGTATAATAAACAGTTAAATAAATAAATTCATTCTTTTTAGCACATTATTTAACCAAAATTAAGTTACTAATCTGTTTCTTATCTTAAATACATAAAAAAATTAAAGAATTTTTCATTACAAGTAACTTCAAATTCAATTAGAATTAATCAAAGCAATCTTAGAATTAATTATTCTCAGGGTCTAAAGTCAGGGTATTTTGCATACAGAAAAAAATGCTGATAAACTACGTAAATAAGTATAACAAAAATAGTTACTCACGTTTGCGACTGTAGCGGGTCGTCGCCGAGCGTGACGGTGTCGCCCTGGATGTCGTTGAAGCACTTCTGGCAGAAGGTGTATCTATCGGATGCAACACCAAACGCTTGTAGACTGTGGCCAATAGTCGTGTAGATGTAGTTGTAGTTGGCGAGTCAAGCGCGGGGTGCAAGCACGTGCGGAGGGACGAAAACAAATTAGTAAGCGATGACAACGTAAACGGGTTAGTACAGATTAGAGCCAAAACACAATGACACAATTTGGTGGGGGGCGTGCACTTTATTGTTGTTGAGGGCATGAAATAGTGCTTTTACATGTATATTTTTACAGTGGATGAAGTATGACTGACATCACAGACACTGTTCTCTGTTTAGGTCCTATAACAAATGGAGAAGCAAGACAGCTGACTGTCACGTGGTCAAATAAGTACGAGTCTGATAATGACTGACAAAAATGGTTTATGCTTTGGGAGTAAGCCCAAGGAAGCTTGATTTAGCAGGGATAGGAGTGGCTGGATGTCGATGTGTCATGGGTCTAACATTAGCAGAAATAGGCACATTTAAGCTAGTCACTACGATAATAACGCAACTTTAGAATTGAATTTATAAATAAGTCAATAAGTTGATTCTATATATATATATCGTATGAACTAGCTTTTATAAAACATCAATTTTGTGTTAGATAATAACAACAATGGTCCCACAGATGGAAACATCAAACAGGAAGCCCCAAGCAGCGTATTTTTGATGTAGGAAATATTTATTTTCCTAGCAAAAACATAGTCTTACGAAGTGCAATAATTTCAATCAGAAATCAAGTGTTGCAAGTAGTTTTACATAATGCAGTGAATGAACGTGTGAGGCAAGTGACGTTGGCGGATAGCAAAGGTGTTATTTTACAAAAGACGCCTTGCATTGTGCCTGTCCGCCCAGCAACACTCAAATTTCACTTGTGAGCTATTTCGATACATCGTGTGAAATTGTAGAATGATGTCTCCAATTTATTATAAACAGATTCTGATTTGAAAAGATAAATTTCAGGAAAATAAATTGACGCTGCTTGTGCACATACAATAAGTGAAATTAGCACATCAAATGTTATTGCAACAATGGAAAACATTAAACCTTTATGATGGCCACAATTTTCATAAAAATGCTTTAAATTCACCCTTTTTGAATAATATTTTGTTAAAGAATTTATTATGCATTTTTATGAAAACAAAAACTATTGTAAAATTATTGTATGCAGCAAAAAAATCTAGATTCATATTAGGTTTTTCCTATTTCTATACAGTTTTTCTTCAAATTGAGATTCAAATTGCTTCAATCATCATCATAATACCAAATGTAGAACAATGATATTTCGTATTTACTTATTGAAACTTTGTAGCTAGATATGAAAAGACTCTGGGGGCTGCTTATCATTAGAAGCTATGCTTATTTTGGTGAAATATTGATAAAATATCACTATTTTAAAAACTGACCAAGTTTAAATACAGAAATCGGACAGAAATGCGCCGCGGGCAGGATTTGAACCTGCTACCTTCGGTATGCCATTTCTGAAGTGCTCGATATGGCGATTTTTTCAGTTTCCTGCGACTACGGTAGGTTATGAAGATGGAAGATTCCCTAGATATGGTAGACTGGCATGCACTTATCTGAGACTATGTTTGATGGTTTTTATTTCTTCCATGCTGGACTTGGAGAGATAGGAAAACATAGAATGTTCCAGATGCCCTTCCTCCCGGGTAATCTGTAAAAATCCGCTAAGGGATCCGAGGGTTTAAGTATATTGCAATTTAGCCGATGGGCTGACAACCTGTCACTACAACAATATACCTACAAATCTATCTTAAATAACCCTCGAAAATTTGTCAGACGTGGCGGAACGACTTTTTTTAGGTCGATTATGATCTGCATTAGGGATAAAGGCGTGATTATATGTATGTATGCATAAGTAGTAAGTTTCCGTCAATATGCCGTATATTACGTGGCGGCGCTCACCTATTCTGGTAGGAGAAGTACTTGGCGTCGCGCGGGATGGTGCACAGCTGCTTGCCGTAGCAGCACAGCACCTGCGGGTTGAAGGTGTACTTGCGGCCGCAGCAGTAGCCCAGCGACTGCATCACCGGGTCGATCTCCGTCTCGAACACCTCCGACAGCTGCCGGGACAAGTTTACGGGGTCAATAACGGACAACAAATCAATGGCAGCTGGCTAGCCTAAAGTATTTTCAACTCGGTTTTAGAAAACAAAACAAATTTTCATCTATTTTTATTAAAAAATAATGAAAGTGTTTGCAAATTAGTTAAATTACTAAAACTACAAATTAATTATGTTGTCCTATCATAGCTAAAATTTATTCCAGAAACAAGATAATCTTCGATTAAAAGACATGAAACTTTGTTTACCTTTATTTTAAATCTGAGCTGGAAATACTATATATAGATATTCATCATCATCAGCTCATATACGTCCCCACCGAGGGGCACGAGCCTACCCTGTTAGGGGCGATCGGGCCACTTGGGCCCAGTACGGATTGGTTGACTTCACACACAACCTTTGAGTTTTTTCGTAGGTGTAGGTTTCCTCACGATGTTTTCCTTCAGCGTAAAAGCAAGACAAGCCCGATGGCGAAAGTGGTATGCTCCACGTTAGTTTAGAATATTGATAGCTGACTTGCTAATCTAAATCGGCGCTATATCTAATAAATAACATTATTTTTTTCTGTATTTGATCATAATGAGATAGTAAATTAAAAAGTTACAAAGCTATTGTAATACATTGTAATGATTTATTAGAATTTCAGTCTATATTGAGAGTACGTCAAGGTTTATTACTAGGTCCTTTTATATTTATGTTACATTGTGAACTTATTACTCAACATCCCAAATCCTGTATGTAGCTTAGCACAGCGCCAAAGTGAAATGATAAAATGATGTTTGGCTTTATATTTATATTGCATAGAGTTGAGGTCTTTTTTAGCTAAAAAGATAAAATAACGGTATGAAAGTAAAGTTTTCTCCCATGCTGGACTGGGAGCGAAAGAAAAACATAGATTGTGCCAGCTGCATTTCCTCCCGGGCACGCTGTAAAAACCAGCTATGGGATCCGAGGGTTTCTGTATATTGCAATTTGGGCGATGGGCTGACAACCTGTCACTACAGCAATATACCTACAAATCTATCTAAATAACCCTCAAAACATTGTCAGACGTGGTGGAACAACCTTGTTTAGGTCGTTTACGCTCTGCCTACCCCATTGGGGATGGAGGCGTGATTATATGTATGAAAGTAAAGTGACTCACCTTAGTACAATATCTGTATACTCTAGAATTCTTCCTATTATAAAGCCAGGCGTTCTCGAACATGAGCCACACGTCGTCCACGTACTCCCAGGGGTCCTTGTACTTGCCCTGGTCCAGCTTGCCCTTGATGGTGGACAGGTCTATGGGCTTGGTCACGATGTCGAAGTAATCCGGGATGCCCAGCGCCTGGGCGTCCACGGGTTGTCTGAAGGGCAGGGACTCCGGGTCTTGTCTGAACAGCTTCTCTAAAGTAGGCATCAAGGCGGCCCGGAGTTCCTCCGGTTTGAACACGAATTGTTTCTTAGCGACGCTGGGGCTGGAGCCGGGTTCCTCTTTGATTTCTTCTTTGATCTCTCTCTTGATTTCCGTCTTGACGCTGAAGTCCATCTTGGCGTCTTTATCTGAGGGCTTGTCCTGGTGCCCCTTGCCGCCGCATTCCACGTCATCAGGATCATCCTTCTCCTCCTAAAGGAAATAATATATAGTTAATATCAAGATATACAAAACACACACAACACATAACTTATCAATAAGATATTTCTAGTCTGTGTGCTCTAGTGGTCAGTCATGGGCTTACGAACCGGAGGTCCTAGATTCGATTCCCAGGGGGGGAACACAAAGTTTATATTTGTCAATTTATCACTGTGACATTTTCCCCAGTTTAATTAGGAAATTGCAGGCTGAATCATTTGATTGTCCGAAAAGAAAAAGGATTCCGCGCTTCGGAGCGCACGTTCAGACGTCGGTCTCGGTCGCTGTCTTTGATAGTGGTCGTCATTTAAACCGTGTCAGTGGCCTAATACTTGTGCTAGTAGGCGGTTTCGACCCGGAGCCGTACTTTTGAATCACTCGAACTCCAATGCGTATACTAAAGAGTAACTTTCGCATGCGATTTTCATACAAATTAACATGCGATTTTCATACAAATTAACAAGCGAATGTTATTTTTCTATAATTCTAGTTTTAAAAAACTTTCCCGTGAGTACCGACCTTGATCTCCTGCTTGATCCTGATGTCCGGCGGGTCGTCGGGCGGCGCGGGCGCGGGGGGCGCGGGCGGCACGGAGGGTATGGAGGGTATGGAGGGCACGGAGGGCGCCTGCTGGCGGGAGGGGGGCCGCGCGGGCGGCGCGGGGGACGCGTGCGGCACCTGCGGGGTGGCGGGGGTGCTGGGCCGCGCGCTCTGCGACCCCAACGACGTGTTGGGAGATGGTACTGACGGCTCCTGCAAACAAATGCTTAGTTATTCTTTGACGATTTGAACGTACATATACGCACATCTGCCTGAAGTGAGCATGATTGTCTATGTTCCCAATGAAACCATAAACAATATCTGCCCGGTCTGGAGGATCTGCTTCTAGTGAAAATGGCCTTATTTGCCGGAGATTTGTTGACTAGTGTCAATATTTTTCGGATCCATGAAGGTTTAGAAAACGTAAAAGAATCTGGTTAATCCAGGTCAGTAAAGAAAAGCACAACATTTAAAAATCACTTTCATAAGCATGCATTTCTTCCATGCTGGACTGGGAGAGATAGAAAAACATAGAATGTTCCAGCTGCCCTTCCTCCCGGGCATGCTGTTGAAGTCAGCAAAAGGGACTCGAGGGTTACAGTGTATTGTAATTTAGGCGATGGGCTGACAACCTGTCACTAAAGCAATACATAGTACAATCTAAAATTGCCCTCAATTTTTGTCAGACGTGGCGAAAGCGCCTTTTAAGAGGCGTTGATCGCTCTGCCTACCCCGTAAGGGATAAAGGCGTGATTTATGTATGTATGTACTTTCATAAGCAGATTCACAACACATAGTATATGGACGCACCTGTCGGAACTGCTGGTGGTTCATGTAGGGGCTGGGCACGGCCTGCGCGAGCCGCAGCTTGGCGTCGTTGTGCGAGGGGGAGGCGAGGGGCGCGGGGCCGTTGCTCTGGATCTGGTAGTTGGGCGCGGGTGACGTCATCGCGCCGAACGGCGACATGCCCGGCTGCCCGACGCCTCCTGGGGGAAATACACGTTTTAGTAACATGAAATGAAACAAAGAATGTGCCAGCTGCATTTCCTCCCGGGCATGCTGTAAAAATCAGCTAAAGGATCCGAGGGTTTTAGGATTCAGTATATTGAAATTTAGGCGATGGGCTGACAACCTGTCACTATATCAATATACCTACAAAATATATCTTAAATAACCCTCAAAACTTTGTCAGACGTGGCGGGACGACCTTTGTTTGGTCGTTTACACTCTGCCTACCCCATTAGGGATAAAGGCGTGACTATATGTATGTATGTATGTAATGAAACAAAAAACTTCTCGTCACATAACCAGGTCTGATGATCCATATCACCACACCAAACTGATCGATATATCGCTATCCTAACCAGGAAGAGACGTTTGGAGGCTGTTTTTGAACTGCAACTACATGATGAAGGAATCATTTCGGATGGTAAAATCTGGTGAAGAAAATCTATATATACATATAATAACGCCTTTATCCCTAATGGGATAGGCAGAGAGTAAACGACCTAAACAAAGGTTGTTTTGCCACGTCTGACAAAGTTTTGAGGGTTATTTAAGATAGATTTGTAGGTTTATTGCTGTAATGAGGTTGTCAGCCCATCGCCTAAATTACAATATACTGAAACCCTCGGATCCTTTAGCTGGTTTTTACGCTATGCCCGTGAGGAAATGCAGCTAGCACATTCTTTGTTTTTCTCTCGCTCCCAGTCCCAGCATGAAAGAAAAATAAACAATATGGTGGAATAAAAACCCAGTCCAAAAAATATGACCACAACGAGGTCTGATGATCCATATCACCAAACCAAACTGATCGATATATTGCTATCCCAACCAGGCTTGTCTGTAAGAGACGTTTGGGAGGCTGTTTTCGATTTCTTTCGGATGGTAATATCTGGTGTAAAAATATCTATAGCTGTGTAAATCTTCTTCCATGCTGGACTGGGAGAGATAGAAAAACATAGAATGTTCCAGCTGCCCTTCCTCCCGGGCATGCTGTTGAAGTCAGCAAAAGGGACTCGAGGGTTACAGTGTATTGTAATTTAGGCGATGGGCTGACAACCTGTCACTAAAGCAATACATATTACAATCTAAAATTGCCCTCAATTGTCAGACGTGGCGAAAGCGCCTTTTAAGAGGCGTTAAACGCTCTGCCTACCCCGTAAGGGATAAAGGCGTGATTTATGTATGTATGTGTAAATCTTACCATTAGGAGTATGCGGCATTTGATTAGGCGAGGGCCCCGGCGGCCCCACCAGGTTGGGCTGGAAGGGGTGGCGGGGCGGGGGCTGCTGCAGCTGCAGGCCCATGCCGGGCGAGGGGATCCTCATGGCCGGCAGCGCCTGCTGCTGCGGCGGCGGCCGGCCGCCCGCGCCCTGCCCGCCGGGCCGCGCGCCGCCCATCACGCCGCCGCCCGACATCACGTTGACCGGTTGCTGGCCCTGGGGAGAAAACTACATGCGCAATTGTTTGGCTGTTCTTGTTTCAACTATTTTTTGAGGCAAGGGACGGAAGCGTAGGAAGGAGGGATGAAAGGGAAAGGAATAATCAAAGTAGGAGGGATGAAAGGAAAGGGCGAACGAGAGGGATGGAAGGGAAAGAAGTAAGCGAATTAGGAGGGACGAAAGAGGGAAATAAAGGGAAGGGCGAAACGAGATTTATGGAAGGGAAAGAAGTAAGAGGGACGAAAGGTAAGGAAGTGAGAAATAGAAATAATGGGAAGGGCGGGTAAGAGAAGCGAGGGGAGGGATGAAAGGGTCGGAAGGGATATCGTACATAATGTTGAGTTGCTTTTCCGGGCAGGACGAAGCCTGCCGGGTCCGCTAATTTCTCATGTTTTAGTTTGGACCTTAGTTTCAGATAGGTAGGTAATTAATTATTTATTTAAACTAACCTGCAGTTGGTTCTGTTGCTGCTGCTGCTGTTGCTGCGCCTGCAACTGCTGCTGCTCCTTCCGCTTCTGTCTCTTCTCTTCTAACTCCTTCTGTATCTTGTATATCTTCTCTGCGAGCAGATGGTAGTACTCTGATCTGGTGCTGGCCATCTCGTACATGTCTCCCTCCACTTTCCTCGCGTACGCGACGAGGTTGTGCATTCGCTTGTCGAGCATCGCGGTGGGGTCCGGCGTTGGGAAGATAGCTTGCACCCTGGGGAATTGAAATTAATATTAGTAATTGGAGACGCCATTTTGTGTAACAGTCGTCCGCCATTTTGTGATATTCTACTTGTATTTACCACCTGTCCTCTGTTGCCAGTCACATGCAGTAGGGAGGATCTGAACCTAGCGACTCATAACAGAATAGCCGTCGCCAAATACTGGCAAGGGACGATTTAACTTAATCTGATTATAATAATAATAATTGAATTTTGGTTTTTTTGATTTGAAGAAGAAGATTACTTGTATTATACATACGAAAGTTTAGATGTTAAAATGTTTATTACTCCGAAAACACTTGAACCACGGGTCGTATCGCGATAAAGCTTTGCATAGGCCTGTCCTATTAGATCTTGAAACAGGATATATATATAGGCTACTTTTCGCCACATTACATGGGATATAAATAATCTAACGACGGTGAAACCGCGGACGGAAAACTAGAATGTGCTGTTTTACAATTATATCGTTATTTTAAGTAAGTCCGCAAACCGTTACAGTTGTGAACGAAATTGGTGTATAACTATAGTTTGCCTATGCTGTAGTTGGTTATAATACTCACAGTTTATGAACAAGATGGTTTCTGAGATCGGCTGTTATAGACTGGTGCCACTCCTTGGTGCCGGACGCGGGGCTGGCCGTCACCCCTCCGCTCGTTAGTTGTAGTGAGCCCGCACCCATCTGTACCGACAAACACACACACGCATATACTAATACGTAAGCTACTTGAGAAGAGCTGAGTGAGTGTTACTTAAGTCAGTGATTTCTGAAAAGTCTGGGCAGCATTTTCCAAACCGAAAGACATGTACGGAAATTCGAAGTGTCCGAAGGGCGTAGAAATTGTCGCTTTACAGATGTGTTGTGCTTGTAAAGGTATACGTTTCTGCATAAATGTAAATGTCTATATGTGTAACTGTTTGCATTGCGAATTTGATAGAACATTTCTTACAGTTTGTAAAAGGTACTTCCTTGTTTGTATCAGTTTGATTTAAAGACTACGTGAATATATGCCTCTGTGTGGGTATACTGACCAGCTGATGCTGCTGGGATTGCTGCAGGTCTTGCTGGAAGAGCGGCATGGCGGGCGAGGGGACCACGTCGCTGAGGCCAGGGGGGCGTGCGCCCACCATACGCGTGAGCGCGGCGCGCGGGAACCCGCCCCCCACCGCGCCCCCGACCCCGCCCATGCCGGAGACTGACGTGGGGCAGGTTATGCCGAGCGCTTCGTATGCTCGCTGCGGGAGAAATGGTTTATGAATATGCCGTACTGCCCGTAATGAAGAGAAGCAATGGAAAAATTGAACTCATAGAACTCTTTTTGTTTTTTTAATCTTTGAAAGAATGGTATTTCCAAATGACAAAATTGACTCAATAGCCTAGGTACATCCTGACCACCAACTAAAAAAACCTGAAGAGCGAAAGACAGAAAGAATAAGAGCAGGATTTATGGACTTCCTATATCTATTGTACCTCTATGACAGGTCTTTTTAATTCGTGGAGCTGGGGAGTCCGAACTGGGGAGAACTGTTGTGGCTTGTAAAGTAGATCATCAGTATTGACGAACTCACCTTCATATCAGCGCCCTGCGTGCTGACGGCGGGCTGCGAGGGCGCCGGCTGCGTGGGCGCGGGCGTCACCGGCTTGCCCTGCATGCAGCCCGGCGCCGCGCCCATGCCGCCCACACCGCCCACCGCACCGCCCACTCCACCCACAGAGCCCACGCCGCCGGGAACCACGCCCGCCGCCGAGTGCGGTACTGCTGCTGCTAAAAGAGAAATGCCTGTGTAATTGCATTCTAAATTTCAAACATAATCAATGCCATGCTATAAAATGGGGGTTTATATTTTTCTAAGTATGAGTAACAACTCGTTCTGTCAAAATTGCTTGAAGAGTTAAAAGAAAGGCCTTAATTTTTTACAAGATACTAAAGAAAATGGTGGCTCTATTATGCTAAAGATATACCAGTAAAGTATACAAAAATGAAAAAAAACAAATACTATTATTAAGCCGTGACTCCAGCGCACCAAAACATACCCCCGCGGGGCAGAGAGGGGAAGGGTTTCACAAACATTTCCCTTCCCCTCTTTACCCCGCGAGGGAATGTTTCGTGTAATCTTTCAGAGCAGGAGTCACGGCTTTACAGTTTCTTCTCTTGATACATATCTGTAGGTAATTTTCTGCTGAAACTAGTATACAAAATATATTATAATTTAGTGAAACTTACCATTCATATTATTTGTTCTAGTCCTATCCGCTTGTTTGAGAGGTAAGCAGACAGGACAGTCATTCTTATTACAATGTTTCCAGTGATTAATGATTTGTCTTGATGATGAACAATGAGGCACTCCACAGTTCTTGCCCGCCTAAAATCAATTCAATACATTAGGAAAAGTTCAATTTACGCTGTGAAAAAATAAGATCACCACAAATGAAAACTGAAGAAATAAATCTTTCAACTGACTAAAATGATAAGCATTACGCGGTTCTCACACTCCGAGCAGAATCTGCAGGAGTGAACGTGATTGTCTATGCTTCCTTTGTGTTGAAAAGAAACCATAGAAAATATCTGCCCTACTCGACGGAGCGCGGAACAGAGTACTGGACAACGTATTCATATAAAGACAGGACAGAGATTCTTTTAGAATTTAAACATTCACATTTCTTTGTCGTGACCATGCAACTATCATTTACAGGGCTTACCTGACAGGACATCATATGATTCAATACTCCTTTCATAGTTTTACAGTGCGGCAGCGTACACTGCCACGTCTCGCCATTAGCCTGTGATTCTCTCCGCTGACATTTGTGCGCGTGAAGTAACAGCACCAGTTGCTGCTGGATTAGTTTCCTCTTTTCAGGGTCCGCGATGGAGCCTGACGCTGAGGGTTGACTTGGAGGGTTCTGTGAGGGTTGTTGCGTCGCGGCTTGCGGTTGCGATTGGCCGCCTGCTGGCGCGCCCGGGGTTTGAGGCGAAGGCGCAGGCGGGACCGCTTGAGGGGCGGAGGCGCCCGTCTGGTCGCCAGGTGGCCCGAATCGGACACCGGGCGGTCGCTGCGCGGGGGGCACGCCGGGGCCTTGCGGGGACTGGCCGTAGGGCGGGTGGTAGGGCGTGAGCGGATGCCCGCCGCCGCCCGGCGCTTGCATGCGCGGGTGGTGTTGTAAGGTACTCCGCATGGTAGGCGCTTGCATACCCACTCCTACTCCACCCACTCGCTGAAGGCCAGGCCCGTTTTGCATTGACTGAAAAGATGGCTGCCGTCATAATTTTACCCCAGAAATCTTTATTATAATTTAAGTGCACCAAAGAACCATAAACAAATCAGTGGCTCTCATTTTCTTGGGCCTATGCCTATACTTATACTTTACATTCAGAAAAGCAAATAAACATAATTTTCATGTCTACAAAGCATTTTAAATTCTACCTTCAACATACATACATACATATAATCACGCCTTTATCCCTAATGGGGTAGGCAGAGCGTAAACGACCTAAACAAAGGTCGTCCCGCCACGACTGACAAAGTTTTGAGGGTTATTTAAGATAGAATTCTAGGTATATTGCTGTAGTGACAGGTTGTCAGCCCATCGCCTAAATTACAATATACTGAAACCCTCGGATCCCTTGGCTGGATTTTACAGCATACCCGGGAGGAAATGCAGCTGGCACATTCTATGTTTTTCTCTCGCTCCCAGACCAGCATGGAAGAACATACACCAGGTAAACCAATTAATTAACTTTAATCAATCAAAATAAAATTGCTTCCTATTTGATTCATAGAATGGTTATTCCCATAAACTACTTGAAAGATGATCTATGATAATCAATCATCAATACCTAATTAAGTAATGACTTCTCATTTCCTAATGGACTTATGAATGAATAATAGTGTAAGGCTTGTGTGAACATAAAACTTTGTCGTATTCTTTTATCTCCAAAATGATGACCTCCAACTTATCTAGATTTAAGAGAATTAAAAAATACATGTTCGGCGAAATTGCTAGATGCCAGTCTGGAAATTGGCGCGTCCCGTGTTACAATCTGTCAGCGGCAATACAGCCTGATGGGGTGGTGGTTGTTGCCCATGAGCGTGGGCAGCTGCTTGTGCACGTTGTTGATGATGCCCCCGCCGAGCATGCTGGTGCCCGCCATGTTGCTAGCGGTCACCGCCATGTTGCTCACCTGTGCGTGAGGATGGTGCTGCGGCGAGGGGTGGTGGTTGTTGCCCATGAGCGTGGGCAGCTGCTTGTTCACGTTGTTGATGATGCCCCCGCCGAGCATGTTGGCGCCCGCCATGTTGCTAGCGGTCACCGTCATGTTGCTCACCTGTGCGTGAGGATGGTGCTGCGGCGAGGGGTGGTGGTTGTTGCCCATGAGCGTGGGCAGCTGCTTGTGCACGTTGTTGATGATGCCCCCGCCGAGCATGCTGGTGCCCGCCATGTTGCTAGCGGTCACCGCCATGTTGCTAGCGGTCACCGTCATGTTGCTCACCTGTGCGTGAGGATGGTGCTGCGGCGAGGGGTGGTGGTTGTTGCCCATGAGCGTGGGCAGCTGCTTGTTCACGTTGTTGATGATGCCCCCGCCGAGCATGTTGGCGCCCGCCATGTTGCTAGCGGTCACCGTCATGTTGCTCACCTGTGCGTGAGGATGGTGCTGCGGCGAGGGGTGGTGGTTGTTGCCCATGAGCGTGGGCAGCTGCTTGTTCACGTTGTTGATGATGCCCCCGCCGAGCATGTTGGCGCCCGCCATGTTGCTAGCGGTCACTATCATGTTGCCGCCAACGTTCGCTACGTTCATCCCCCCTGTGACGAAATTGTTAGTTGTAACTTTTCTTACTCATGTTTTTATATAACAAATTGGTATTTTTTCAAATTTCATTTTTATGTAACTTTTTTTTTGTTCTTTATTTCATCTTTTTCGCATCTTGTCCAGTATTGTATTTAGATCTTCCCGCGTACTAAGAAAATATTTCAACCTTCTAATAGAGTGCAAAAAATTATGACTTGAAGGAAGGGACAAATATCATTGTATTCAATAAATCACTACATAGTATAAAACAAAATCGCTTTCTCTGTCCCTATATCCCTATGTATGCATAAATCTTTAAAACTACGCAACGGATTTTGATGCGGTTTCTTTTAATGGATAGAGTGAGCACTTCTGCAGGGCCACCGGTAGATTCAAGGAGGTGACGCTGACGGAGCACCAGTGAACCCAGTGCTCCACCACTGGGAATTGGGTGAAATGGTTCCAACATCAGGAGTTGATCACCCGTCTGCGTGCATCGCAGCCGTCCCACCAAGAAGTAGAAGTAGAACTACGCAACGGATTTTGATGCTGTTTCTTTTAATGGATAGCGATTAAAGAGGAAGGTTTATATGTATAATACATGCATAATATAGTAGAGAAACACTGATAATTTCCGTGCGAAGCCGCCTCGCTAGTAATAATATAAATCTAAACTCACCTTGTATAGAACTCATCGGCATCGTCTGATGTAATTGATTTGGATGACTTGTATTTGGCATTAGTTGTGGGTGCATACCCATGAGCTCCTTGGATACAGACACATTTGGAGGTGACTGTAAGGGACTCTTACTTCCTAAACTACCCAATCCCAACGGATTGTTGTGGCCTACTAAGCCCTTGTTGCCCTGTGAAAAGACCAGCATACGGCATAATTGATTAGTATGAAAAGTTCCAAGCAAAATATAGCGTTTTATACATACATATAATCACTCCTTTATCCCTAATGGGGTAGGCAGAGCGTAAACGACCTAATCAAAAGTCGTTCCGCCACATCTGACAAAGTTTTGAGGGTTATTTAAGATGGATTTGTACATATATTGCTGTAGTGACAGGTTGTCACTACAGCAATATACGTACATCATCGCCTAAATTGCAATATACTGTAACCCTCGGATCACTTAGCTCGTTTTTACAGCATGCTCGGGAGGAAATGTAGCTAGCACATTCTATGTTTTTCTCTCACTCCCAGTCCAGCATGGAAGTAGCATTTTATTAAGACTTCTAAAGCATTTTTCACTAGACAGTTATTGTCGCAAGTCGCATGTTGTTTTTCAAATCAGTGATACTGCCAAATTCTGGCATCAATCTCAATATGTTGACATGTTTATTAGATAGAACTTTTTCCAATATTTAGAGAAGTGGGATAGGTCAAGATAATTTATATTATCACATCATACATTTGATAGTTTTTAATTTTAGAGTTGGTAACTTTGTAATATGAGCACAATTTTAAAATTTTATATAGAAAATATCATTGAGTATTTGCACATTTCTAGAGGAGATAAAGATGATGTACAACAGAATAACTCCCAAGCATTGCAGTCTATTGACTGTAGTGTCTTGCTGACTTTTTAACCATAGAGAATCTTGGTCTTACTAAAAAATCTTTTAAAAAAGTTTAAAATGAAGTGTTAAAAATCCAGTTATGCAAATAAAAATTACCTATTCGAAAATTTAAAGCACTCCGCAAACCATCAGTCCCAGGTACTCACTTGTTGTATAAGGTGATTATTGATCTGCCTCTGCATGGCAGCAGTTGGATCATCTCCATTGAGCTGCTGCTGGGGGCCCCCCATCTGCCCCCCGGGACCAGGGCCCTGCGCGGGGGGCTTGGGCCCCGCGACTCCCAGCTGTTCGCTCCAGGCACCCTCCATGAGCTCATCAGGGAGGTCCTTCTCAAGGTCGAACATATCAAAGTTTGAGAACCCATCCGCTGCAAAAATATGTTTGTATTAGAAATTTTGTACATGATTGTTAAAAAAATTATGTATAATTTGAACATACGATTTTTACTTATTCATACATACATACATACACACACATAGTCACGCCTTTTTCGATAATAGGGTAGACAGTGCGTAAACGACCTAAACAAAGGTTGTTCCACCACATCTGACAAAGTTTTGAGGGTTATTCAAGATTTGTAGGTATATTGCTGTAGTGACAGGTTCTCATACCATTGCCAAAATTGCAATATACTGAAATCCTTGGATCCCCCAGCTGATTTTTACAGCATGCCCGGGAGGAAATGCAGCTGGCACATTTTATGTTTTTCTTTCGCTCCCAGTCCAGCATGGAAGAAAACTACTTATTCATCACATGCAAAATACTAGCACATCTAATGTTTGAGTTGATTAAACAATCATTTTAAAGGGCAATTTATTAGCTTTTTAAAATATTTAATAATTAGCAGTATTCATCAGAAAATGGCACATTTTATATGCAAGCTCATGAAATAAACTTCAAATGCTGTATAGGTATAAGAAATATCTATGGATATACCAAACTATGATTGCCAACTTAAGAGAGACTGTCTGAATATTAAAATTCAAAAGATAGTAAATAATAAAATAAATAATAAATGTATAGGTATAAGAACTATAAGAAATACCTATGGATATACCTAACTATGATTGCCAACTTAAAAGAGATTGTCTGAATAATAAAATTCAAAAGAGAGTAAAAAATAAATTGAATAATAAATTACTCAAAGAATATATTTTTTATTAATCTGAAGTCATTTTATACATTCTTGGGGGAGAAAGTTATTTAAAAAATAAAATTATCATTACATTCTAGGCAAAAAATATTACATCTACCAAAAAAGCCCTATCCAAAAGCACCAAAATTGTTTTAGCATATAAAACCTACATTCAAAATGGATTTTACATGAAATATTAAATTATGATAGACAAAGGTTCCCACAAAAATATTTCAATGATAGTTTAACTTTTTAATGCTTCTAAAAAACAGTCATGAACAGAACACAGAGCAAAGCACAGACAAAAAAATATTGAATTATTCCAAGTTGAAGTCCTAATTTAGGATCCAGAACCAATTATTATTTTGGGAGGTTATGTTTTTTTAGTCAAGATTTTCATAATATCCTATGTTCTATGTTTTAGTAAGGCATTAGTCAATGTTATTTACAAGCACACTCTATCAGTAAAATTAACACAGTAATTCTTCTTACAATTTCAAGAAAAAGTTTAAATATATATTTTTAATATCTTAATTTAACCGTAGAACATCAAGAGTCATATATCATATTGTTTTATAAATTTGTATTGAGAGTTAGTTGAAATTGGATTTTATAACTTGATATTTTCTACAATATTTCTGTAGTAACTACATGTTAACTATAACCTGCGACTGAACCTCTGAATTTGCTAAATTATAAGTTCAAGTGTATGTCCATGACTACTAACAATAGTATTGAAACTTGATAATTATTTCAAGTTTGTGAAGAAAAATTTAGTACTGTATTTCAAACTATACAAACCCATATTACAAAATATTTTGTAAATGTAAAGTAAACTTAGTATAAGATCTACTAATACTATAAATTGTAGCAATAATTGAAAACTGCAATGCACATAAAATCAAAGTAATTTGCCTGTATCACTTTCATATCTTTAGTATACAGAAAATATATGTACAACTACACAAAACACAACATAGTTACAGTACAATGAGCTAACAAAGGCAGGGGATCAAATTGTAGAGTTACAATATTGAAATATACCAGGTGTAAGGGACAGCATCTCGCAAACTGATAGGGGTTGCTCAGGTAATCAAATTGAACAACTATCAGCAGGGTTTCTTTTCAGGAAGTAAAAATAAAAATGACATTCCCATACAAAGTAACCACCTCAATCAGACAATTTGTATGGAAAATCATTTATCCTGAAAAAAAAAACCTGCTGATAGTTGTTTAGTTTCTTTGACTGAGCAACCCCTATGGGTTTGAGGGACACTGTCCAATACACCCCATATGTTGAGTTGTGTTTATATTCTTTTAGTCTTACTTCATTATTGATATGAAATTATTACAAGAATAAAATTCCTCTATCAATAAATACGAAAAATACATTATAAAATACATAGTAGACATAAATATAATAGTCAAAAATGTTCCTAAAATCAATCACTACATGTGCAATTGTAAATAGCACTTGACATTGAAACTTTTATTATCAAATTGCAAGTCTCAAGCATGCACTAAGAGGTTATAAAAAAAAATTTCACATTCAACTGAATGATCTTGGTCATAAAATACATACAATTTATTCAAATAATTAATTTGGTCTTGAAGTGGTTTATGTTTATAATATGAAATAATATGTAGGTCACACCATTAGCACAAGTTTGGCCACTTTTTTGAATAAAAAATATAAACCTGTAAATATTTATGATTTAAAATAATAAACTATCCATATTTAGCACCAGTATTTTCATGATTTTTACTTCTAAACTAGATAATACATAGAAAACATCTATTGTTAGAATTGACCTGAAAACCCAAAAGCAAGTTGCATGTATATAAACAAATATTTTGGCAACTTTTATTCTAGATAGTAGCCTATTTTAAGGTTAATTTACACTTTCTTACTTCAATTTCTACTTCAGAACCCTTCATGTTAGGGGTTGGTTCAAGAATATAAGTTTTACCCTGCTAAGAGAAGGGGACATAAACAAGAAAATCCCACGTTCTAATACAAAAATATTCAAATATTTATACAAATTAATTTATTTTCCTTTTTCTAGAAGCTAACATACAATAAATACGACGCAAATATTGCAAGGCGCTAACTAAACTAAAAACAAAATGTCAAAAATCGCAGCAAGATAATGACAGAAGAGCGGGCCAAACTTGTGTAAATCGGCGAAATACTCACCTGCGGAGTCCGAGGGACCCTGGAACGGGTCCCTGATCATTTTAGGCCGCTTGTTGGGCGGCTCGTCCACATGATGATCGGCCATGGCTCTGTTTACTAAACGTAAGCCGTCGTGAATATTTCGGCCCGCCGATTCAAATAACACTTTTATGTCTTATATCTTCAAGAAATAACATTGTATTGTGATTTGTCTTCCATTATAACGAAATTCACCCACATCCCGATCGTTCGATGTGCTCCACACCGCTGAAGGCACATATTCGAATTTCTCACTCAAGTATTCGCCATTACAAAGCTCCGAATCGAACGAAGAGCTACACCGACCCTCTCACCATCTTCCGACGGAACTAGCACAATAAATGAAAACAATATCACCAGATTTTCACGACTTTATGGAACTTATTTTACCGATCGAATAACACAATTTCACTTAACACTTTAAAATACACGGAATGGTACAGTTTATGATAAAATGATGTAAGAAAAAACAGAAAATTTACACGACAAATTCCGAAATTCTTCTTAGTGTCTCCAGCGCAAAATGGCGGCTGTTGATGAAAACTTTTTACGCTTGTCAGAAAATGTCGGCCTACAAAAGAGAAGACGTGTTCGGATTGGTCCGCGCATACCACGTGACTGCCGGAAGTACCGATTTGACGCAGGATCGGTCCGATTTTTCTGACGTCAACGCGTTCGAAACCGAACATTTCCGAAGATTCCCGAAGATATTGCGCTCATGTTATTGCATTTTAAATTGAATATCTGAATAAATAAATATAAAATTAGTATTTATAATAAAAAATAATAAATATTCTATTTATTTTCATACAAATTACCTAATACTATGGCCAAAATGCAGAGAAAACTGCTAGTAAAATAAACGATTTGAATGTTACCGCCAAATAAGGAGGGGTCGCCATCTATACGACGTGTCTCTAGAATACCATAGACGAAGATATCAACTTTTTAAACCTAATTTCTAAGGCAGGCAAAGTAAAACTGCAACATTCTTCTTACGAGGGCGGAGTGATATATAGAGTAAAAATTTAAAATCAATCTTAGAAGAAATTTATCTCAAATTGTATGCAACGTCCTTCTTCACGACTCTTTGAAGTACTAAATTAAAATTTGCAGCTAGTACAGCCGGCTACTTTTATTTTCGCGGCCTTTAAAGAAAACCAAGTGGCAGTGCGGCGATTTATCGCCATTTAGGCTATCTCGGAGGGTGCTGTAGCGACCAAAAATTGCGCAATTAAGACAATCTCAAAAACAAATGTAGGCGAAATTAGGCTACTTAAAAAAAATATTAATTAGGCTATTTTCGATACATATCGTAAGAGTACGAACGAAATGGTCCCAAACATAAGGGGTTTCTTAATAATATAGTTTTACGCGCCGTCATATGCCAACATATGATGCAAGACTTGACAAGTATAAGATGGTAAGTCTCAGCTCTCGACGCAAATTCCACGATCTTATGTACTTGCACAAAATCTTACACTCCCATATTTCGGCTCCAGACTTGCTCTCGAGTCTTACTATAAATACTAAACCTAACCCTAGGCATACTAAAACTTTTATTCTTGAGGTATACAGAAATAACACATCGTTTTATAATCCACTGACAAGAATGGCTCGTCTCTTCAACGACTTAGTTAAAGAAAATAAGCCGATAGACATTTTCAACCCCAGTCATTCAAGATTTAAGAAGTCTGCCTTGGAGGTCACCAAGAAAACTGTATCCCGTGTTTCCTCAAATGAATAATTGCGTACATTTTTTCACAGCTCCATATTCCCCACTTCTTTTATTATAATTCATTTTTATAAATTATATAACATAGTTTGCTGCATGTATAGCTGTACAATCACTAAATTGGTTAGCCGCCTGGATCTAATCTTAACATATTGTTATATTGTTCTTCTTTGGTTGTTAACTGTTGTGTTCGTCTTTTCAATAAAATAAAATAAAAAATTCACCCTCTTTGACTCGAGATTTTGAGATCGAACCAAATTATTTAAATAACATTCCTACTAAATAGAGTCTTAAGGGATAGGTCTGTTGCATTTTAAATATCTAAATCTGTAAATTATTTAGGCAATTTTAGGTTACTTCACCATGGGCGACTTTTAGGCGACTTGAAATTGACTTTTCGGCGATTTCATATTAAAAAAGACTTGGCAACACTGGTGGACACATTTTCGCTAAAATGGAGAAAAGTGAATTTCGCGTATTATATGGCAGGGATAGAAAAGTTAGAGCGCTGGATGAAGAGCATTGACTCAAAGGGAAACTACTTTGAAAAATAATTAAATACAATTCATTGATTGTTTAATTTTTTACCTTACTTATCACTCTGCCCTCGTATATTGAAAATCTAAAAATGTAGAGTCGGCTCTACTTTACTGTTAAATAATATTTCAACGCGCTACATTTAAAATAATATGAAATTTTTCTATCATTCTAGTTTAGTTATTCTTAAGGTGTCTAACTGCCCACATAAATAATTACATATCAAATTTCCTCAAACTCAGCCCTCTTCTAAAAATAAATTAGATTGCTCCACCATTCCTTTATTTATTCACTCCTCATGATAAAAATGTTTTATATCATCAACTTTATCCAAAGGTCTTTTAGCAAAGGGATGATTTGCATAAATCCCCAAGCACTTTAGGGGCTAGGAAGAGCACCGGGAATGTTAGGATTATAAAAATGATGGAAAAAAAGAAACTAGTTCAAAAAATATTTTATTTTACATTTCATACAAGGGTTTCACTCCTAAAATCTCCAAGCTGGTTTTAAGTACTTGTCTTGCTGCATGGAACACCAAAAGTCTTTGAGCAGCTTCATCTGGACTTGCATCTTTTACTTTTAGCTCATTGAACATTCTGTTTACATGTCTTGCCAACCTAAATAAATAGTTAACTATTATGCATGCTTCATATTCTTCTGAAGACCTGCATAGAATATCTTCAAATCTTGCTAGTTCTGCTATAACATCACCAACAATTTCTTCAGGAATACACCTAGGGTCACAGGTTTCTGGAAGTATTACTCCACAATTTTTTTCTAAGCTCCATAGCCTGCAGTGGAGATATTGTAGTTTTATACCACTATCCCCTTCACTTTGCAGTGCTCTTTCCCAACTGAATGAGTAATCCTTTGTCCGCCGCTGTTTCAAGTCATTGATGATGACTGCTGTGGTGCCCAGGACATCACATGTTTCTTCATTCATGGCAGAATTTCTAGTATCTGAAAATCAGAAAAAAATTACATTAATATTTTTTGTTTATTACACAATAAAGATTAATATTATGAAATATGGTTTTTACTTTTTGACTGCTGCTGCTTTTCTTTCATTTTCTGTCTAGCTTCATCCAGGATATCATTTAGAAATACAGCATTTCCACTTCTTGTGCTCATGCCTTTTATTCTGCCAAACTTTATGTGCTGGCAACCATCAGTACAATCCTTATTGATTTGACTAACAATATTAAATACAGCGGTAAAATGATCAGTTTGTGAGTTATCTACTACATACAACATCTTATCAAAATTGTACTTCTTATATCTATCCAGTAAAGCAGCAATGTCTCGGGACAGATATAATGTGGAACTGTCGCTTTTCAGAACAGTTACATCTCTGTCATTGACTTTGGCAATTTTCTTTCCAGTTTCGTCATTCTGTAGAACATTTTTTGCAGCTAATAAATCCATTATATCTTTGATATTTCTTCCATTGTAATCTGATTCCCAATGGTAGGCATCAAATTGTATTCCCAGTCTTTTATACACATTTTCCAGCTCTGATATAGTTACTTCTCGAATTTTCTTCCAGTCATCCAATGATGTTCTCCCTTGTTCTATGTCTGCAAAGTATTTCCTTGCTTGCTCTTGAATTGCTTCATCTTTTGATGACAATTTGTTAGCAAACACATATGTCTCATATAAAGTTTTTATTGGGTTGCTTTTCAAGGCAGATAAGTCTATATTTCTTGCTTGTAATCCATATTGCAATAGGCCAAACTGAGTGCCCCAATCCCCTAAATAATTTATTTTAGTGACTTTGTTATTGTAATGCTTATTTATATTTGCTATAAAATTACCAATTATTGTAGATCGTAAATGGCCCACATGAAATGGTTTAGCTATGTTAGGAGAACTGAAGTCTATAACAATTTTCTGTGGATTAGAGCCCAGCTCTTGTTTATTGTATACTAATTCTGTGATCACATCCTTTATGAATGTTTCTCTGTCTACTTTAACATTTTCAGTACTGATTTTACCTAATCCATCAATGTTTTCTGTATTAGGGTTTTTAAAGTTTGATACATTGAGAAGAAAACTTTTCTCATTGTGCTTGTATGAGATGTGAACATTTGTGAGGTTTCTCTGCATAGATTCTTTGCTGACTTGGTGTGGAATGATCTGAAAAATAAAAGAAAATACGGCAATTACTATTTATAGACTATTTCTGAAAACAAACTGAAGAAATATTAATATTAATGACAACATAACCCACCTTTGATATCAATAGTTTTTTAACAGTCCTGCTCATTTTGATGACTAGGTATCAAATTGAAATTAAATCAACCACCTTAAATTATGATAAATACTTTGTAAATTACTTTAATATTAATAAATTCCAAAAATTTCCCGATTTTCATTATCATATGAAAATATTAAATTTTACTTCAAGTATTATGTCAGAAAGAGATAGAGTGCGTGACTTTGTTTGGAAATCTGTCCTTGTTTCTCAAGAGGTGTAGCAATTTTATCATTACAAAAAAGCAGACTTTCCAACGTCACATTGACGTTTTAAATATGCTCGGATACACTTTGCAGACGAATACAAATATGATTCGGATATACTTGTGAAATCAATGATTCAAATATTTTTATTATAAATCACATCAAAACTTAATATATTAAGAATCAGAACTTAATACATATCAATATATAAAACTTAATGTATTTAGACGCCGCGCACGTGCTAACACACGTGACGTCTTACAACAGACACCGACCTATTTGCCAGGGAGTCAGCGGGGTGTATGTATGGGGAAGTTATACAGAGTGTTAGAATTAACTACATGGGATGGATATGGGGAAGTTATACAGAGCGTTAGAATTAACTGCACGGGATGTATATGGGGAACTTATACAGAGCGTTAGAATTAACTGCACGGGATGGATATGGGGAAATTATACAGAGTGTTAGAATCAACTACACGGGATGTATATGGGGAAGTTATACAGGGTGTTAAGGTCAAATATTCGGGTATGTATTGTATGGGGAAGTTATACGGGTTGACTATTTTCACACCAAACGATAAACAAGTGTCATTTAAAATGATAATTGATCGACTTACTTGTTTGTATTGAAAGGAGGGTTAGCCTTCGACGTTTCAATACTATACGAGGATTTTCATCAGGAGAGAAGAAAGTCACACTCCACCGCCCGCCAAGTGCAACCTTCGAGTCGTCTTCCCTTGCGGGTCGCTGCTCACTGCACCTGCACCGACAGCACGGGCAAATAGATGGGACGCCGATCCGCCGTCTGTGGCATATCGTTATTGGATGTGGCCTGGAAAAAGTTTTTCGTACCCCGTAAAATACGAAAAGCCATTGAAATAAGCCATCGTCCGAATTTTAACAGAGTTAGTGGGTGGTCTCTATCGCAATCGTGGAAACCTGTGCTACGATCAGTTTTGTCTGTATCCGTAAACCTAGTGAACAATGAAGATACAGTCAGTGTCGTGTGTTTAAACCTGCCGATAAACAATGATCCATCAACAATACAAGAACCAACCCCATCGTTGACTACAGCGCCACCTGCCGTGCTGGTCGGTGCGGGCGCAGCGAGCATCGGATTGCAGTCGAAGGTTGAACTGGGCGGGCGGTGGAGTGTGACTTCCCTCTCTCCTTATGAAGATCCTCGTATAGGATCGAAACGTCGAGGGCTAACCCTCCTTTAAGTTATACGGGATGTTAAGATCAACTATACGGGCTGTATGGGAAAGTTATACAGGGTGTTAAGATCAACTAAACGGGGTATGTGGGGTAGATATACAGGCTGTAAGGATCAACTATACGGGATGTATGGTAAAGTTACTGAAATGCCTCCCAAACTGTATCTAACATTAAAATTAACACCTGTATACAAGATGGAAAAAGTACTCACACTCGATTTCGCATTTTCAATCTCGCACTTAAACTAGTATTTGCACACTCGCACTCGTGCTCAAAGTTACAATGGCACTCACGTACTCGCACTCGGATTCGCACTAAAACCATTGTAGAAATCGCACTCGCACGATTGTCTAGAACAATCGATTGTTTGTTGAATATCGAAGAGCAAATACTATCGATAGTATCGATACTATCGATTGTTTCTTATTTTTCTACTAGTATTTTGTTTATCAATACTAATTACTATTGCTATCGTTTAAAACAACAATATGTTATCGATACTATCCTAACTATCGATACTATCTAGTTGAACGGAAATAATCGATAGCTAGCACCATCAATCAGCAACACTATTCTATTCTGTTGAGTTGCTAAGCAACTTGTAAACAAAACTTCAGAGAAATGGATTTTAGCATGTTTCAAGAGTTTCCGGTGTAGTTTTTCCAGTTTTTCGTATGAAATAAGTTAAAATATACCTAAGTTAAGTTCTATATAATAATGACTACACCTAAGGTCAGTAGCATTCATAATTTTTAATTTTCCTACTCAAAAAGTCAAAGACTGTTAGTCAAACAGTATATCAATGTTTCAGGGACTTTTTATAATTAGTTTCACGCCATGTTTCAGATATTGTATACTCTAGAACAGCCCCATGGACTTGGTGAACTGTATTTCCTATGGCAGAAGGGCGAGTCTCATTCGCTGCTAGCTACCACTGGGACGGATGCCACAGTTTGCATTCACGACCGGTCTGGCCAGTTGCAGGAGAGGATTAAACTGCAGGGGTTAATATTTCTTTGATACTTAAATATAGCCAATACAGAGAGAAGCATACACGGGTTTTTATTAACATGTATTTCTTGAGTCTAAGTAAAATGATTTCCCTTATTTCCCTTATTTTCGCAATGGTCCAAAACTGTTTAAAATATTTTATTTTTATTTCCATCGACACGAAAAGAAGAAGAAGAAGAGTAAAATGATCTCTTATTTTCCCCTGACAAAACAGGTCATATTTCTTATTTAACATTGTTTGACTCGAGAAAGCACTCTCTAAGAAGAATAATGGATATTTAGGTCTTTGTACCTTATTTACTGGCCTCCTGTCCCGATGCTGGGTCCGGCCTACTCTCTTTCCTACCACTGTTTCCAGTATTTCTCAGCTATATCTGAACTCAATCTCACCTTACCACACATAACCTTTTTCAGAGCTTTAATCCATGCTCCACTGGACATGAAATAACTACATAGGAGACAATTTCTTCACCCAATCCTTTCTATCTTTTGTTTGTATATTTCAGTCTCTGTGGTGGCATGGAATGGGACAATGATGGCGACTATCTAGCTATCATCACTCCCAACAGCAACTCTGTGCTGCTATGGGAATGCCATGCTCAGAAGAAGCTAAACATTGAGACCGGGCTTAGAGAACCACCATCTTGCCTTGCTTGGGCTTATGGAGAGCCGTTGTTGGCTATCGGGACACAGAAAGGGAATTTGGCTTTGTATCATCATCATACTTCTAAGTAAGTAAGCAACATTAGAATCAAAGTTGTTATACAAAGGTTTCATAAAAAACTTATGATATGCAAGTCCAGAGTAACCTTTAAATTTCATCTAAACAAATAAAATAAATCCAGATAGAGGACAGCAGCATTCTATGTGAATTGAATATTTTGTTCTGCTCTTGACTCTTACCAATCCACCGGCTAAGGCCATGGCCTTCAACAAACTTTGAGTGGTAAAAGAGCATAAGCACTACTATTTCTTGAAATTAATTTAAATAGCTATCATTTTTTATAGTCCCTTTGTGCTATTCAGTAGGTAATCCCCAGTTACAGGAAATTTTTAATATTTATTTTTCCAATTCGTCATTGGAAAGCACTCAAGGAAAAAAAAATATTGGGATTTTCCTTGCCTTACTATATCATGAGAAATACTGTAGCCTGCTTCAATATTTTAATCTTTTCCTCTTATTTTTTGATCTGCAGGAGGGTCCCAATAATCGGAAAGCATACAAAAAAAATCACATGTGCAGCTTGGAATAAAGACAGCATTCTCGTGCTTGGCTCAGAGGATAAATCTCTGTCTATAAACAATGCTGATGGGGATACCTTGCGGGTGATCGCTTTGCGGGATGCACCATACGATTTGCAGTTTTCTGAAATGAAAACTGATGAAAGAGCTTCTGGGGAAAATACTGTAAGTTTCTAAATAAAAGTATGGTAATGTAAAAGAACAAGAGTTAAAAAAACTCGTAAAATATTTACTGGAAGTTCTTATGATTTTGATTATAGTTCAGAGAATAGGCTTATTTTATGTTTTAATACTCAGTTGAATAGAAACAGATACATTCTTATTTTATTTTATTATAGTTAAAGCAACATCTGGAAGAACTGACTATAAAGCAAGAGGTAAACAGAAATACTTCTTTAGTCTGAATAGGTTCTACATACATACATACATAAATCACGCATTTATCCCTTACGGGGTAGGCAGAGCGTTAAACGCCTCGTAAAAGGCGCTTTCGCCGCGTCTGACAATAATTGAGGGTAATTTTAGATTGTAATGTGTATTGCCATAGTGACAGGTTGAATTTATTTAGTTTAGAATAGGTTCTGTTATTATTATTAATGTATTTGTAAAAAGAGTACCTAGGTAAAATTAGTATAATTTTAGTTACTTATGTTTCCTTACCCGCAAATAATTTCAAAGATAAAATATCTATCCAAAACTTTTATTTCAGATAAGTCTCATCGTCGGCAAACGAACGTTATACTTATACAACTTACTGAACCCAGAAAATCCTATAGAATTGGCCTTTCAAAGTCGCTACGGTTCCATAGTCGCATACAAATGGTATGGCGACGGGTATATTCTGATTGGGTTCAGTGCTGGGTATATTATAGCCATTTCCACCCATATAAAGGAGGTCGGTGAAGAATTGTTCCAAGTGAAGATTCATAAAGAGAATTTGACGGATGTCGCCGTGTGTAATGGAGAAGCTGCGTCGTGTGGGGATGGACAGTAAGTGAAACATACCTATAGATACATACTAAGTGTAAGGGACAGCTTCCCGTAAACTCATAGGGGTTGCACAGTTGGCGAAACTGAACAACTATCACCAGGATTTTATTTCAAAAATAGAAAAAAAAAAATTGGTTTTCCATATGAATTGTCTAATTGAGGTGGACATTTTGTATGGAAAAGAATTTTTTTATTTTCACTTCCTGAAATAATTTCTTGCTGGAAGTTGTTCAGTATCGTTGACTGAGCAATCCCTATCAGTTTGCGGGACGCTGTCCCTTACACCCGGTATAATCGCGTCTTTATCCCTAATGGGATAGACAGAGCGTCAAAGATCCAAACAAAGGTCGTTGCACCACGTCTGACAAGGTATTAAGTGTTATTTCAGATACATCTGTGTATTGCTGTAGTGACACGTTGGCAGCCCATCGCCTTAGTGGCCTCGAATCCCTTAGCTGGTTTTTATAGCACGCCCGGGAGGTGGCACATTCTATGTTTTTCTATCGCTCCTAGTCCAGCAATAAATTACTCATTATTTTAGTAAATATATTTTGCACACTCGGACACTAAAAACAAGTCTGGTACAGTACTGAGATTGGCCTTTCTATTAATTTCAGTGTGATTCTGACGCTTTTAGTTGCATATCGTACCATTGGCCAAATGTACCAATCGTAAAGCGTGCATTCGCAAAATTTACCATTCACTAAATGAACAATTCGAAAACGTATCTTTTGCACAATACAGATAGTTTTGTGAATGGTACATTTTGCGAATAGTACGTTTTTTTGCTAGGGTGCGGTTTTTTGCGACTGAGCCCTCTTAAAGCATTAGAGTTCCCATAATTATTATCGATGACTAAAACATGAAGTACATAGTAATATTATAATAAATTATATACATAAATACATACATATAATCACGCCAATATCCCTAATAGGGTAGGCAGAGCGTAAACAACCTAAACAAAGGTCGTTCCGCCATGTCTGACAATGTTTTGAGGGTTAATTAAGATGGAATTGTAGGTATATTGCTGTAGTGACAGGTTGCTAGCCTATCACCTAGATTGCAATATACAGAAACCCTTGGATCCCTTAACTGGTTTTTACAGAATGCCCAGGAGGAAATGCAGCTGGCACATTGTCTATTTTTCCCTCGCTCCCAGTCCAGCATGGTAGAATAAGGATATAATTTTCTCATATTTTACACTAGCCTTACCCACTATTCTAGACTAAAACTGATCAACGTATGGAACAACGGCGAGGTATCCGGCTCAGTGACGCCGCCTGGCGGCGCGGAACGTTGCGCGTGGAGCTCCGACGGCCGACTGCTGGCTACCGCTGGCCGGGCGTATCTAAACGTGTTTGTGACAGCCCTACCGAGGCTTCATTCTGTGTATGGGACCAGGGTCATCACACTGACCAGTCTTACTGAAGCGACGGTGTATCAGTGTATCGCTGTTGGGGATCAGGAGCCTCTTAATAAATGTAAGCATTATAGCAACAATATATGTAACGTGTTTGTGACAGCCATACCTAAGCTACATTCCGTGTATGGAACCAGGGTCATCACGCTGACTAGTCTTACTGAAGCGAAGGTGTATCAGTGCATCGCTGTTGGTGATTAGGAGCCTCTTAATAAATGTAAGCCTTATAGCAACAATATAACGTGTTTGTGACAGCCCTGCCGAGGCTGCATTCCGTGTATGGAACCAAGGTCATCACGCTGACGAGTCTTACTGAAGCGACGGTGTATCAGTGTATCGCTGTTGGGGATCAGGAGCCTCTTAATAAATGTAAGCCTTATAGCAACAATATAACGTGTTTGTGACAGCCCTGCCGAGGCTGCATTCCGTGTATGGAACCAGAGTCATCACGCTGACGAGTCTTACTGAAGCGACGGTGTATCAGTGCATCGCTGTTGGTGATTAGGAGCCTCTTAATAAATGTAAGCCTTATAGCAACAATATAACGTGTTTGTGACAGCCCTGCCGAGGCTGCATTCCGTGTATGGAACAAGAGTCATCACGCTGACTAGTCTTACTGAAGCGACGGTGTATCAGTGTATCGCTGTTGGTGATTAGGAGCCTCTTAATAAATGTAAGCCTTATAGCAACAATATAACGTGTTTGTGACAGCCCTGCCGAGGCTGCATTCCGTGTATGGAACCAGAGTCATCACGCTGACGAGTCTTACTGAAGCGACGGTGTATCAGTGCATCGCTGTTGGTGATTAGGAGCCTCTTAATAAATGTAAGCCTTATAGCAACAATATAACGTGTTTGTGACAGCCCTGCCGAGGCTGCATTCCGTGTATGGAACAAGAGTCATCACGCTGACTAGTCTTACTGAAGCGAGCGTGTATCAGTGCATCGCTGTTGGGGATCAAGAGCTTCTTAATAAATATAAGCATTGTAGCAACATTATAACGTGTTTGTGACAGCCCTACCGAGGCTGCATTCTGTTTATGGAACCAGAGTCATCACGCTGACTAGTCTTACTGAAGCGACGGTGTATCAGTGCATCGCTGTTGGCGATTAGGAGCCTCTTAATAAATGTAAAAAAAAAGTTAATAACGAAATAGAAAAAATCGTCGTTAGTATTGGCATGAGTCCGCAAATATAAATTACACTGGAAATATTTCACTATACCTCTTATTTATTTATTTTATTTAATAATATGTAATATATATTATATAATAAATAAATAAGGTACTTTGACCAAATTAAAGAGAAGGTGAATGTCAAGTCGTATGAGGAAGTGTAATCGTTGGCAGAAGACAGAGAAAATTGGCGATTACTCCACCGACAAGTGCCCAGCATTTAAATTTAAGAAGAAAAAATAAATACATATTATACCTCTAAGGAGGGTGACTCTACATGCTAACTACCGCACACCTCATCTGCTCATAGTTGTTGGACTGATTGCAGATTAAAACGAAGTAAAAAAAAAGAGATACCTCTAAGGCTCGTATTTATGATGCGATCTTAAACTTGAGCAGTATTAAGTATGGATTTGACAGGCCAGTTAAAAACTGAAATGTAATTTCTGATACGAACTCAAACTCGCTGTCACTCATAAGAGCTGATTATAAATACGGCCCTAAGCATTTTATTTTAAGTAGGAACACCAACACAAAGTTCTACATAGGACTGCTGAGTTCAGTTCAGCGCCGTTACTTTCCTTACCAAACCTTCTAGTTTATCAAAATAAAGTGACCTCTGGACGCTAAGACGAACGAATTTATATTTTTTCAGCGGAACCAACAGCGTTGGCAACGTACACCTTACCAACGGAACCCAGCCTCATAGCGCTAGGCGGGTCTCACGTGTGCTGCGTCAGCGGAGTCCAGGCTTGGTTCTACCCTTTAAATGGAGGATCAGCTCTAAGGAGACAGTATCCTGCACCAGTGGATGCCATCAGGGTAGCTGGACAGTATGCTGCAGCCTTGTATCAAGGACGAGCTATGCTGCATTCGGTCAGTACAGGCGTCATAGCTCTCGTATAATTTAGCTTCTTTTTAAACTATGTGGAAGTAAGGTTCTATATGAATGGAGGATCAGCTTTACGAAGACAGTATCCAGCACCAGTGGATGCTATCATTGTAGCTGGACAGTATGCTGCGGCCTTGTATCAAGCACGAGCTATGCTGCATTCGGTCAGTACAGGCGTCATAGCTCTCGTATAATTTTGCTTTTATTTTAACTATGTGGAAGTAAGGTTCTATATGAATGGAGGATTAGCTTTACGAAGACAGTATCCAGCACCAGTGGATGCTATCATCGTAGCTGGACAGTATGCTGCGGCCTTGTATCAAGGACGAGCTATGCTGCATTCGGTCAGTACAGGCGTCATAGCTCTCGTATAATTTTGCTTTTATTTTAACTATGTGGAAGTAAGGTTCTATATGAATGGAGGATTAGCTTTACGAAGACAGTATCCAGCACCAGTGGATGCTATCAGGGTAGCTGGGCAGTATGCTGCAGCAAGGATGCGCCATGTTGCATTCGATCAGTAAAGGCGACATAGCTTTCATATTCTTTGTCCAAGTAAGGTTTCTGTCATGGCTCTACCATCTGAACAAAGGTGAATGGAGGATCAGCTTTACGAAGCCCGTATCCCAGCACCAGTGGATGCGATCAGGGTAGCTAGGCAATATGCTGCAGCCTTGTATCAAGGACGAGCCATGCTGCATTCGGTCAGTACAGGCGTCATAGCTCTCGTATATTTTTTCTTCTATTTAAACTATGTGGAAGTAAGTTTCTATGTGAATGGAGGATCAGCTTTACGAAGACCGTAACCAGTGGATGCCATCAGGGTAGCTGGGCAGTATGCTGCAGCCTTGTATCAACGACGAGCTATGCTAGAATTCGGTCAGTACAGGCGTCATAGGTCCCGTATAATATTGCTTTTATT
Source organism: Scrobipalpa costella (assembly GCA_949820665.1). NCBI lineage: Eukaryota > Metazoa > Arthropoda > Insecta > Lepidoptera > Gelechiidae > Scrobipalpa > Scrobipalpa costella. Next base: position 4,117,740 of record OX463298.1, read on the forward strand.
TTAACTATGCGGAAGTAAGGTTCTGTATAATTGGAGGATCAGCTTTACGAAGACAGTATCCAGCAATAGTGGATGCCATCAGCGTAGCGGGACAGTATTCTGCAGCCTTGTATCAAGGACGAGCCATGCTGCATTCGGTCAGTACAGGCGTCATAGCTCTCGTATAACTTTGCTTTTATTTTAACTATGTGGAAGTAAGGTTCTATATGAATGGAGGTTCAGCTTTACGAAGACAGTATCCAGCACCAGTGGATGCTATCATCGTAGCTGGACAGTATGCTGCGGCCTTGTATCAAGGACGAGCCATGCTGCATTCGGTCAGTACAGGCGTCATAGCTCTCGTATAATTTTGCTTTTATTTTAACTATGTGGAAGTAAGGTTCTATATAATTGGAGGATCAGCTTTATGAAGACAGTATCCTGCACCAGTGGATGCTATCATTGTAGCTGGACAGTATGCTGCGGCCTTGTATCAAGCACGAGCTATGCTGCATTCGGTCAGTACAGGCGTCATAGCTCTCGTATAATTTTGCTTTTATTTTAACTATGTGGAAGTAAGGTTCTATATGAATGGAGGATTAGCTTTACGAAGACAGTATCCAGCACCAGTGGATGCTATCATCGTAGCTGGACAGTATGCTGCGGCCTTGTATCAAGGACGAGCTATGCTGCATTCGGTCAGTACAGGCGTCATAGCTCTCGTATAATTTTGCTTTTATTTTAACTATGTGGAAGTAAGGTTCTATATGAATGGAGGATTAGCTTTACGAAGACAGTATCCAGCACCAGTGGATGCTATCAGGGTAGCTGGGCAGTATGCTGCAGCAAGGATGCGCCATGTTGCATTCGATCAGTAAAGGCGACATAGCTTTCATATTCTTTGTCCAAGTAAGGTTTCTGTCATGGCTCTACCATCTGAACAAAGGTGAATGGAGGATCAGCTTTACGAAGCCCGTATCCCAGCACCAGTGGATGCGATCAGGGTAGCTAGGCAATATGCTGCAGCCTTGTATCAAGGACGAGCCATGCTGCATTCGGTCAGTACAGGCGTCATAGCTCTCGTATATTTTTTCTTCTATTTAAACTATGTGGAAGTAAGTTTCTATGTGAATGGAGGATCAGCTTTACGAAGACCGTAACCAGTGGATGCCATCAGGGTAGCTGGGCAGTATGCTGCAGCCTTGTATCAACGACGAGCTATGCTAGAATTCGGTCAGTACAGGCGTCATAGGTCCCGTATAATATTGCTTTTATTTTAACTATGCGGAAGTAAGGTTCTGTATAATTGGAGGATCAGCTTTACGAAGACAGTATCCAGCAATAGTGGATGCCATCAGCGTAGCGGGACAGTATTCTGCAGCCTTGTATCAAGGACGAGCCATGCTGCATTCGGTCAGTACAGGCGTCATAGCTCTCGTATAACTTTGCTTTTATTTTAACTATGTGGAAGTAAGGTTCTATATGAATGGAGGTTCAGCTTTACGAAGACAGTATCCAGCACCAGTGGATGCTATCATCGTAGCTGGACAGTATGCTGCGGCCTTGTATCAAGGACGAGCCATGCTGCATTCGGTCAGTACAGGCGTCATAGCTCTCGTATAATTTTGCTTTTATTTTAACTATGTGGAAGTAAGGTTCTATATAATTGGAGGATCAGCTTTATGAAGACAGTATCCTGCACCAGTAGATGCTATCATAGTAGCTGCAGCAAGGATGCGCCATGTTGCATTCGGTCAGTAAAGGCGACATAGCTTTCATATACTTTGTCCAAGTAAGGTTTCTGTCACCATCTGAACAAAGGTTTAGTTTTAAAAGCAAAAATAAATGAATACGGACATAAGAAGGAAATAGTTAATCTGGGTAATGATCTTACAATATCTATAGAAATGACCTGAAAAGGTCTCAAACAAATCTTGGTAGTAATTGTAAGTTGTAATTTAGATTTTATTTAACTCTAACTTACAGAATAATTTGTTCATAGATAGAGTCACCGGATCCATCCAGCCCCGAAAAAGACGCTATACTGTTTCCGGAACCGCACATGCAGGGAGTGACTTTATTGGACATCTATCTCACCAACGATTTCTTCATTTTCGTTACGGATGTAAGTACTTCTTAAGATAAGATAAGAATATACTTTATTGCACAGAAAAGAAACAATAAAAAGAACGAAAATAAAACAAATCAAATATGCGGATTTATAGCCTGATCTAATATTTCTGGGGAAAATGCCTTTTCTTTTTGATTCCACTGTTTCTAGTGTATAGGTCCAATTTTAATTAAGTTTTCGTTTCCTTACCTCGAGGGCGTTAGATAATATAGCAATTTTTCTAGCTTCTTTTTCTCTTTACGAATCTTGATAAGCATAGTTTGTATCAACATTAAATGATAACTTGTACAGTCAGCAAAGGCAATTGCTGGGCAGGGCCGCTTGAAACGGATAAGATTATTTCAGAAAAATATTTATGGTTTTTCATGAAATTTCATATATTTGTTGCAGTAACTCAATTATGCAAATACTTAGCAATCAAGCTATTTAAACTTAAGTGAGTTTTTCTAAATAAAGAAATCTTAAGTGAGACATTCTTAATAAAGATTTTAATAACGAATACTCACTTAAGAATATAAGTTGCGTACTTCACGACATGTTTCGGGACATTCGGAGTCCCCTCACCACGTTGAATGTGTAGGTTGCGGAGTTGTGTACACGACCGCGCCCCGCCTCGCACTGCGGGTCTGAACTTGCAGCGCTCGGACGGAGGGGGCCGCGACGGGGCCCTCCGCCCAAGCGCTGCGAGCTAAGACCCGCAGTGCGAGGCGGGGCTAGTATTCTAAAGTAAGTGCCCGTTATTAAAATCTTTATGCTAATACTTATTTGAATTTTCATGAAATTCCGTAATTATTTATGGATAATCCATAATTATCTAACGAAATAATCTCATCTGTCTTGAGCGAGCCTGCCCAGACGTCTCCTTTGCTGACTTTAACATCATAATGAAAACCATTGCAGCAAGGCCACATCGAATACTTCGGCGTGGAGGAGTGGCGCTCCTGCGTCCGCTACAAGCACACTTGCGCGCTCAAGGGCGTGTACTGCGACATCAGCGGCGCGCGCGCATGCGCGGTGGACAGCCGGCGGCGCGCGCACGTGTACGCGCCCGCGCCCGACGACCTGTGCGCCGTCAGGAGGACGCAGCCACAGGACATCAAGTGAGGAACCATGTTATCAGAGGCAATGTCGTTGAATTCTATCTTCCATGCTGGACTGGGAGAGATAGAAAAACATAGAATGTTCCAGCTGGCCTTCCTCCCGGGCATGCTGTTGAAATCAGCAAAAGGGACTCGAGGGTTGCACTGTATTGTAATTTAGGCGATGGGCTGACAACCTGTCACTATAGCAATACACATTACAATCTTAAATTGCCCTCAATTTTTGTCAGACGTGGCGATAGCACCTTTTACGAGGCGTTTGACGCTCTGCCTGCCCCGTAAAGGATAAAGACGTGATTCTATGTATGTATGTATGTATGTAATTCTAACTCTTAGCTAGCGCTGTTACTTTCTTAACTTTGATATAAGAACAGAATAGCAAATGAACAAATGACTTTAAAATTCCTAATCTGACATAAAACTGCTTATTTGACGTAAAATAAGGAAGCATGCTGCGTATGCTCAGTTATTATTTTAAGCGTCTTACGTCAGATTAGGAATGCCAAAGTTAGAATGTTCTTAAGTCAAAGTTAAGAAAGTGACAGCGTGAGCTAAGAATTAGTTAAGGAATAGTGCGTGCAGAATTGCCGCCAGTGAATTACCACTTCATCCCAGTTTTATTCTTTACGTATATTATTTTTCGACACTAGAACGACCTCTTGAATCACTCTATCCATGAAAAGAAACCGCATCAAAATCTGTTGCGTAGTTTTAAAGATCTAAGCATACAAAGGGATATAGGGACAGATAAAGCGACTTTATTTTATACTATGTAGTGATAACACTCAATCGTAACTCATACACTTATGCCTATTACAGAGGCGTAATCTGGGACATCTGTCTGTCGGAACGCAACGTGTTCATCATGTACACGGAGGACAGTATCGAGACGTATTACTACTCGGCGAACAGTATCAACGGGTCTCATGTGGACTTCGTGGCGGTGACCAGTATACTGCCTTCGCAGATACCGCTCATTCTCTTCTCTGGGGACGTCTATTGCTACGCTAGCGGCGGCACGTAAGTGTAACGGTGTGACTCCACCGCTATACCTCGCGGGGCAAAGAGGGGAAGGGTTTCTCAAACATTTCCCTTCCCCTCTCTGCCACGCGGGGGTATGTTTTGTGTAATCTTTGAGACTAGGAGTCACGGCTTAACACACAGACGCTTACCTACACAAATTTATTATTTATTATTATCAGCTTGAAATGTCCCATTGCAGGGCAAAGGCCTCCTTTCCACGCATACCGGGGGTAAAAGACGTGCTGACCAAACTTTAGGGTGTGAACCTACCCAATTAAAACTGACAACTTTCCCCAAGATCAACAGTGGAATTATGGAAAAAGAAATTGGTCCTCCTCCTCCCATACAAAATGGCTCGAGCGACTGACTCAATTTGTATTTTAGAAAAAAAAAACCTTAATTTTTTTGCCTGTTATCCTTGGGGAAAGTTGTTCAGTTTCAGAAGTAGGTTCGTTCATTCATACCCTAAACTTTGATCAGCATTGTATTTACTTACTTCCTGCATATGGTGTAATTTATGTATTTCTC